>OY856413.1:323618080-323948080 GCA_963693085.1 Alisma plantago-aquatica | reverse complement strand
AGAATTATCTTGGGCCAACAACAATAGAGAAGCACACCAGTTTAGATGACTTGCTAAAATTTATAGCCTCTAGACTGAATAGAACTAGACTCATTATAAACTAGTCAAGTTAAATGCCTTGTACACATATTAAAAATTAATATATCATATTACAAAAGCATAACAAAAAGATTTCCTATTAAGAAAAATAAACAAAGTACCCAAATTCTCAACAAACTGAGGAGAATAATATGGAACATTTAAATCATTTTTTGGATGCACTAAGTGGATAATATGATGTAAGATACATAATGCTAATTCCATGGATAGTAATTGATAAGTAACACACAAAAACTAAGATATCATGTCAATAGATCCATAATTATGTATACAACCTATCTGATGTATAAAATGATTAATTTTATGCACAAAGTGATATTTTACTGATAAAGTTATTTGAGAAAATAACCTCAAGAATGTAATAGAGATGTTTAATGTCAATAAATGGTGGAATATTTAATATAAGTTTAAAACAATATTCAGGAGCTAATGTATAACTATTATTTAATTTTATACATAAACTTCATTTTATATGATGGTGGATCCTCATAAATGGTAATAAACACTAAGTTATAAGGAATGTAACATTAGGTTTAGTGATACAATTTTAAGGTTTATAAAATTGGTAATGGTTTGGATAAGTAATCTTAATATTAAACTTAAAATTAACCCAAAATTTCAAGACAAGTAACAATAAGGTTAACATAATGATTGAAGCTCAATTCCAACATGGATATATAATAATGATGAGAATATAATGCATACAATATGATCTTATCTAGATCAGGATATAGCGTATATAGTTGACATTAGAAAATATATATTGATTCCATGTATGCTTTACCTCTTACTTGGCCTACTATATGGTATGGTCATATTATAGGCATACAAAAGTCTTGAAATAATGTGATTGGATGAAATAAGAATTCTTGTATGTCACTTCACTTGATTTTTGTATATATAGGTTTAAACACATGATACATAATATATCTATTCATTATTGAAAGAAATATTTCTTTGGCAAGAGATAAATTTGTACATATGATCTAATCGTTTGGTAGTAAATCATAAGGCCTAAATTTTTTGACTCTTTGGTAGGTGAGATAATGCATCAAATTTCTTCAGCAGTCAAGGAATTGATGATATAATGCAAATGTGCTCAAAATGTGTTTTCTCCTTTATTAATAAAGATTTTTTTGAAGGTTCTTTTGTTATATACATTAATACAAGTTGTAACGTCCCCGGATTCTTTTGTCTCGAGACTTAGAAGGCCCGAGAGGACAAATCTGAAAATGTTAGACAAATGTATCAAAAGTGTGTTGTGGAAGCAATTTGTGCATACATGAACAAACAACTATACATACACCATAACATTTCTCAGCATTCAACATGTAAATTACAACATGAATTACAATTGTATATTGAAAGAGAATTTTACAAGTCTATGAACATGTATGCTAGCAGGATCTTAGACAATAGGTACAACCTATACAACTTGCTCACATCCTATTCTTTTATCCCATTCTAGCTCTAGACCTAGAAAATACGAGAAACAAAATCATCAACAAAAGTTTGTACATGGAATTAAAAGCTATACTATTCTGGCATATAATATACTTGAAATTGAAGAAAGAGAAAGAAAACATTACTTAAAGGTGGAAAATTGGGTAATCCCAAGTTATTAGCCACATTTAGAATGAATATGCATTACTATGGTGGACTTAGCACATAATCACATAAATGGTGGGCCCTTCCCGTGTACCTTGTACTCTAGGGATTTCCCCGTATACTGTGTACTCTAGGGAGGTGATAGTCAACATTAAAGCTTTCCCTCTCTAATAGGGAGTTTAATGAGAACCACTAGTAACTACATTTCATTTATTCTCATTTATGTTCTTTTATGTTCAAGGCAGAAAATTGGCAAAATATACATACATCTACATCCAATAATGTATTTCAAATAAAAGCAAGCAAGTACATATATTTAACATCCAGAAAATCTAGTCATATAATTATATCCACGTACCTGAGTTCAGATATTCCTCACATATCCATGATCATCTAGATAAACTAGTCAGCACCTGATTTAAAGAAATTAATCATCATTAATATAGGTACACCATATTCTTGGTATTTTAGGTCCAAATAGGGTTTAGGACAAACCTTGGTTCAAACTAATCTAAACTTGTGTTTGATATTATTGTACTGACTAGGGTGTCATTTTAGAGGTCTGGTCCAATTTTTGTAATTTTCTGATGACTGATCTATTTTCTAGAATTAATATGAGGTTAAAAGCATCTAATTCCATTCTAATATCAAAAGACCTAATATTTGGATATTTCATTAATATCAAAGGTTGTATTTAATATCCAAATGATATTAGTGTTCAAGAGTAATATTTCCAAGTTTAATGGCCACTATATGCTAATTATACTATTTAAATAATCTTAAAATAAGCATCATCTTATAAATGGAAAATCACAATAATATTGCTTCAAAGGTCTGATATAAGGGTCATATAATAAAGTAGGCATTTTTTTGAGAATTTTGGTATATTATTTGTAATTTTCTGATACTCAAGCTATTTATTGTGAATTATTGAAGATCTAAACTTTTCTGAGATATTTACCTCTATTGGTCAATCGGCGGCCGACACGTGTCAGTGTTGCTCCTCTCATACCAGGCAGAGCCAGTCCGGTTCTTGGCTTTAGACCGGGTTGGTTCAGCAAATCAGGTCAGGGTTTGGCTAGCGCGAGCCCGGTCTTCCCCCTTCTTTTCTTTGTTGTGTGCCCATCCAAGTCTCGAGCAGGACTCAGTTCTTTCTTCTACACGAGGGTTGCCTCCGCAGCAAGCACCTCCGGCGTTAGCACGTGGAGTCACAATGCTCCTCGTCACAATCTGCTATGACCCAGAGCTTTGCTGGTTCCTTTTTATTCCACCTTGCTCCAGCCGGTTTCTCGTAGATCTGCTCCAAGCGCCTCCTCATGAGCCTAAGGAGTCCGTTGTCGCATGCTACTACCATGGTGGAGCAAGCAAGCAACCAAGATTGCTTCCTCTTGCCTATATCATCATCACAAGGGCTCTCGTCCTCGTATGAGAAGATGAGGACTCCTTGCAGCCACTCCTCCTCTGTGTTCTCATGTGTCAGTCCCAAGAGGGACTCTATTCTTCTGAACAGATCCTCCACCGCCTGGGCTGAAATGTCGACGAGAGGTCAACGGTGCTCTGCTCACCTCCATCTCTTTCTCACGTCGTCCCTGCAGCGGGACTCCCTACTTCCACGACGCAGTGGCTTCCTGGGACTGCTCCCATGTGCGATCTGTTGTCATGATTCCTCCTCCCCGACGTCTACTTTTCCTCCGTACAATCAAAGTCATTGCCTTCGGTGGATCTCCAGCTATGTTGGCTTGCCACCATGAATCAGAGCTCCGATTATGGATCATAGGAGGAATAAGCCTCCCGGTGGTGTAGCTTTGTGAGAGTCAGATTCATTGGAACCTCCACATACTGTCGACGATCCTCCATTCTAGGTAGATCAGGTAGGCGAGAAGCCACAGTTTCTCCATCTCTAGGGTTGTCTACTGCTGGAAGCAATGGGGAAAGGAGAAGGAAGAGGAGGTCGAGGGTGATGATGTCCCTCATTATGATCATATCTCACAAGCTAGGTCTCAGGGGTGTTGGTTAGATGTTGGTGGCATGGTGGATCCAAAGATCTTGCTTAAACTTCTAACAACCTCCTCATTACTCCTCATGACCTTGTCTCCTAGAAACTAGTTGCTCTGCTTGAAACGGAGGTAGGTGACAATCGTCAACTCATTGGATCTATCCCCAGGCCACTAAGATGCCACCTCACCCAGTCAAGTGACAAATATTAGAGTTGCATCCATTTGTTAGTGAGTTGACTGTGTGATAAGGAAATCAAACCTAGGTCTAAATCATTTAAACCCTATTCATTTAATCAAAACTCAACCATCAATATCTCTCACGTGGATCATTCAATGGTTATGAAACTTTTAACCATGCCTTCGTTATCAATTGTTCTTTCTCTATGCCTAGTATGAGCCACGTATAAAATTATTTAATCACCTTAATAAATTCCTCTGAAGGATCCTTCATCTGCCAAATAGGTATCTAATTGGATGTTTTGTCTCATAAGTACTCAGTTGAGTAATAAAGGCTATTCATGTATAACTTAAATGACCTATTTAGGGTGAAACTATCCATAACTGAGTTAACAATTCCTCAATTTGGTATTTTTCATCTATTAAGCATGCATGTTCCTCCAATACCATATTGTATCTAAACCCCAAAATCAGGGTCATCACATTCACCCCACCTTATATGGAATTGTGTCCTTGAAATTCAACTAGTTTCATACTTAATGTGATCTGAAGGAGTTTCTAGATTGTCTAGGTCACCATTTTAATGTGTCAAGGTTATCATAGTTATGCATACACCCTAAATCATTATCTTAGGATTTTAAGCATCTAGGGTGTACCCACCCTTACCATATAAAGATTTAAATATCACTTAGTGTCCTAATCATAACATGACACTCTCATATTTTTAGGATTTACATCCCTCCTAGTACCTTAAGGATAAGGGTTTGTTCATACTGATTAGAAGGAATTTTTCAAGATTTCATCTTTCACACTACTAAATCATATGAGGTGATACAATATTTTCATGTCATAAGTTGCTTAAATCATTACTTATATGATCAATTTCATGCTAGGATTTCATTTCTTGGGAAGGGCTTACTCACATGTTGTTAAATTAGGGTTTCACCCTATAGTGTGAGTTATCACTAAGAAGCATAGATCCAGAAGGATCGATATTAACCACTATATTTTGTGATCATGTACTTTATGATCTAAAGATATCTCTATTTCAAGCTCAAAATTCCAAATTTATATCTTTTATGAAATGAAGGGAAAGATAATATATTAAATCAAGCTTATCTTGATTTCAAACTTGCATATTACATGTATCATATAGGAAGGGAATATTGAATTGGTCAAGCTTATACGAGTGACTCCTCATATATAAATCATCTATATAGCTCAAGTGAGGTTTCCAGCATCATATATAGAGAAAGAGAAGAAGAAGAAGAAGAAGGATCAACATGTATTAGTATCTCATGCACAAGGTACTCTACTCTTAGAACTAGAGTTCCATATATTACCTCACTTGCAGCTAATGATGAACTTCGCCAGCTTAAGTCACTCAAGCTGGAACATAAATTAGTCAAAGGATTGACTTTCTCATTATGAGTCACCCACTCATCATCATTTTTTTTACCCAACTCTCACATATAGGATTGAATCATGAAAGAGGACTCAACTCATCTACTCAGGAGCAATCCAGCTTAGGACACATCATTTCACATATATCTCATATTTCTCACTCTCTCTGGAGTTCACTACGTATCTTGTCCTAACACTGGAGGTCCTCCTTTGTAAAAGAGCTTGAGGCTCATGCATATTCAACTTTATCTTAAACTTAGCTCATCTTAAGTGGGAAAACCTACATACTTTCATTATCAAGACTTAGCTCATATTTATTTGAAATGGATCAGAACTCATATACAACTTGAACCAATATGACACAACATATATCATCAGTATCAAACTTATATTAATCATCCTTGCTTATACCATCTGTCAATATATCATCTACTCTAACAGTCAAAATATCTGATAAGACTCTAGACATCTAATCTAGACTACTCTCTCTTCTAGACTAATGTCACTCCCTTTCACTTAGGTCGCATGAACACTAACTACTCTCCAGTGTGAGGGACACATTTTTATATTTACATATATATAATAAAATATTTATAATTTTTCTCCGAGAAAGAAGATGTCAGAGAAAAATGTCGAGGCTCGAGCTCATTGGAAAACAAAACCAAATCAACAAAACGAGTGTCCCACACACAGTAGATAGTCTAGCACCATGTAACCTAGTGAAATGGCGAGAACAAGACGTAGACTAGTGTAGATACCCAATACATATGATCTCTATATGGAACGGGTTTCAGACACTTGTCTAAACCTAGTTCTCGAACATCTAGGTTCTAACCTAGAGGCTAAGTCAAACCTAGTTCCTGAAGAATAATTTGCTATATTTCTAGGTTTTAAAGTGAAAGGTGAAATAATTTTATGTTTCATGGTGATCAATTGTTAGGTGTAGCTATTGTTCATGCTCTGATACCAACTGTAACGTCCCCGAATTCTACCGTCTCGAGACTTAGAAGGCTCGAAAGGATAAATCTGAAAACATTAGACAACTGTATCAAAAGGGTGTTGCGGAATAAATTTGTGCATACATGAACAAACAACTATACATACACCATAACATTTCTCAGCATTCAACATGTAAATTACTACATGAATTACAATTGTATATTGAAAGAGGATTTTATAAGTCTATGAACATGTATGCTAGTAGGATCTTAGACAATAGGTACAACCTATACAACTTGCTCACATCCTATTCTTTTATCCCATTCTAGCTCTGGACCTAGAAAATACGAGAAACAAAATCATCAACAAAAGTTTGAACGTGGATATAATTATATGACTAGATTTGTTGGATGTTAAATATATGTACTTGCTTGCTTGTATTTGAAATACATTGTTGGATGTAGATGTATGTATATTTTGCCAATTTTCCACCTTGAACATAAATGAGAATAAATGAAATGTAGTTACTAGTGGTTTTCATTAAACTCCCTATTAGAGAGGGAAAGCTTTAATGTTGACTAGCACCTCCCTAGAGTACACAATATATGGGGAGATCCCTAGAGTACAAGGTACACGAGGAGGGGCCCACCATTTATGTGATTATGTGATAAGTCCACCATAGTAATGCATATTCATTCTAAATGTGGCTAATAACTTGGGATTACCCAATTTTCTGCCTTTAAGTAACGTTTTCTTTCTCTTTCTTCAATTTCGAGTATATTATATGCCAGCATAGTATAGCTTTTAATTCCACGTACAAACTTTTCTTGATGATTTTGTTTCTCATATTTTCTAGGTCTAGAGCTAGAATGGGATAAAAGAATAGGATGTGAGCAAGTTGTATAGGTTGTACCTATTGTCTACGATCCTTCTAGCATACATGTTCATAGACTTGTAAAATTCTCTTTCAATATACAATCGTAATTCATGTTGTAATTTACATGTTGAATGTTGAGAAATGTTATGGTCTATGTATAGTTGTTTGTTCATGTATGCACAAATTGCTTCCGCAACACACTTTTGATACAATTGTCTAACATTTTCAGATTTGTCCTCTCGGGCCTTCTAAGTCTCGAGACGACAGAATCCAGGGACGTTATACAAGTCATATTTCATAAAGAGGCTTGCAATTCTACTTGATGTGTACTTACGTGGTTGTGTTGATGTTTATTATTTTTATGATTTTAGATGTTGTCTCCATATGGCCATGTTGATGTTTCATAGAACATGGGAGTTGTGTTGTGTTAGAAGATGTACAGGTAGACATGTTTTCTAGAATCTCATTTGTATTGATCTAATATGTGCATATGCAAAAGATTGATATTGAGTATTTAATTCAAAGTATGTAATAATTCATTTTGTAGATGATGAGATTTTTTCTATGATTTCTCTTTGGTCATGTGTGCATATTACTTATTTTTTGGCATGATCATGTATTTCAATATGTTTCCTTTTTATTGCATCTCAATTTTTTGGATTCTAATGTGTGGTTTATTAATATTAGGATTCTTACTTAGATAGGGGTTCCAATTTGAGCATCAAACTTGAATTTAAGGTGTTTTAAAATACAAGGACATCACACTTGCTCTTGTACAATGATAGGTCATCTATGTAATCGAGGAATGACACTCACTAACTAATTTTAGATGTTATGATATTATCAATGGGGACTTCAGATGATATTATGATACCAATATTCAATGATAGTGTCATTGCCATACCCTATTATTGTATCACTACTACTTTCCTCATTACCATTTATTTTATCACTTCTCACAACTCTTCTTTGTTGCTCAGTTACCTTTCTTCTTCTCAACATGATCAATTCCTACACTTGCACATCATAGGTAGTAGAAACATGTTATTGTAGTTGAGAGGACCTTGGGAAACTTACTTTCCATTTTTTTTTGTTTGGTGTCCTTAGTGTAATTTTTGATAAAAAAATTGGGAGGTGGTCCTGGAGGAATTTGATGGCATTGTTATTGGTGCATTATGTGTTGTCCATGGGACATGTGTTGTTGTTACCCATGGATATTTTTTCAATGGAATGAATTTTGGAGAATAAGAACATTCCTTATCAAGCTATTATGATTCACCATAATTTAAAAAGTAAGTCTACCTTCTACACATCCAGATATAGACAAAGATACCTTATCCAACCTTTGATATCATCTTTGAACTTTTTCTCAGGTTGTATACATATATTTTCATGCAATCAAGTCTTGTAGACCTAGGAATCGCCTCATATAATATTTTTAACACACACTTATTGGTATTGCTTCTAGTTTCCACATGAACATAATCCTTAATTTTTCCAAGAAATTTTTGGGCGGTTACACCAGTCGGGTGTCTAAGAAGGCAAAAGGTGTGTCTTTTTTTTGTCCCAATAGGCATACAAATCATTGATTTTACGTCATTTTCCTCACACATGGTGTCCACATATTGTACATAATTGGTGGAATGGATCCCTTGTTTTTATTTCATTTTCTTCATCCTTAGAGAATCTTCATGAGCTAGGGTTTGAAGCCACGTGTGAAAGGGGCTGATGTGAGAAGCAGCACACCAATGTTAAAATTGTGATCAACAATTGAAGATAAAGCATAGTGCATGTAATTTTGACCAATTGATCAAATAATGAATGTGTTCCTTAGGTTTCTTCACAACAAAACTACATTGGTAAGAAGAGCCAATCATACTTTTAGTGAATTAAGATAGTACCAAATAGAATGGTTAAACGAATTTCCACATTGGGAATTCAAGGTAGGGAAAATCAGTCATGAGCTTTAGAAACTTTTCCTAACTACAATGAAAGTGTTTTGTGGTTATTTGTCTGGAAAAGTGATGGAAAGAAATATTTATGTAAACTTTTCAATGGGAAAGAACTTATTCAAGAACATAATCTTCATATATTCCAATGTTATAATTTCTATCCTGAATGAGTACCATTACCTATCCTTATCCTTAGGGAATAAGGTGAAGTGAATGGCATCACTAATGGGGCATGTGTGTAGAAGGTAGAACAAACCTCCAAAAATGAGCAAATGTGCTTATAGGGATTTTTTAATCAAATCCATAGAATGATGGAAAAAGTTGAATTTATGCATGTGGGATTGAAAATGCCTGTCTTGAAATAATGTTAGTCAGGAGATAATCAATGATTCATACTCTCCAGGATTTAAGTAATCCTGCATTAGTCTTGGAACTAGTTGTGGCTTCTCAATCAATTTATTTGTATATTATAATCATTCCCATTATTATGTATATGCATACCTTCATTCCTTTCAGCCAACTCTTTTTATTGGTGACTTTGGCAATTTATTTCACTTCACTCCATCTCAAAACAAATGGGTTAATAGACTCCTAGATTGGGATAGATGTCCAAACATGTATTACCACCTTAGAAGAATATTCAAATGACAATTTTTTTATCAAGAAAGAAATTCAAGATCCACGTGATTAATTGTTACACTGTTAACGAAAACCATAAGGAACAAAGACACTACAATGCTAGTTTTTGTTAAAACGTTTCTCTATAATGATGCCATAATGTTTAATCTACATCCAATTATGACATGATTAATAGATTAAAACTTGTCTTGCACACTCTATCAAAAACAATCTGAAGAGCATGGACTTGGAATGTATGTAGTGCTAAAACTGAGGTGATCCGTAGAGATATTAATAGGCCAAGGCCATTATTTTGATCTTTGTTTCTATATGTAATCGATAAGGTTTTTAGGGTAAAATGGTTGATTTGGTGGACTTCATTGATGATCATGTCAATATTAATAACAAACTAACATAAGAATAAATCAAAGGTCACTAACTATGATTCCCTAGCTAGTAATCTAACAACAACAAAAACACAATTACCCTAGAAATTCTATATAAGTTAATAGCTAAGTCACATAACAATAATAACTAAAGATATTTTAACATACAAAATTCAATCTAGAAATAAAAAGGTGTGATCAAGCATAATAGATAGTGGGTTGTTTGAAGGTTTAGGAGTTATGAAAACATGCAATTGGGAACGAAACACAAAATACGCATCAAACTAGTGGTGTCTAATAAACACAATTTGGAATTCAAGGGGATACCATCCTCTAATTGTTGTCTATGGATGGAATAAGTGATATAAAGGAAGTGAGATCACATAATAAATCACATATCAAAACCTTACATGTCCCAATTAACAAGTTTGGATGTTCCACCCAAAATCACATATGACCCTAAGCTTCAAAGCATCTCTTCTTCTACAATTTTATGGTAATGAGTGTTGTAGGGGTTATGAGGGAGTATTTCATCCCTTTTCGCATCTGATCCAACCTTTTCCATGTTTTTTAGTAAGAGGGAAGTATCACACAAATAAATCTAGATCTATCACATAGGGTTAGTGGGATAGGGAGATAGAAGATTTGCATGGAGAGAACACAAGTTTCTGACAATACCCTTGAGATTTTGTCAGTTCTTTCATAATATTTCTCTTCTCTCTAAACCTTAGATGTTATAAAAAAATTCAAAACAAGGATGATGTATAAGAAAGTAGATAAGCATGGAAATAGAATTTAATAACAATACTTAATATAATACGTTCTCATTCCCAACCAACATGATTTCACAAGAACAATTACCCCAAACATCCCAAAAAGGTATAGTAGTAGCAATAACAAGAATATATTTCAAGAGAGGAAAGAGAAAGAAGCATCCATGGCTAAGATGTGTGTGATGTGTCTATAAGATATTCCTCTTTAATTGTTTTTTATTATTGTGGAACCTAGCTTCTCTGTTGGACAATGGGCTCTAGAGGTGGGGGTTGTATAGAGCTTAATCACTTAAACAAGACTCGTTAGACCTTTAATCACTTCAAGAGACAATATTGTAAATATGACATTTGATGTGCGATGAAACATACAAAGCAAGGATAAGAGAGATCAAATGACACCCGGAACAAATTATGTATAGTGGATTCAAATTCTAAACTAGGAGAGTGTACATCCACCACCTAAAGAGGTCCACTTCTAGGACTTTGCAACCATTACATACTTATATTCCATTGTTACACATACAATAAGACCTTCCTTTTACAGGGCAAGGATACCTAGCCTTCCTTTTTAAGGATCGAAAGGAGCCAATAAACCTTACAAGTTCTTAACTATCCTTTGAGCTAGAGTCTTCAACCTCTGCAAGGGCTTACCCACTTTTGCAAGGAGCTATACACCTTCACCAAGGAGCTCCCCTCTTGTGAAAAGTCTTTTTCCTTGAAGGAATTACCCACTCTCCTCAAGGATCTTTAGCCTTTTCCTTTTCCTTCACCAATTTTGATGCTTTCACCAATTTTGCGTGAAGAAAGGGATTGGGAATGGGAATATTTGAGCACTTCACATTGATTACAAGGAAGTATATCTCTAACACATAGCCTATCTCACATTTTGATTAGTAGGAAAAGAGAGAAAGGGGCTCTTAGTAGACAAATCAACTCAACTATATCTAGGATCATAAGAAGCAAACTTGGGATGAAGCCCAATGGTCCTTGTTTATAGTTGGGGATGTCTACTAACCACTAGAAGCACTTGGGAACGAATTCTAGTCATTTGGGGTGTTGTGACATATCAATTTATAATTTTTGCAACACTCTAACGGCTAGTAACACTTTTCTACACACTCTGTATAGTGCAGTTGGTCGTGTTTCAATAAAGCAAACTCGACCGATAGAACTATATGACAAAGAAAATTTGAAGTGTCAGTTGAGTTTATCATAGATGAAACTTAGATGATGGCATAAATTTGATTTTCTTAGTGCCAGGTATCAGTCAAGTTTGTCCAGAGGAAACTCAGTCGACGTTGGAAGTTCCCAAAATCCATCAAGGGTGTCGGTCGAGTTTATCAAGGATGAAACTCGGTTGAAACTCCCTATAATGAATTTTGGAAATTTCCATTTGAGTGCTTAAATATTCATTTTAAGTGCTTCTAATTTTTTTCTCATATTAATTACAAGTCATAGTATGAATGGGAATGATTACAATAATCGTCCTATGGGTTTTAGGGCATATTCCACAAAAGTGCATTTCCATTGACTTTTTCTTGTATTTGATCAAGCTAGGACTTGATTGAATTGATCCTTTTCATGTACCTAATACCTAAAATCAATCTCAGATAATCATGTTAGATACATATGAATGGAATGGTTAAGTTGTCATCAAAACATGGACAATGTATAATTGTTAGGTCAACATTCTCCCCCTTTTTGAAGATGACATACCAATCTTTAACATATTTAAAAGGACTTGAAATTTAATTTTTTTTACTTTGTGAATTGTTTGGGGAGACATGAATGAATAATAGAAACTGATCCCACTCAAATCATGCTTATCTCTACCTATATGGTTAGTTCCTCCAAAGAGCATAACCATAGTACATTTGTACTATTGAGTCCTCTCACATAGTCACATGATATTTAGAGAATTAACTAGAGAATGATCACAATTCAATATGTACTAAGCTTGTTTCTTCCCCTTTGTCATACCAAGAAGGTAGGGGGTAGAACAGCTAAAACATAGGTCTTAACAAGGCACAAACGACACAAGAAACCACCATATGCAAGTACCAACCAACAAACTAGAGAGAACAAACATACTAGAGTCGTAATAAAAATATGGAAGCACATACCCATAAATCATGAGATATAATCAATCATAGAGTTAAGGTACATATCATGATATTACAACAAAAGATATCTCCTGTCTAGATGAAAAATACAAACCAATGAAGAAAAGTAAGGATATATGAAAATAGTAAACCTCGGATACAATGCCAAAATGTTTAGTACATTTATAGTCTACAAAATTATATATATGAGCACTCAATTGACTAAGAACTAAACGACAAGGGCATCTATGTCAATGATCTCGTCATCATCAAGCGAGTAGTCTTCATATCATCAGTGGGCACATCAGGGGTAGCTGGTGTAGCCTCATCACCACCTCCATCATCGTCAGATCATCCTCACCATCCTCATCATCATCCTCATACTCATCACCATCACATTAAGAGTCATCCTCAACATCCTCATCTGCCATCTCCTCATCCTTAGGAGGTCCAAAGGAGCAATTGGCAGGCCACATGGCATGTTTCTCTGTCAAAGACATGTTACATGCATACAATGCATTTTCTTGCTCAAAACTGGGTGTAAACCCCGTCAAAACTAGCAAGCAATGTGGAGGCAAGGTCAGTAGCTGAGAGGCACATGGCTGAGTAGAGATAGGTCCACCGTCAGAGAAAGGGGTACAACAAAAGCAGCATGCTGACAAGACAAGTGGAATTGACTATATGTATCGAAAGCATAGGAAGCAGTTGGGTAGGGTTGGTAGTTGAGGTAGGGATGGGTGTAGGACAAGTTCGTGTTTGTTATTTTTTAAATAAGATCTTGATGTAGGTACTCCTGAACCTACATGTTGTGTGCCTATTGATGCATCATGTATCCCATCAGAGTTCCATTTGACACTCAAAAAGAGGCCCAGTCTGGTCTAGGAGGAGGAGGTGGAGGCTGAGTGGAGGTCAACGCACAAGGGGTAGAGGAGGTCAGGTGAAAGGATTTCTTAACTGTGGTTTCATTGATATAAACTCCTTTTCAACTGATTTTGTAGCCAAGGTCTTTGAAAATGGATTGACCAGTGTGATCTTGAAAGACACCACAACTCATATTAGGGGAAGGTGGGTGGGAGTCTTTAGTATTCTTCTCAATGTCAAAGCAAGTCATGTGGTGAAGAATGTATCTTTCTCATTTTACACGAATATTCTTAATAAGATAGTACATGGTCACAATTGAGTACTTTCCAATATTCGTTTGATTCATTTTTGGATGGAAGTTATAGTTAACAAGGGGGGCAAGCAAGCATATATTAATATCCAAAGAAGAAGACAATAGGATGGCTTTCTTCCTATATGGGCCTCTATCTTCTTAAGAGTTTTGTGGATATCAAAAAGAGATAATTCAAGGTCAAAGGTCTTTTTTTAGTCTTTAGGGTTAAGGAGGTCTCTATAGGTAGGATAGTGAGTCATCAAACTGGGCGAGGAGCAAGATAGATAATTGTTCAAGGATTGCTCATAGATAGTAAACTTGATTCCCCCTATCATGGATGAAAAAACAACTTGGGTGTTAGGAGGAGGTACCACAATGTGTAGCTCCAGGTTAAATTTGCATAGAACTCATGCACGGCCTTCTTGATTGAGTGAGAGAGAGTTGTTATTGGTCTATCATTCATAACAAAGAGCATCAAGACATTGGTTAGAAAAGAGTTTCTTAACCTCTTTAAGTATATCATTGCTAGGAATCAACAAAGGCTGAAAAGGATAAGGGCTCCTAGGAAAAAACTCCTTATACCTATTTACTGCATGATTGGAGAAAAAGGAAGTACCATTGTATGATGTATGCCTAATGGATGTATAAGATGAAGGTACACCTGAAGGTCCAGTTCTCTTACGCCTATTCGATGCCAAGGAGAAGAGGGTAGATGAAGGTGGCACCAAACAAGGAAGAGAAAACAAGCAGCAGACTGTGCATGCTAGGGTTGAGGTTGGGGAAGGTCAAAACGGGGTTGGATAGGGCTAAGAAAGGGGATTTGGAGACCTAGGGTTCAAGGATGAATTTAAGGGGAGAGGAATAGGTTGAGTTTTATCTAGTTGAGAGGGAGAAAATGGCAAACTCACTATATATATTTCCATGCAATAGTGTTGTCGGTCGAGTTTTATATTTGAAACTCAGTTGACACTATTGTGTGTTTAGTCCTTCGGGCATTTGTCGGTCAAGTTTCCCCAGAGCAAACTTGATTGATAAAAAAGTCTATCTAAAAGATAAGAAATTTGATTCTAGGCCACTAGAGTGATATATAAATTTATTTTTCTAGCCTATCATGCATTTTGAGCATATTAAGGTACTTTCCACTCATTATTGGCTACTATTTTGCGTTGAAACAAACATTTGCAAAAAATATCCAAAAAAAGCAAAATAAGGCATTAAAATCACAATTATGTACAACTAGCAAGAACAAGGAGAGCAACATATGAGCATGAAAATATAAGTAAGAGAACATCTAGCTAGAAGTCATATCATTATCATTAAGAGAAGTAATAAAGCAACTTTGATCTAATGAAAGTAATTTTCTTTCTAGCTAGAGGTTTAGCAAAAAATGTCTACAAGTTGATTTTTCGTGTCCACATGAGTGATATAGATAACTTTCTCGACAATGTGGTCACAAAGGAAATGATGGCAGACCTCTATATGTTTGTCTCTACTATCCAATATAGGATTGCACTAGTATTATCACAAAAGATAGAAGAAGCATAATAACGAACACTAAAGTCTTGGAGCATTTGCTTTATCCATAGGACTTGGGCACAACAACTCCCAACTGTTATGTACTCAGCCTCAATAGTTGAAAGAACCATTGTGTCTTGTTTCTTAGAAAACCAAGAAACTAAGCATGGTCCTAGGAGGAAGAAAGTGGCATTTGTGCACTTTCTATCAATTAATCACCCGACATAATCCACATCATTATTAGTAAGAGTAAAGTCCCTTGACTTGGGATACCATTTTCCAAAATTTTGGGTTTTGTCTAGGTACCTTAGAATTCTCTTAACTTCTATAAGATGGAATTTTCTAGGGCTTGATTGAAAACTAGCACACAAGCAAGAACTAAATATAATATTAGGTCTAGAGGTAGTTAAATATAACAAGCTACCAATCATACCTCTATAGAGCTTCTCATCTACCTTCTCACCTTTCTCATATCTATCAATATTTGTGGTGTTTGACATGGGGGTATCCATTAGCTTGGTGTTCTCCATCCCAAAGTGCTTCTAGATTTCACTTGTATGTTTTCCTTGCTTGATGAAGTTTCCTTCCTTTGTTTGCTTGATTTGGAATCCAACGAAGAAAGTTAGATCACCCATCATACTCATGTCAAATTCACTCCACATAAGAGAACTGAACTCCTTGCAAAGATCAAGATTCATTCCGCTAAATATGATATCATCATCATATATTTGAATGATCAAAAAGATGCCAGAAGTGTGTTTAATAAATAGGATATCATCAACTTTTCCCATGACATAGCCATTGTCTAGAAAAAAAGTTTTTTAATTTCTCATACCAAGATCTAGGGATTTGTTTGAGTCTATAGAGAGTTGTTTGTAACAAATAAACATGGTTAGGAAGCTTGTGATGTTCAAAGTCAGGATGTTGAGATACATAGACTTCCTCCTCTATTCTACCATTTAGGAATGCACCTTTAAGATTCATTTGGTATATCAAGATATTTTATGGATAACAAAGGCAAGTAAAATTATAATAGATTCAAGTCTAGGAACAAGAGAATAAGTTTCATCAAATTTAGTACCTTCATCTTGATTGTAGCCTTGGGAAACTAACCTTACTTTGTTCCTTACCACTTTACTGCTTTCATCTAGTTTGTTATGGTAGACTCACTTGGTGCCAATGATCTTCCTATCATTTTGTCTTGGTACTACGGTCCACACTTTATTATTTTCAAACATCTCTAGCTCCTCTTGCATAGATAGGATCCATTCATCATCTTTAAGAGCTTCTTTCACATTTTTTGTCTCAATTTGTGAAATGAAGGTGTTTCTAGCTTGTTCTTTGTTGAGGGAAGCTCGCATCTTCACCCTTTCAATTGAATTGCCAATTATGAGCTCTTTAGTATGATCTTTAGCAGAAGGGGGAATTGGATCCTCATTTTCTTCTTCTTTCTCTTCTTCATATACCAACACATATTTTCCTTTGTCAATAATGTTGAGCTATTTTAAACTAGAAATCACCTCATCTACAACATCATCATTTATAATATTTTTGAAAATAGAGGGGTTTGTTTCAATAAATTTAATATTGATAGATTCCACTACTTTAGAAAATTCAATGTTAAATACTCTATATGATCTACTAGTAATGCTATAGATAAGAAAGAAAGCCTTTTAAGATTTCACATCAAACTTGTCAATAGAATCTTTGGAGTTTAAAACAAAATAAGGACAACAGTGAATATGAAAGAAATTGATAGAGGTCTTTCTACTATGTCATAACTCATAGGGGGTCTTCTTTAAGGAAGGATGAGTGAAAACCCAATTTTGCACAAGACATGTAGGACTAATGGCTTCAGCCTAAAACTTCTTTGGAGTACCATACTCTAGAAGCATGGTCATAGCCATTTCCTATAAAGGACAATTCTTTCTCTCTACTGCCCCATTTTGTTGATGGGTAGAAGGGGAAGAAAAGTCGTGTGAATAACCATATTCCTCACAAAACCTTTCAAACATATCATTTTCAAATTCTCCCCCATGGTCACTAGGGATAGAGACAATTTGGTAAGAAGCATCACTTTCAACTTGTTTGAAAAAAATAGAGAAAACATCGATAATATCACTTTATCAAACTAAGAAGAAAGTCCAAGTAAAGCGGGAGAAATTATTGACAATCACAAGGAAATACTTGATACCACAAAGAATTCAATTCTCATTGGTCCAAATAGATCAATGTGAAGAAGATCAAGAGCTCTTCTGGTACTAAGGACTCCTTTGTATTTGAAGGAAGATTTGGTTTTCTTTCCTTGTGTATGAGGTTGGCATTCCTCACCCTTCTCAAAGTTCAATTTGAGAAGTCCTTTGACCAATTCCTTTTTTCTCAACTTCTTCAGTTGAGGCATATTTCTATGGTTCCACAAAGATATATCACTTTTGTCAACAACAAGGCATTTACCAAGAATAGTCTTAAGATAATCAAGAACAATAACATAAAGATTTTTGTTTCTAGTTCCCTTATATATGACATTGTAGGAGAGGGAATCTAGAAGCAAACATTCAAGAGAATTAAATAACACAAGATATCCATTGTCACATAATTGACTAACACTAATAAGATTGTGATGTAGGCCATCCACAAGAATAACATTGTTGATGAATAGTGAATCACCTACATTACCTTCACCTATGATCATTGATCCTCCTTTCGTCTCTGTGAAATTGTTGAAGTGGCTCGTCACACTTGTCATATGTTTGGAGAAACCACTATCAATAATCCATTTTCCTTTTACCTACAAGAAAGGAATATATCGGTGCCAAATTTAAACCTTGGGATCCTGAGTTAGCTTAGGGAACCATTTCATCTTTGGTTTGGTCCCCTTCGCTTTGTATGGACAATCAGTAGAATAATGATCATCACTCTTGTAATGTGAATAAACCATACGGTTCTTGGATCCATATAAATCTCCATGGAAAATAGGAGGTTCCATTCTCTTTCTCTTACCCATGCCCTTGCTTTTTGTAGCTCCCTCATATCTCAAACTACTTTTATTTTGTTTGATAGAGTGATCTAGGAGTTCATTGACGAACTTTTTCCCTTTGAGGAACTTTTGGAAGGAGTCTCTAAGCTTGTGGTTATCATCACTAAGAGTAATAATTATAGAAGAAAGACTAGCTAGATCATCTTGGGCATGAAGTAAGTTGGACACTATATAGAGGGCTTTAGTCAAGTAAGAATCTATCTCAAGAGTTATACCTCATTTTTTAGCAATAAACATCTATAAGAAAGATCATTGACTTTAAAAAGAAATCTGTCATTTTTAGATCTAAGAAAAGTAAGCTCACCAAGATACATTATGTTTTCATCCTTAATATGATCACAAGCATGTCTAATATCATTGCAATAAGTTTATCATTTTTAGTTCTAATCAAAGCAAGCTCATTAAGGCGAGTTCGGTTTTCATCTTTGAGACTATTTATGTTCTTAATATAAATGACATTCTCTACCTCAACTCCATTGTACTGAAACTCAAGTTCAAGAAACTGACCTTGTAAAGAATATATACTATCAAGATGAACTTTCTCACTTTTTCTCAAGGAGATCAATTTTAGCATACAAGTCATTAGTAATTTTCCCTAACCTTTTCTGCTTAGATTTGGATTTGGAATAAGAAGAATGGGAAACATTAAGCATTTTAATGAGGGCTTCTTTAGATAAATCATTCAAGATTACATCACTTACCTCAAATATGTCTTCACTAGTTGAGGCCATGAGAGCAAGGTGGCATTCTCCCTCATTGGAGCTGGAATCACTAGAAGAAGAATCCTCCCATATGACATGGGTTGAATCTTTGCTTCTTCTTTCCTTCTTGTCCTTCCTCTTGAACTTTCTTTCTTTCTTGTACTCCTCCTTCTTCTTGGATCTACTCTTGTGTTAGGGATTCTTTGCCTTGGGGAAATCATTCTTGTAGTGTCCCTTTTATCCACACTCATAGCACATTTGAGTAGAAGAGGTGGAGGGCTTGCCTTTGAAGTGCTTCCCCTTGGAGTTGTTAGTTGGGCTTCATCTTCAGTTGAGGAGGGAGTAGGTCGATAAGCAAGTTGTTGTTAAACAACAATGGTCTCCACTCGAGCCTTGAAGGAATTTTCCTTCATGTTATTTGACTCCTTCTCTTCAAGCTTTTCTTCTTCTTCTTACTCATCAAGTTTTGGGTCATAAGCTTGAAGGTTCTTAATGAGCTCTTCAGTAGACATCTCACCAAGGCTTCTTGTTTCTTCAATGGAGGTCACCTTGGATTGCCACCTCTTAGGAAGAAAGCTAAGGATCTTGGAGTTAATGGTGCATTGATCCATGGGTTGGCCCAAGGAAGCAAGTCCATTCACAATGGTGTTGAGTCTTGAGTACATCTTAGTCACTCTCTCTTTCTTCTTCATCTTGAAGTTCTCAAGGAGCCCTTTGAGCATGTAGACCTTGGACTCCTTGACTAGCTTGGTCCCTTCATAGGTGATGCAAAATTTGTTCCATATCTCATGAAGTGTGTCCCAAGAGGAGATATAGTTGAATTTGGAAGGAGTCAGGGCTGCATAAATGATGCTAATAGCCTTTGCATTCAGTTGGGCCTTCTTCAATGTAGCTTCATCTTAAGTGTCTACATCTCCTATTGTATCCTTGTAGGGAAGGATGACTACTTTCCACATGTCGTATTTCATTCCTTGCAAGTATAACTATATCATTCTCTTTTGATAGAGGAACTTTCTATTGTTGAAGATTGGTGATCTCATGGAGAATCCACCCTCCAAGTTGAGAGATCCAAGAAGGTTTTCACCCATCTTCTCGTCTCATAGGAGATCTTTTCAGAGAATATCATGGCTCTGATACCACTTGTTGTATCAATGGGATCTAGAAGGGGGGTTGAATAGAGCTTAATCACTTAAACAATATTCGTTAGAGCTTCAAATTACTTCAAGGGATAAGATTGCAAATATGGAATTTGATGTGCAACTAGACCTACATAGAAAGGATAAGAGAGATTTAATGAGATCCAAAACAACCTATGTATAGTGGTTTCAAACTCCAAACTAGGAGAGTGTACGTCCACTACCTAGAGAGGTCAACCTCTAGGATTTTTCAACCATTGCATACTTATATTCCAATATAAGGCATACAATAAGACCTTCCTTTTTCAGGGTAAGGACAGTGAATCTTCATTTCTAAGGATCAAAATGAGCCAACAAGCCTTACAATGTCTTACCTATCCTTTGAGAAAGAGTCTTCAACCTCTATAAGGGCTTACCCACTTTTGCAAGGAGATAGACACCTTCACCAAGGAGCTCCCATATTGCAACAAGTCTTCTGCCTTAAAGGAATTACCCACTCTTCTCAAGGATTTTTATCCTTTTCCTTCTCCTTCACCAAGGATCTGCTTTCACCAACTTTGCTTGATGAAATGGATTGGGAAATGGAAGATTTTAGAGATTCATAATGAATGCAAGGAAGTATCTCTCTCATACATAGCCTATATCACTCATAATGATGTTTTGATTAGTAAGAAAGAGAAAGAAAGGGGCTCTTAGTAGACAAATTAACTCACTATATTTAGGAGCATAAGAAACAAACTTGGGATGAATACCAAGGGTACTTATTTATAGTTTCATATGTCTACTAACCACTAGAAGCGCATGAGAATGAATTCTAGTCATTTGGGGTATTGCAATGGATCTATTTTTTATTTTGCAACACTCTAATGACTATAAACACTTTTTCTGCACACTATGTCCAGTGCAGTCGGTCGAGTTTCAATAAGAAAACATGACTGACATCACTATGTGTAAAGCAAGTCAATCACGTTTATCCTAGATGAAACTCAGTCGACGAATTAAATTTGATTTGCTCAGTTCCAGATGTTAGTCTAGTTTGCCTTGAGGGAACTTGGTCGACACTGTCAGGTCCCAAAATCCATCAAGGATGTTGGTCGAGTTTATCGAGGATGAAACTTGGCTGACAAAAATCCCTATAATTAATTTTGGAAATTGCCATTTGAGTGCTTAAATATTTGTTTTAAGTGATCCTGGTTTTTTATCATCTTAATGACAAGTCATAACAT
Source organism: Alisma plantago-aquatica (assembly GCA_963693085.1). NCBI lineage: Eukaryota > Viridiplantae > Streptophyta > Magnoliopsida > Alismatales > Alismataceae > Alisma > Alisma plantago-aquatica. The sequence goes on along the minus strand of OY856413.1, from coordinate 323,926,380 downwards.
TAATACATATGATTACAAAAACTATCCTAACGATTTTAGGGAATATTCCACAAAAGTACATTTTCATTGACTTTGTCTTGTATTTGATCAAGCTTGGGCTTGATTGAATTGATCCTTTTCATGTACCTAATACCTGAATTCAATCTTCAATAGACATATTAGACACATATGAATGGAATGGCTAAGTCATCATCAAATTATGGACAATATATAATTATTATGTCAACATACTCCACCTTGGATGGAAGGGAAATTAGAAGTGGAATGACTAGGGTCATGGTTTTGGAGGTGAAGGACGGTGGGATAGGTCACGAGATAAATCTAGGATGAAGTTGAGTGGAGTTATGAGGCTTATATAGGTAGTAGGATACCACTATAGTGTTTATATACTAGGGAGGTGTGGTAGTGCAACCCTGGTAGGTGGGTGTAGTTTGGTAAGTTAGGTGAAAATATAGGTTTTATGTTATAAAATGCCATCATTTTTCCTTAAGTGTAAATTGGTAATTGGAACCACAATCAGTTTGTAGGAATATGACCATTTATATGAACCATAGTCGTGGTGAGCCAACATTGTTGTGGTAATGGTATATCTTTTTCACTATGATTTTTGGTATTTGGGTGCCATTCGTTCAATATAATATGATTATAGTTGTCTTCTCCAAAATACCCATTTCAAAAAAAATGACTATTTAGTGGGTTGTTCAACTACACCATATCTCTAGTTTTAAATATTTAACACACTAGTGAAGGATTGAGATGACCATTGTCAAATATGTATTTTGTTAGTGTTAAGTATTAAGATAAAATAAGAAATGAAAGACAATTTGTACTTTAAACATAAAATTTATCGGTAATTAAGCATGCACTCTACATCTCTTAATATAATTACTATACAAAATGAAAATGATATAGGATATAGGCCCAAAATAGGAATTCATCACCAATCTAGGATATCAAGTACATTTATAATGGGTTATGACAACTTTTTTTCCTTATGTAGTTATTTTATAGTTGAACTTACTTTGTTTTTTAGTACATCTATCTAAGTATACAAATTTTAGTGATATCCATTATTGAGCCCTTGTTTCTTCACTTTCCAAATTTCACTTCCATATATCATGTTTGGGTTTACTATCCAATAAAACATCCTTTCCCTCGTTTAAAGATCTATTCATCATGTATTACTCTAATTGCACCCTTCAATCTTAACCATCTTGTTGTATTCATCTGATAAACGTCATCATGAATATCATAATATATTTACATAATAAACTTCAACTAACAAATTGTATCACATTCTAGAACACCAACTCCATCTAACTTGGCCCCACCATTACTATTCTAGATAGGAAGTATCATTGCTCATCTAGGAAGTATCATTGTTCACATTCTTTGTTTACTCATATACAATAAGAAAAATAGATGTGGGATCATGTAGATTGTTGATGTTCCCCAAATATGATAATAAATCATGGTGTCTCTCCTCCAATATTCTTAGAACATGTGGTTGAGCTCACACATGTCTTTCACTAATTAATTTATTGAGTTGGGATACTCTTTTTCTCTAAAAACCACCATTAGAATAACATCAATAATCAATCATTATCATTTTCCAATAAAAGAAACCATATCAAGATTGCTTTTATTTTATCTGTACTTCTCCATAACCCTACTTATAGAACAATAGCGTCATTTTTTGTTCTCCCCAATATGAAATTAAATCAATTTTCAGATACATGTGAAATAGATCTTTACCTTTGCTCAATTATCCTCTCCCAAAGCATCATAGTGAAACTCTCAACTTGGTACATTTGTAGCTGGTGAAGCTTTACATATCACCTTTAGTCTTGTAAATGGGTATCACAATATTGTTTCTCCACCATCCTACATATAGTTTGTCATCATAATCTTATTGAAAAGTCACATAGCTCGTTCAAGCATCATACTCTATAATACATAAATACATATATTGTGGAGACCACATCTCTTAAACATATTTAACTCTTTGAAAAAATTCTTGTTAATTTGTACCCCCAATTCCTATAGAGTAATGATATTTTGACTTAAAAATACATCTAATTAATGGGATTGTCCTATATTAACTAAATTTTTTGTTGGTTATGGCATAGAAAAACCCATTACTTCCCCACTATATTTTTGGTACAGTCCATGCCTCCCTCAAACCAATGATAACATTATTTGAGAAAACCTTCTTCTCAAAAACATACTTGAAAAATAGATGAACGTGGTCCCAAATTTTCCTTAATATTGGTTGATAGCTTTTGAAGATTCTCATGATATAACTACATCACTAAAGAAACTATCACCACACACACGAGTTCACACAATAAAATACACTTAGATTCCCTAGGCCTCTTTCACTTGTCTTTCAATGATGAAAACTACCATCTTCCTTCCTTCATATAATAATTGGCTGACTAGAAATTATTATTACAAGATCCTTTTATCTAGTAGAAACAATTACCAAAAAAATCTAATAAGATTTGGCTTTACAATTTATTTCACTATATAAATATTGATCTTGCTAACATATTGTTGAGGAAATATGGTTTATCTATTCACATCTTTCTCCATGTAGATATGTGAGGGGATAAACCTACCCTTCCCTAGCACATTAAAACGTGCCTTGATGGGAAATAGAATATTTGTAGAACTGCTCTAGGTTCTAATGTCTGACTCATGTGTGAAAAAAGGAATATGATGATGCACAATATAACAAACAAGTGAAGTTCTCCCGTCAAGAATGAGAAATGTTATGTATGAGAGTGTTTGCATTAAATGACTTATGATATACTTCTAGGCCTTATATTAAGAATACTTAAGAGGTATATCACTTAAACAAGGCTATTCAATCTGATGTCAATTAAAGAAATACAAGGCATAATATATTTTATGGTGTAGAATGCAACAAATAATAATGATTATGATTAGGTAATCATTTTTGAGATATGAAATATTTTCCACTCCACAATTGCTATTAATTTAGTCTAATAGGAGTCCATTACATATGGAATATATGGCATGTTTATTATGGTTGGAAAGAATGCATATTGTGTAACACAATCTTTAAGAGAAATATTTTCATTGTTATATTTGAGAATGACCATTTTAATTTCTCTACAAAAGTTTTATCACTAACAATTTTAATTGCTCTACAAAAGTTATATCACTAAAGTAGAATGAAAAGCATTATAATCATTATTGGGAAAAGGATATAGCCTATCATATTTATGTGAAATAATCTTCCATGAAGTTTCTCCCCTCACCCTCCTCCTTCACAAAGAATAATCCACCTTCATTATCATCCACCTTTGTCCTTTAATAATTGATTTCCTATTCCACCACAACATTCTTCAACCTCCACATTTACCAACATCCAACCACATTCCTTATTTCATCTCAATTAGAATCACCAACGCATCCACCTCATTCCACTATCTTCACTCCCTACAACTATTTAAATCAATATCAAATCCTAAACTTGGAGTATACTACCCCCTCACAATACCTCCCACCATCATGGGTTTCATGAAGGATATCATCGATATGACGGCCAACCTATTCAAGGAAAAGGGGAAAGTGAAACCACCTACACAATATCATTGCAAGTCGATGTGTCTCAGACATCAAGTGTTCTGGATATTTTAAAATTTTGAGGCCATAGCTATGTATCATTACACTTCCTTCTATCATGATAAGGAATGAAAACACTAGTCTAATCTGAATTTACTATAAGGCTTCCCTTTCTAGAATGTAAAAGCAATTCAACACCAATGTTGTAGAAATAAAGTCACCACGTTGGATGTGATTGGGGTTCAATTACTTCTTTTGGATTGTGCAAAAAATTCTTACTCACAAAGATTATATTTTCAAATAGAAATATATATATGGCACTATAAATATATTCATTTTTACACTATTTGTCTTGTTTACTACCGATTGAATGTATAGTTTATACCAGTTTTTACAAAAAGAATTAGTGAAACTGATTCTTAAAAATTTAAGTTTTTAGTATTTGAGCATAAACATATATAGATGCACGATCCAATACTTACAATAATGAACAAGAATTATGAGTCTTCGGTGACTGAATGTGATGGAAATGAATGCAATAAGAGTATGATAAGTAAAATCAACCTAAATTCATGTCACGAGTCTATGGTTGTTCCTAAATGAGTGCAAACAAGCAATCTTCAAAATCTCTTTTTGTGATATATGGACCACATCCTTGAATGCACCATTATGACCATGGGATCTATCGAGGGTGTGGTCAACACCCATTTTATATACTACATCTAGTGTATTATGCACACCAAGGTGATCAAGTTGTAGACATGATAATTGATTATATTGACCACATTCAAAATCACACAATATCTACTCCTTCACTTGTTTTGAGATTGTCACCAGAAGTATCACCTACTTGAGTTATACACACATCATCTTTGAATTGTGGAGGGACCAAATTTAATATTATGAGTTACTTACATGCATATGGTGTTGGTATGTATGCCTAGAGAGCCAATCATGTGATGATTGTAATGGCATAATTTGTAAATGATTTGACTGGTAAATAAAGGCAAGCTTCCAATTTATTCTGTTTAATTTAGTTATGAGGTAATGATATAATATTATAAATGTCTATAGAATGATATTACTCAATGACATATGTCTTCAAGTATTAGCCATCTTGAAATGAGATCATAAGGATGTTAAGAGTACATATACATATTCTCATTATGCCCCTAATCGGTTGTTATTGTGGAAGGTTTATAGACAACAATAACACATAAGATCAGAGTGTGAGTTGGCTGATGACCGAGTGTTATTAGTCATGATATGGCAATATCAAACCAATCACACATATACATGTTATAGAATAGTGTATCAGACAGACCCACCGTGAGACTGACACATGGAAGCTATCATCATGAAATTCATAGTCAGTTCTCACAGTGATGGTGGTAGTTGTCATTCTTAGACCTAAAATCATTGAACTCATCATATGTCATTGGGTACGCTTTGACATCATAAAATACATTCCTGGAACATTGGTTGTTATAAATGTGATAATTGGGTGACTTTGAGACAAGGGGATATACTGTGAATGATAGAAATAGGATTTGTCCCTCCTGCGAGAGTTTGATGTTTTAGGCCTCTTAATTAGCAAGACTAAGAAATGCATAGCCATGCACATGTGAGTAAATATGTAATATTGAGCTTACATATATCTCAGACAGTCTGCTCTTGGTTCAAGAAACAAGACTGAACAATTAAGAGGGTGATTGTTCCATGCCTCGAGTTCAATCTAAATATTAGTGACAAAGGAACTATACAAACACTATAACACCATACACAGATTATTGGTTAAAGTTGTTCTCCAACTTTCCATTTACTTTAATTGCATTGATGTGCAACTAGGCACTTCTCATTGCTTGTGATGTCATAAGTTGTTACGGACATTCACTGTCAATGTAACATGGGACCTATACGGTCACACAGATAGGTCTCGGCCTAGAAGAGGAGTTTGACCTTGAATGACAGTTTAATTAAGTACTGAAGTGTTTAGCTATCTGATTCACACAACAACATCGTGACTGTACTGCCAAACTCCCATGAGTGCCAAACGGTCATCTCAAGAGTTGAGATGGGTGTTTGGGGTGTCATACTTATTCGAGTTGAAATTGGCTTTGGATTGAACTGATAGGCCCAACTCATCTCACCAGATGGCTGTCTGGGTGAGAAAGACAGCCATCTTGCTTAGATAAGATGGCCCAGTTTAGCCAAAGAAAGGTTCTAGATATTTATGTGTTCATTTCGATTGCACTTTTCTTGTTGTGCAAGGAATTAATATGTGATATTAATTGGAATCAAAAAAATTAATTTCATATGTGACTAAAATTTGCAAAATGGTCATCTCGCAGTACGAGATGACCATCTCGCATGCCAGCTGAGCATCTGGTGTTCCATACAGCTGTTTGGATGGTTGTACATTACAAAAATTCAAGATCTTCTGGTCCTTTCCACTTCTGCATTTACTGGGAACCCTGACCCTTGCCTCTACTACAAATAGAGGGGTATTGGGGCTTCCCAGAATGTAACACAGATAATTGAGAATCAATTACTCTAACAAACATTTTTCTCTATGGTTGTGGTAAACGATAGAGCCCAAGCAAGTCCTACCCAACTTGGGTGGGATAGTAAGGGAGAGAACAAATGAGTTCATTGTTGTGGGAGAGCAAGTTGGTGACTAGTATGCCAATGGAAGGGACAACTCCTTCCTGTCTGTTCTAGCAGGATGACAAGAGTTCTAGGTAGTCTGTGTAAAGTTCTTTAGAGGTGAGAGGTTGTTGTCTGTCACTTAAGAGGACATCGTCAACTAGATGTTCGTGACGAGAGGAGCTCCTACAAAAGATGACGTTTGAGTCTCTTGTCTGTGGAGGAGCAGTCAGACGAGTCCAAGTACAACTAGGAGTCAGAGTTACACCACAACAATGATGAGGATTGACACTGGACTTTCTCCATGACCAAGTATATCCTTGAAACCATCTGTTCTATCTTGTAATAATTGACATGATCGGTTGGTTATGGGAATATGGTAGAAAAAGTTTTGTTTCCATTGCTTATTTTGTAGCCATATTTCCCTACACTGGTATCAGAGCCAACATCAATCTACTATATTATGGGATAATTGATATGATCATATTTTTGGTTTTGTCATTCTATTATTTGCATGCGATGTGAATAATATCTTGTCAAATCCAATACCACGATAATCTCTAACTAATATGTATATATATGCAATTCACATGTGTCACCCTAAAAGTAGTTTTGATGGTGGATGTGTAGCATGGTTATGACCAATAACCCCTATTATCTATGAATGGTTGTGTGGTTGGTTGATCCTTTTATCTTTTTGTATGTACCGAACCTCTATCCATCTTTTGAATCTAAATTTAAATATTTCCTACATTTGCTCCCCTCAAATGTAACTTGAGGTTTCCCAATAATCATGTAAAAATATGATATTTTACTTTCATGTTATGACAAAGAAGATGATGTCCCGAAGACGAGTCTAAAAGATGGAGGACCATGGAGGAATACAAGGACATAATGAATTGACCACCTAGTGGACCCTACTGATCCGCTGGAGGAGTCAACAAATGGTGGGCCGATGGAACCAGATGATCTAACAACTGACCAGCAGGCGAGCCAATCTATTCAAGGGTTGAACCGATCAACCCAGATTGGCAAGCATGAATTTTCATTGATAATAGGTTTATGCATGTGTTGTAAACCTAGATGTGGTAATTCTTTGTGGCTCCAAGGAATTACATTAGGTTGGCCATAACCATCTCTTTCGTTTATTGTGTGTTTTCATTGGGGGATATAGCATGTATATGATATGTACTATATATGTGGTGGCTGGATAAAGTATATGTATTTAGAAAAATTCCCTCAATTAAAATATCAAGTGTTAGACACTTTCAAATAGTGGCAAACATAAAACAATTGATCAAATGAGTGTAGATTATGCCTCTGCGTGGTGTGTCGTCTATCTCATGGAAGTGTGATGGCAATAATGTAGCTTCCTCCTCCATGAGGTGCATTATAATCGTGTCTACTTTTGGGTCAGCCTTGACTCGTAATTCTCATAGCGTCTAGGCCCAGAAGCATGCAAATGGTTATGGAAAGGGGTTGTGCACATCATCTATCCAGAATTGCATATGATGTAATTGGAAAAAGTTGTCTACCTTGATGGTGGATTGTGTTTTGTGGTGTTGATCGGGCCACAGTCGAATCATCTTGGATCTGGACCACTAGAATATTGTCGTTTGAAATATTCTGGATTGATATTGAGGGCTTATCAATTTGAATAAAATAGTGGGAGATATAATAATTAAAGACCTATTTAATATTGTCAAATTTTTCAAATTAAATCTAGTCAAAAAGGGTTTTTGACAAATGTAAATTTTATCTTGTGAAATCAAATGATGAACAAATCTGATTTGCAATTGGTCGTGAAGAAGGAAAAACTTGACGGAAGAAATTTTCATGATTGGTTTTGGACTTTGAGAAGAGTTCTCAATGAAGAGTGCGAGCTCTATGTCCTTGATAAACCAGTTCTAGAAATACTTGCTCCTGATGCACCTAGGGTACAAGTGGATGCTTACCGGAAGAATACCAATGATGCCTTAAAGATAAGTATCTTATGCTTAGCTGCATGAACTCTGAGTTGCATGTCCAATGTAAATACATGAGTGTTCTTGAGATGGTAATACATCTTAAGAAAGTGACACTTGGTCTTACAAAGAAAGAAAGGGATGATATCATGAAGATGCTACTTGAGTCAAAGCTGCCAGAGGGAACCTCAGTAGAAGAACATGTGCTCAATATGATTGGACATGTGTATCATCTCAAAGAATTGGGATTCACCTCGAGCCAAGACTTGGACACCTATATGATTATAAAGACAATTCCAAAATCATATAGCCACTTTATTGCATGTTATCATGTGAACGATACGGCTAGATAGATTTTAGATTTTCTAGTCATGTTGATTCATGTGAAGCAAAATTGAAGGAGGACAAGTCTGTGATGGTGATTAGTGGAGATGAGTCTAAGGATCAAAGTAAGACTGAGAAGAGTTTTGAGGTCAAGGTGAAATCCAAATCTTCAACACTCAACATAAGGAGAAAGAAAAGTATAAGAGGAACTCATCCTTTGGACTTGAAGGATTTTAGGAAGCAGAAGATGGGGATGGTTATCTCCAATTCAGGTATATATGTTATTGAGATAAATGTAACTACTTTATCATCAAGGGAACTAGATACTGGATGTGGATCTCACATATGTTCTCATAAGCATGATCTGAAAGGAAGTAGGCCTTTGAAAAAGGGCAAGGTGGAACTGTGAGTTTGACGTGGCTTATACTATCGCACTAACAAACTCACTTAGGGTTGAAATCCCTAAGTTTTTAACTAAAACAACGTGCAATAATACCACCTGCAAGCGGATGAGTCTTATTGCAGTATAGTTGAGGATCGAATCCTAAGGGACAACGTTTTTAAGAATCTTTCTCTAGTCAAATCTAGTTGAATCAAGACTAATATTTAGAACAAGGTTGATTGATTTGAGTTTAATTAAACTAAATGTAAGGAAAGTAAAAGAGCAGGATTAAAGGTTGATTAAAGATTAATGATGGAAATAGTTGGGATGGTCCCGGGTTTCACCACCACTACACATGCAATCACATCCAAACATCAAACATCCAGGTAAGATATAACCACTCAGATAGAGCTGCTGCAAAACCCCCCATATGGGTGATAGGTTCGCGTAAGCATCACCTTAGGTATCAGATATCTCGTCACCATCCAGATCACATACTTACGGCTCTGAAGATACAGAAATCCAAATGAAGTTGTGGGCCCCCTATACAGGCGTCAGGCACACAGAAGCATTACTGTGGGCTAGATGGCTCGTCACCACACGGATCATACACTTACGACCTCAAGGAATCCCATTCTATTTCTAGTTTGGGAGTCAACCACATTAATCGACATTCAAAACCTACGCATTGAAGTTCTCACAACATAGGAAACGAACAAGATAAATGCAAGCAGGTGATCAATCCACAAGCACACATCGACGATTAACAACGAAATGAAAGATTATATACATGTCATGGAATGTTTAACAAAAAGATATGAAAGCATGGGTAGCGGGGCTAGTCCCCGCACCCCAACGAAAGTAAACTACTCGCTCATGGTGAGAGAAGCAAGAATAACAAGGGAGAAAGAAGTTTCCGCCATGAGCATGGTGAAGAAGATGATCGCAGCTCTGTCGAGAAATGGTCTTCTACACAACGTCAGAGCATATCTGGAAGAAGAGAGAAGAACACCACGACAGACGGGGCAGATCTCCTCTCTCCACCTTCTTCTTCTTCTCGTAGTCCTCGCTCACAGTAGGAGGAGCAGCTCGTGGATGAGATGGTGGCGTGGAAGTGGCGTAGATGCAGCAAATCTAGATCCAGATCTAGATCTAGATCTAACGAGGTGGCTTGCAGATCTGAGTCTTCACTCCAGATCTGGGTGAACAGGCCGCAAAACCACCACGGGGGCAGGTTCTTGGCTATGGAGGTCGTCTCCTTAGGCCCAGGACAGACCTACAGCCAAACGGCGTCTGGAGATGATGATTTGACTGACTAGAGTCATGTTCTATTTATAGGCAGGCTGGGCACGAGCTTAGATTCGCAACCTTAGTAATGACGTCGCGGTCGCGGATTTTCTTGGCAGGTGTAGAGGTCACGATTGAGTTTTGCCACGGTCGTGGCTCGTTGGTTCGGTCGTGCCTTAGCTGCAGGTCGTGACTTTTCTAATGATGTTGCGGTCGCGGCATTTTGCACGGTCGCGGCTTTTCGAATGATGTCTCGATCGCGGCATTTTGCACGGTCACGAATTTTCTAATGATGCTGTGGTCGTGGCATTTTGCACGGTCACGACTTTTCGAATGAAGCTGCGGTCACGGCATTTTGAACGGTCGCAGCTTTTCTAATGATGCAATGGTCGCGGGGTGGCTTGCAGGAGCTCGCGGGCTCGCTGCTGGTGTTGGTGGTGTCGTGGTTAGTTGTAGGACCCAATCGCGGGTCTGTGAAGAGGTTGTCGCGGTCGTGAACGTGGAATCATGAACAGGTGTCCGCGGTGTCCTACAAGTCGCAATTTTTTCTTGTAGTCGAGGCACTGGAGTCGCGATCGCGATTCCTCAGCAGGAGAGCAGGTCGCGGTTAAGTTTTGCCACAGTCACGGTATTTGGACACCGCGGTCGTGATTTCTTAGCTCGGTCGTTCCTTAGCTGCAGGTCATGGTTAGTTGGAGCGTTGCCGCGACCGTGATTGTGGTGGGATGCAACAGAGTCGTGACCTCAGAGGCAGGTCACGATCGTGAGGTTAAGGCATAGCAGCGAGGATGAGGGAGCCAGGGTCTGTTGACCAAGGTTGACTGAGCCTAATCTAAGGGTTGAAATGGATATGGTCCTAGGAGATGAGGCCCAAAGTTCAAAACGACCTGTACAAGGGTGAAGAAAATCAATAGAAATAGGAGTAAAATCTATTAAGCCAATATAAGTTGCATATAAGAAGATAAGGCCAATAAAAGCATGGATGCAACCGAAACTGGGCTAAACGAGATGATTGAACTAAGGTGAATAAGCATTCATCAAAATACCCCGAACTTAAACGTTGCTCATCCTCGAGTAACACAAAATCTAAAACACTCACTGGATGAATACTTTCAACTCGTGTGATTGCCTCATCTTCACATCACGATTATTTCTTTTCTTCTCGGCATGACTAAGTGTCTCAACATCCTGAGATCACATAACACATTTTACCATATCTTCGTTTCTGAGTTTGCTTCCCAATATCACTTCCTCTCTACTTTTTCCAAAATCAAGCATATCAAAGAGTTTCGTAAGAGTCCAGAGATACCCGCAGAACAACAAGTGTGCACCTGATCTGACACTGGTGTTTTTAGGATCAGGGAGGCATTCATTGTGCTTTTAGGTGAAAAAGGGAGTGAAGGGTGGTATGGAAGGAAGAAATAAATCTCTCCTCTATTCAACTTGAGATTTTTATTATATGATTTTCAATTTCATTGATTGCATTTTTTTGTGTGTGAATCTCTCCTCTATTCGACTCGAGATTGCATTTCTTTTTGTGTACGCTTAGGCATCTTTTCTTGGTGATACGCCCCTATTTCGTAGTGAGGGGTATGGAAGAAGCGAAAAGAGTGTGTGTGTGTGTGTGCCATGCCAAACTTAGGGTTTGGCACTATTTTGGTTATTTTTGTTTCTTTTTTATGAACGGAGGGGTAAGAAGATGATGGAATAAGTGTATAAAAGAGTTTAGATCAGAGTGCAACTTGATTTTCAATTCAGTGCACCGGGTCGTTCTCCTTATCATACTCTGCTCAAATAATGACTTGATGAGGATCCAGTGGAGATTCCATGCTATTATTCCACTAGTCAAATAGGAAGCACAACGTGTTTGATCCCTCTCAGTTCGACAGATACTTGCCATATCTACTAATCATGATGTTAGGATTCATAAGCTTCGCACGGTGATTTCTAATCATTGGCTACTTTCATAAATTGTTCTCCTTGAGGCTTCGCTTCGAATAAGGAGGGTATAATGATTCAAAACTGCATGGGAAAATAGGATAGCCGTCTAGGTAAAGGCTTTGATTGAAACAAAAGTGTCACAACTTCATCAAGTTTCTATACAAACTGCTATGAAAACTTTTGAAAATCTTGAAAAAAAATTAAAAATTTGCTCGAAATTGCAACAAAATTTCAACGATGAAATCTTAAGTCTAAAATGGATAGGAGAGGGTGGAAAGTAAAGTACTTAGCACCCACCATCCACCCCGAACTTAGAATTTTTCTCATCCCGAGCAAACTCTAAATCCGAGATGGAGGGGAAAAATCATGTCGGTTGGTCCACCAGATGTGGTTGCATTTCTTTCGGAGACGCATCCTCCATCTGAAATCTCAAAAATGGAAACTATCATAACTTAAGACTGCATCTTGTGATGCATTGTCTACTAGGTGCAAAAGTTTCTAAAAATAAAAATAAAAGTAAAAGCTAAGTTAAAGATCGGGTTGCCTCCCGACAAGCGCCTTTATTTTACGTCGATGGCTCGACGTGATTTCTTTAGTTTTCAGGTAGGTATGTCAGTTTGGATAGATTCATCAATTCATCAGTGCTAGTATCTGCTGTGGTGAAATATCTCTTCAAGCGTTGGCCATTTGCCACAAAATCAACTGACTTCTCACTCCATAAAGTAAATGCACCATGTAGATAGATGCTTTTGACAATGTTTGGTCCCGACCAGCGGGAACAGAGTTTTCTTAGGAATAACTTCAGTCTCGAGTTGAACAGCAGAACTTGGTCTCCCACTTGAATGTCCTTCCTCTTCAGATGACCATCATGCCAAAGTTTGGTGCGTTCTTTGTAGATTCGTGCATTCTCATAAGCTGTCATTCGGAGTTCATCCAACTGTTGAAGTTGTAGAATCCTAGCTTCGCCAACTTTCTTAATGTCAAAATTTAGCTATTTTATTGCCCACCATGGTTTATGTTCTAGTTCCATGGGCAAGTGACATGATTTTCCATAGATAAGTCTGAAGGGTGTTGTTCCAAGAGGAGTTTTGAACGCAGTTTGGTAAGCCCATAAAGCGTCATTGATTTTCACTGACCAATCCTTACGGTTGCATCCTACTGTCTTTTCTAGGATAGCTTTGAGTTGACGGTTCAAAACCTCTACCTGCCCACTTGTTTGTGGGTGGTAGGGGGAAGCTACCTTGTGTGTAACACCATATCTTCTCAACAACACTTCAAAGCTTCTTTCCAGAAAATGAGAACCTCCATCGGAGATCACAGTGTGTGGAACTCCAAAATGGGGAAAAATGATATCTTTGAACATTTTAATGACAGGTTTTGAATCGCTAGTAACTGTTCGTATTGCCTCTACCCATTTGGAGACATAATCAACCGCGACTAGGATGTAGGAAATCCATGTGAGGATGGGAATGGACCCATGTAGTCCACTCCCCAAACATCAAAAATATTGACTTCTTGCCATAGATTAAGTGGCATCTCATCTCTTTTTGTAATGTTTCCCATTCTCTGACACTTGTCACATGACAGAAAAAAATTGTAAGCATCTCTGGATATGGTTGGCCAAAAGAAACCACATCACAAAACCTTCAAAGAAGTTTTCTTAGAACTCATATGGCCTCCGACTGGGCCTGAGTGGCATTGTTCTAAAATAAGTTGGGCTTCTTCCTCAGTGATACAACGTCTGTAGAGACCATCAACACAGAGCTTGAAGAGGTACGGGTCATCCCAGTGATATTGCCTCACATCATGCATGAATTTCTTTAGAGCATTGCCAGTATGCTCAGGGTGGATGACACCAGCAGCAAGGTAGTTCACATAGTCCGAGTACCAAGGAGTAGCTTCTGAGACTTTCATAAGTTGGTCATCTGGAAGAGAGTCGTTAATTGGTATCTTCTCAGTTTCCAGAGTGTGGATATGACTTAAGTGGTCTGCTACAACATTTTATGTGCCTTTTTTATCTCTAATTTCAAGATCAAATTCTTGCAATAGGAGAATCCATCTTATTAGCCTTGGTTTTGCATCTTTCTTTTTTAGAAGATAACGAATAGCAGCACGATCGGTGTAGACAATCACCTTTGAACCAATGAGGTGGGATCTAAACTTATCAAAGGCATATACGACTGCTAGGAGTTCCTTCTCGATAGTTGCATAGTTCCTTTGAGCTTCGTCAAGGGTCTTCGATGCATAATAGATGACATGATGTTTCTTCTCTATACATTGGCCCAGAACGGCACCCACAGTGTAATCACTGGTATCACACATAATTTCAAATGGGTGATCCCAATCTGGGGCTTGAATGATGGGTGTTGTTGTAAGGGCATGCTTTAGGTTGTTGAAACTCTTGATACATTCTTCATCAAAATAGAAATCAGCGTCCTTCATCAACAAGTTTGTCATGGGCTTGGTTATCTTGGAGAAGTCCTTGATAAACCTTCTGTAGAAGCTCGCATGACCAAGGAATGTGCAGACTTCTCTTACATTGGTAGGGATAGATAGTTTGGAGATCACTTCGATCTTGGCCTTGTCCACTTCAATTCCTCGGTTACTGACCCTATGGCCAAGGACAACGCCTTCTTTTACCATAAAGTGACATTTCTCCCAATTTAGCACAAGATGTGCTTCTTCACATCGTTGGAGGACCAGGGAGAGGTGCTTCAGGCATGATTCATATGAATCCCCATATACAGAGAAATCATCCATAAAAACTTCCATAATGGTTTCAGTTAAACCAGCAAATATGGTTGCCATGCAGCGTTGGAAGGTTGCAGGCGCATTACAGAGTCTGAATGGCATCCTTCTGAAGGCATAGGTTCTGAAGGGGAAAGTAAAAGTGGTTTTCTCTTGGCCATATGGATGTAAAGGAATTTGTTAGAATCCATAGTAACCATCGAGATAGAAAAAATATTCCTGGTGAGCCAATCACTCCAAGACTTGATCTAGAAAAGGCATCGGGAAATGATCTTTACGTGTTGCCTTGTTTAACTTCCTGTAGTCGATGCACATCCTCCACCCGGTTACTATTCGAGTGGGTATGAGTTCATTATCTTCATTCTGTATCACAGTAGTGCCACCTTTCTTTGGAACAACATGTACAGGACTCACCCAAGGTGAGTCAGATATCAGATAGATGATTTCGGTAGTGAGCAATTTGATGACTTCGCGGCGGACTACTTCCTTCATATTAGGATTCAACTTTTGTTGATGCTCAAAAATTGGCTTGTGGTCTTCCACCATAGGGATTTTGTGCATGCAAAGTGCTTGACTGACCCCGGTGAGATTTCTCATCTTGTAGCCAATAGCTTTCTTTCTTTCCTTTAATTCTTTCAAGAGTTTATCTTCTTGTTTGGTCGTTAGATCAGAATTTATAATAATTGGACAAACCTTGAGATCATCCAAAAATGCGTACTTAAGTCCCTCGGGCAGGGGCTTCATTTCACAGGATTCTAGCTTCTCACATGGCTCTTCAGTTACATTCACAGCTTTGAGTTCCTCAAACCTGGCTTCAGGATCTTCTTCTACAAAGTCGAGGTGAAGGATACAATCCTTAACTTGTTCATTGACAAAATTTTCAGCATACGGGTTTGTTAGAGCCACTTCTAAAGGATCGTCCTGTTCATATTATTCTTGTGTGAGGATAGACATTTTCTCAATGCAATCGATCAAATAGACTTCTTACTGCATGCTCGGTCTTCGCATGCTTTCAAAAACCTTGAACTCGAGGGTTTCTTTCCCTAGTCTAAGAAGCAAGGTCCCTGCTTCAACATCAATCAAAGTTCTTGCAGTGGCAAGAAATGGATGGCCAAAGATGAGGGGGTATTTGGCGTCTTCCTTTATGTCCATATTGACAAAGTCACATGGGACATAAGAGTCTTTTCCAACCTTGACAGGGACATCTTCGATTAATCCTAAGGGAAGAGCCATAGAGTTGTCTGCGAATTGTATGGTCATTCCAGTTGGGAGAAGTTCTGCAAACCCTAACCTCTTACAAAGGCTAAGTGGCATGATAGAGATGCTAGCACTGAGATCGGCTAATCCCTTCTCACATGAAGAGTCACCGATATCGCATGAAATCCCAAAGGATCCCAGATCTTTCTATTTCTTGGGCATCTTACTCTGGATGATATCGGAAGTGGTTGTTGCTAGCTTAACTGACTCGTATTCTTCAGTTATGTACTTCCTTGTGAGGAGAGACTTTAAGTACTTAGTCTAGGCTGGTATCTCGGCCAGTGCATCTAGAAAGGGTATATCTACATGAAGCTTCTTCATAGCTTCTTTAAACTTGTTGAATCGAGTATCGAGCTTTGTCTGCTTCAAATGAGCTGGGAAGGGAGGACGGGGCTTGTATACTGGCACATCCGGCTTAGGTGTGTCTTCTACCTCCACAGCCAATGGTTCATCCAATCTTGCTTTGTCTGTCTTATCAATAGTTGGTTGTTCCTCCAGTTGAGACTCAGGTATTGTAGAGTCTTGGACATTCACAAAGTCGTCATCGTTTGTTGCCAATATTGGTATCTTAGCAGGGGGGTCAAAATAGTCTTTTCCTGACATGGTGGTGACAGCCTTCAATTGCTCAGGATGTTTAGGATTGTTTTCGAGTTGTCCAGCAAAGACTCCAGCAGGTGGCTTCATGCTAGAGGTAAGGTGAGCTAGTTGAGATTCAATAGCCTTTTGATGGGTCTGCTGGTTAGCTATCATAGTCTGCTACGACTGCAGCATCTTCTCAATAGCTGACAATTTGTCATCAGGAGAGATGGGACCGGCTTGTTGCCCTTGTTGTTGCTGTTGATAGGGAACTTGGTTGGGATTATGAAACTGAGAATTGTTTTGATAATTGTTGTAGTTTCTATTCTGGTAGTTACCTCTAAAGTTTCCTTGATTCCTGAAATTTGGTTGTTGGTTATACTGGAATCCCGGCGGGCCTCATTGTTGAGTATTTGAACTGAGCTGTCGTGAGTTTTCCGCTCCAGAAGGGTTTCCATATTGAAAACCTGGATGGTTCCTACTCTGATTCGGATTATAGTACCCTTGGCCAGGGATGAGGGATGGTATTGATGGCGTTCAGACTTTCCATTTGACCATTATCTCCTTGGGCAAAGGTATTGCTCAAAACAACATCATAGAGAATGTTACAGGCTAGAGTAGAATGATCAGTTCCTTTGCATGTTTCACAGAAGAGTGAAGCTGACCTAACTTGCTCTTATTGTCGAGGGGGCGAACGTCTTCTTTCATAGGCTGCGAGAGACGATTCTAGATGGTCTTATTTTGCAACTACGAGTTTGAGAGATTCTGCGATAGACTTGTACTCGGGTGTTGCTTCGGCCATAGCTACCTTCAACACTCCTTTGCCAATAGGTCTACCCCAGTTGGCTTGGTTTTTATCTCCAAGGGTGACCACCTTCCATGCACTATCATAACTCTGATGCATGAAGTTTCCTCCAGACGAAGAATCCAAAAACCTCTTAATATCATTGTCCACACCTCTATAAAAGATTTCAATGAGTTAATTCTTTGGAATGCCATGATGTGGGCACTTGCGTAGAAGCTCTTTGTATCTTTCCCATGCTTCAGCTAGGGATTCTCCAGGGATCTGGGTGAATTTCATTATTCGGCTCCTGATTTCATAGGTGAGAGAAGGTGGATAAAACTTTTCCAGAAAAACATTTTGAAGTTGTTCCCAAGTGGTGATGGGTTCGCATTGCAAGGAGTTATACCAACTCATAGCTCTATCAGCAAGAGAGTATTTGAAAATACAGGGTCTGATGGCATCCTCTGTAACTCCATTTTTCTTTGTCATGGCACATAGGTCTATAAACCTCAGAAGATGGTCTTGGCTATCTTCTCCTTGCTTACCATAGAAAGGGCTATTTTGAAGCAATGTGATCCAATGTGCTCGGATTTAAAAGTTGGGAGCGTTGATGGGAGGAGGTTGCACTGGGTGATGAATGTCAGCAGCTTTAGGGATTGAGAACTCCCAAAGGTCTTTTTGTAACTCTGCTTGTTGAGCTGTTGCTTGAGCAGCTTGGATTTCTTCTTGAACTGCGGCTCGGGCTTCTTGCATAAGCCTATCTCTTTGTGCATTAAGGGCTTGAGCTACCCTTCGAGCAATTTCCTCCTCTTGAGCCATTCTTGCTTGGTTCTCTCTATACTGACGGCAAAAGGTTCTGTCTATCTCAGGGTCAAAGCTAGCAGAGAGTCCAGGACTGTTCGAGCGGTGCATATACTAGACTTTGTGGGTACCTAGGATGAAAAGATCTTTTGTTGGTGAGATGGATGGGGTAGAACGAAATTCAAGTTTATATGATCGATAGTATCAAAAGTAAAATAAAAACCTAAATTAGTCTCAAAAGAACTAGATTTAACTAGATGATCCCGTTGTCCCCGGCAACGGCGCCAGAATTTGACGTGGCTTATATTATTGCACTAACAAACTCACTTAGGGTTGAAATCCCTAAGTTTTTAACCAAAAAAATGTGCAATAATACCACGCACAAGCGGACGGGTCTTATCGCAGTATAGTTGAGGATCAAATCCCAAGGGACAATGTTTTTAAGAATCTTTCTCTAGTCGAATCTAGTTGAATCAAGACTAATATTTAGAACAAGGTTGATTGATTTGAGTTTAATTAAACTAAATGCAAGGAAAGTAAAAGAGTAGGATTAAAGGTTGATTAAAGATTAATGATGGAAATCACTGGGATGGTCCCGAGTTTCACCGCCACTACACATGCAATCACATCCAAACATCAAACGTCCAGGCAAGATATAACCATTCAGATAGAGCTGCTGCAAAACCCCCCATATGGGTGTCAGGTTCGCGTAAGCATCACCTTAGGTATCAGATGTCTCGTCACCATCCAGATCACATACTTACGGCTCCGAAGATATAGAAATCCAAATGAAGTTATGGGCCCCCTATACAGGCGCCAGGCACACAGAAGCGTCACTGTGGGCTAGATGGCTCATCACCACACGGATCATACACTTATGACCTCAAGGAATCCCATTCTATTTCTAGTTTGGGAGTCAACCGCGTTAATCGACATTTAAAACCTACGCATTGAACTTCTCGCAACATAAGAAACGAACAAGATAAATACAAGTAGGTGATCAATCCACAAGCACACATCGATGATTAATAATGAAATGAAAGATTATATACATGCCATGGAATGTTTAATAAAAAGATATGAAAGCATGGGTAGCGGGGCTAGTCCCCGCACCCCAGCGAAAGTAAACTACTCGCTCATGGTGAGACAAGCAAGAATAACAAGGGAGAAAGAAGTTTCCGCCATGAGCATGGTGAAGAAGATGATCACAGCTCTGTCGAGAAACGGTCTTCTACACAACGTCAGAGCAGATCTGGAAGAAGAGAAAAGAACACCACGACAGACGGGGCAGATCTCCTCTCTCCACCTTCTTCTTCTTCTTGTAGTCCTTGCTCACAGCAGGAGGAGCAGCTCGTAGACGAGATGGTGGCGTGGAAGTGGCATAGACACAGCAGATCTAGATCCAGATCTAGATCTAGATTTGTACGAGGTGGCTTGCAGATCCGAGTCTTCACTCCAGATCTGGGTGAACATGCAAAAAAACCACTACGGGGGAAGGTTCTTGGCTATGGAGGTCGTCTCCTTAGGCCCAGGACAGACCTGCAGCCTAACGGCGTCTGGAGATGATGATTTGACTGACTGGAGTCATGTTCTATTTATAGGCAGGCTGGGCACCGACTTAGATTCGCGACCTTAGTAATAATGCCACGGTCGCGTCTTTTCTTGGCAGGTGCAGAGGTCGTGATTGAGTTTTGCCACGGTCGTGGCTCATTGGTTCGGTCGTGCCTTAGTTGTAGGTCGCGACTTTTTTAATGATGTCACAGCCGCGGCATTTTGCACGGTCGTGGCTTTTTGAATGATGCTGCAGTTCACGGCTTTTCTAATGATATCGTGGTTGCGGCATTTTGTACGGTCGCGGCTTTTCGAATGATGTCGTGGTCGCTGAATTTTGCACAGTCGTGGATTTTCTAATGATGTCACGGTCGCGGGGTGGCTTGCAGGAGGTCACAGGCTTGCTGTTTGTGTTGGTGGTGTTGCAGTTAGTTGTAGGACCCGATCGCGGGTCTGTGAAGAGCTTGCCGCGGTTGTGAACATGGAATCACGGACAGGTGTCTGTGGTGTCCTATAAGTCACGATTTTTGCTTGTAGTCAAGGCACTGGAGTCGCAATCGCAATTCCTTAGTAGGAGAGCAGGTCGCGGTTAAGTTTTGCCACGGTCATGGTATTTGGACACCACGGTCGCGATTTCTTGGCTCGGTCGTGCCTTAGCTACAGGTCATGATTAGTTGGAGCGTTGCCACGACCGCGATTTTGGTGGGATGCAGCAGATCCGCGACCTCAGAGGCAGGTCACGATGGTGAGGTTAAGGCATAGCAGCGAGGACGAGGGAGCCAGGGTCTGTTGACCAAGGTTGACCGAGCCTAATCCAAGGGTTGAAATGGATATGGGCCTAGGAGATGAGGCCCAAAGCTCAAAATGACATGTACAAGGGTGCAAAAAATCAATAGAAATAGGAGTAAAATCAATTAAGCCAATATAAGTTGCATATAAGAAGATAAGGCCAATAAAAGCATGGATGCAACCGAAACTGTGCTAAACGAGATGATTGAACTAAGGTGAATTAGCATTCATCAGAGTTGCTACTGGTTCAAGATTTGCGGCCAGTGCAGTTGGAACCTATAGTATATATCTTCCCTTAAGTCTTGTAATAGAGTTAAAGAACTGCTATTGTGTACATCCTATAAATAGAAACAGCATTTCTATATCTTGTTTTAACAAGGATGCAATTGAATTCCACATTAAAAAAAGGTCTATGTTCTATTTCAAAAGATGGGATCTTTTATGGGAGTGACCCAATGTGTTATGGTCTTTACTTGTTAGATCTAAAGGCATATGTATATAACCTTAATACTAAAATACTAAAACTCAACAACTCAAACAAAACATATGTAACATACGGGCCCACTTCCCAAGGCTCTAGTAGAGTTTCAGGAATGATGGTTGGCCCCACAGATCACTACTAGCCTTAACTGTACACTTTTTCCTCACTCACACGCAAGCTGGGGTAAACTTTCTGACTGGCTACCCATCCTAGTATTCCTCCAAGTTTAGCACGCTTAACAATGGAGTTCTTTCGTGATGGACTCCCAAAAAAGGATGTGCACCTTGGTGATATGGGTAGTCAAATCATTCCTTTTAAGATCATTTTATCTGAGGCCTCAAATCCTGGGACATTACAATCTCCCCCACTTAGACTTGATGTCCTCATCAAAGATCAACTATATGGCATCATAATATTTCCTCATTTCAGTGCAAACCAAGAATGACCGATGGACACCCAGCTCTTGATCATGGAATACCAGTGTAAGGGTGGCTACGTCCACCATGGACAACCCTTTCCAACATGCCCGTACTGCACGGCTCAAGATAGGCATGCCACATGCCCATGTGGGCCCCACCTACTGGAGGAGTCATGGCTCTGATACCATTTGTAACACCCAGGCCCACTGCCGAAGGCTCTAGTAGAGTTTCAAGAATGATGACTGGCCCCACAGACCACCACTAGCCTTAACTATGCGCTTTTTCCTCACTCACACACAAGTCGGGGTCAACTTCACAATCGGTCACCCATCCTAGTACTACTCCAAGTTGGGCACGCTTAACTATGGAATTCTTTAGTGATGGGCTCTCAAAAAAAGAGGTGCACCTTGGTGATATGGGTAGTCTAATTATTCCTTTTAAGATCATTTTATCTAAGGCCTCAAATCCTGGGACGTTACAACATACCTTTGGCATTGTCTTCTAGGGCACATAAATGAGAATCACATATCTAGACTCCATAAATATGGTTATCTAGACTCTTTTTATTTTAAATGAATAGAGACATGTGAATCTTATTTTTTGTGCAAGATGGATAAGACCCCTTTTACTCATAAAAATGAGAGGAGGAGTGATCTATCAGGACTCATACATACTGATGTGTGTGGACCTTTTCGAACAACCACTAGAGGTGGGTATCAATACTTCATTACCTTCATGGATGACTTTAGTAGTTTGTCTTTGTTTATTTAATGAAACATAAGTCATAAACTCTTAAAAAGTTAAGGAGTTTATGAATGAATGAAGTACAGAAGCAACTTGGTAAAAGTATTAAGGCACTTCATTGTGATTGATATGGAGAATATTTAAACCAAGATTTTGAGAACCTTCTTTGAGCCCATGGGTTTGTATCCCAGTGGACTCCACCTAGCACACCTCAACATAATGGTGTGTTAGAAAGAAGGAATCACACATTGCTAGATATGGTGTGATCAATGATGAGTTTAGACAAGCTTCTGACTACCTTCTGGGGGTATGCTCTACAAACCGCCACGTTAACACTAAACTGAGTACCATCTAAATTAGTTCAAAAAACACCATATGATATATGGAATGGGAAGCATCGAAATATGTATTTTATGAGTATTTGGGGATGTGAATCTTATGTCAAGAAAATGCTTCCTAATAAGCTTGGTCCTAAATCTGATAAATGTTATTTTATTGGATATCCTAAGGAAACTAGAGAATATTACTTTTATTCCCAATCTGACAATAAAGTATTTGTGGCTAGGGATGCTACATTCCTTGAGATGAATTTCATTTCCAAAAGAGTCAGTGGGAGGGAAGTGGAACTCAAAGCGGTTCAAGACTGACAAGAGAACATTGAACTGATAGGTGAATTAGAGGAACAAAGAGAATTACAAGGTGTAGTGGAATCTCAAAGTCCTCAAGTAATACAAGAACCTCATAGATCTAATAGGACATGCCTTGAGCCTGAGAGATTTGGATATATTGTAAATCAAGAATCCAGTGAATTGGTCATAGATGATGAGACAATTACCTATCAAGATGCTATAGAGGGACCAGAGTCTAAGAAATGGCTTGAGGCTGTGAGATCTGAGATGGAATCCATGTATACCAACAAAGAATGGACTTTGGTAGATTCACCCGAAGGGGTAAAACCCATAGGGTGCAAGTGGATCTTCAAGAAGAAGACCTACATGGATGGAAATGTTCAAACCTATAAGGGAATATTGGTTGCAAAGGGTTTCAGACAAGTTTAAGGGGTTGGCTATGGTGAAACCTTTTCTCCAGTGGCCATGGTTAAGTCCATCAGGATCATGCTTGCTATTGCAGCTTATCATGACTATGATATTTGACAAATGGGTGTTAAAACCACATTCCTTAGTGGGAATCTAGTTGAGGATGTGTATATGACACAACTTGAGGATTTTATTGATCCAAAGTTTGCAAATAAAGTTGATAAGCTACAAAGGACAATCTATGGATTGAAACAAGCATCTCGAAGTTGGAATCTTCTTTTTAATGATATAGTCAAAGGGTTTGTCTTTGTTGAAAATGAAGATGAGCCTTGTGTGTACAAGAAGGTCAATGAGAGCATAGTGACATTCCTCAAATTGTATGTAGCTGACACAATATTGATGGGGAATGACATCCCTACTTTACAAAAGGTAAAGAAATAGCTTGGAAATACATTCTCTATGAAAGAATTGGGAGAAGCATCATGCGTCTTGGGGATAAAGATCTATAGAGATAGATCTAGAAGGCTTCTTGGACTAAGTCAGAGCACATACATTGACAAAATGTTGAAGAAGTTCAGCATGGAGAACTCAAAGAGAGGAAACCTTCTGGTGTTGCATGGAGTGACCATCTCTAAGAGTCAGTGTCCCAGTTCTTATGAAGAAAGGGAATGCATGAGTTTGATTCCATATGCCTCAACAATTGGATCAATCATGTATGCAATGTTATGTACCCGACCAGACGTCTCGTATGCCTTGAGCATAATGAGTAGATATCAATCAGATCCAGGTGATACTCATTGGACATCCGTGAAGAACATCCTCAAGTACTTGAGAAGGACTAAGGATCAGTTCTTGGCCTATGGCAGAGAGGAAGAGTTGGTGGTAAAGGGTTACATCGATGCAAGCTTCCAGACTAATCAAGATTATTACAAATCGTAATCGGGATTCATACAATGGAGCTGTAAGCTAGAAGAGTTCCAAGCAAGAGTTGGTTGCCAATTCTATAATAGAGGTCGAGTATATTGTTGCATTGAGTGCAACAAAGTAGGCTGCATGGGTCAAGAAGTTCATTATAGAACTTGGGCTCATTCCTAGCATTAGTGATGCAATCAAGCTATATTGTGACAATAATAGAGCTATTTCACAAGCTGAACCCGGATCACATCAGCTCTCAAAGAATATACAAAGGTGGTATCATCTCATACGAGAGATCATACAACGAGGAGATGTA
Organism: Alisma plantago-aquatica; assembly: GCA_963693085.1. Taxonomy (NCBI): domain Eukaryota; kingdom Viridiplantae; phylum Streptophyta; class Magnoliopsida; order Alismatales; family Alismataceae; genus Alisma; species Alisma plantago-aquatica. The sequence goes on along the minus strand of OY856413.1, from coordinate 323,901,824 downwards.
AAGATTTGCAAAGTTCCAACTAAGAACAATATTTTTGACCCCTTGACAAAGGCACTTTCACAGTAGAAGTATGACGGTCATGTTACGTCACTCTAAAGAAGATTTGTGGGTGATTGGTTCTAAGTGCGAGTGGGAGTCTCTTGGTATGTATGCCCAGCGATCCAATCATGTGATGATTGTAATGGCATAATTTGTAAATGATTTGAATAATAAATAATGGAAATCTTGCAATTAATTCTATTAAATTCAATTGTGGGATATAATGTAACATTATAAATGTCTAGAGTATAATATAACTTAATGGTGTATTTATTCAAGTATTAGCCTTATTGAAATGATATCATATGGATGTTAAGAGTACATATGCATATTATCATTATTTCCTTGATCAATTGTTATTGTAGAAGGTTGATAGACAATAATAACACAGAAGATCAGAGTGTGAGTTGGTGGATGACATAATCTCATTAGTCGTGATATGGCAATATCAAACCAATCACACATATACATCTTAGAGAACAGTGTATCAGACAAACCCACCATGAGACTAACACATGGAAGGCATCATCATGGAAGTCATAGTCAGTTCTCAAAGTGATGGTGATGGTTGTGGTTCTTAGACCTGAAATCATTGCACTCGTTACATATCATTGGGTACGCTTTGACATCATCAAACACAGTCTTGAAATATGGGTTGTCATAAAGGTGATGATTGGGTGACTTTGACTCATGGGGATGGACTGTGGCTGATAGCATTGGGATTTGTCCCTCTTACAATAGTTTGATGTTACTAGGCCTCTTGATTAGCGAGACTGAGAAATGCATGGCCATGCACATGTGAGTCAATATGTGATATTTAGCTCACATATATATCAGATAGTCTACTCTTGGTTAAAAATCAAATATATTAAATCTTAGATGATTTCCAATAGCAATACACATGAAATACTTTTTCGACCAAGTATAGATTTGCACAAAGTATGGTGTGTCATCTACCTCATGGAAGTGTGATGGTAGATATGTAGATTTGCACAAAGCATGGTGTGAATCTATCATATTGGATATTGGTTCAGGATTAACTAGTGACCTGGAGAGCCTAGGCCCAGAAGCATATTGATGTTCATGGCAAGGTGTTGTGAATATAATCTATAGAACAGTTGCATATGATGCAATTGGCAGGTTGGCCTACCTAAATATTTTAGTTGTGGGTGATTGAAAAAAGCTGACTCATGACTTGATGAAATATGGATCGTGGCACAATAGAAATTTGTTCGCTGTAATTTTCAGAATGGATACTCGAGGGTTGTCAATTTGAACAAAATAAGGAGAATGATAATTAATTAAATACTTGATCATTATCGCCCAAATTTCATCAAATCAAAAATTGAGTTTTGAAAAAATTGCAAATTCTTTTGTAGAATCAAATGGCCACACCAAACAATCACTTTTCTCTATGATCGATCCTTGAGAAGGACAAACTTGTTGGGAACAACTTCCATGACTGGTTCAGGAAGCTCAGGAATGTTCTCATGCAGGAGCACAAGCTCTATGTCCTGGAAATGCCAGAACCAAAGGAACCTGCTCAAAATGGTCTAAGGGATGACAAGGATGCTTATAAGAAGCATATTGAGGATGATGTGGATGTCAAATTTTTGATGCTTTGTTCAATGAACCATGAGTTGTAAAGGCAACATGAGAACATAGGGGTGATTGAGATGGTCACACATCTCAAGAGCATGTATGAAGATCAGACAAAATAAGAGAGATTTGATGTCCCCAAGGCACTGTTCAAATGTCCCATGGCTGAATGAGATCTAGTGGGTCCTCATGTGCTCAAGATGATTGGGTATGTGGAGAAACGAACCAGAGTGGGATTCCCCTTGGGCCAAGAGTTGTCCACTGACGTGATTATGTAGTCTCTGCCAAACTCATATAGTCAGTTTGTCATGAACGACTTTGATGAGCCATTGATAGAGTTGTTGGGAATGTTGAGAACAGTGGAGACACAAATGAAGAAGGACAAGCCCAAATATGTGATGATGTTTAGTAATAAAAAGAGGAAGTCTAAAGGCAAAGGCAAAGCTAAGAAAGGTTCTAAAGCTAGCCAGAACCCCAAGTCTTCATATCTCAAGGCAAAAGGTGGAGTAAAGAAACAAAGAGGCGATTGTCACCTGCCCGGACATTGGAAGGGAAATTGTCCACTCTAGTTAGAGGAACTAAAGATAAGAAGTATGGCACTGAGGCCTCCACTTTATGTGTAAACCATATAAGATAAATTTTATTACTTCTTCATTTTGGTATGTAATACAAAATAGAGATCTGACATACTGATGTGCAGGATCTGACAAGAAGTAAAATCCTTCAGGGAAGGACAAGTATGGACAAGGTGGAGCAAGTTTCGTGGAAGGCATAGTCTACATTTAAATTTATCTTATCTTGATAGGCATGTAACAGAGTTATTAGAACTGCTGTTTCATTATGCCATAGAAACATTTTCTTTATGCATATTGTATCAACAAGGATGATTATCAATAAAGAATTATCAGTGCTTCTATTTCAAAGATATGATCTTGCATGACATTGGCCCTAAAACATCTTGTAATATTTATGTGAAATGATCAAAGATGAATGTTTATAATGTTTATACCAAAAGATTATGATTGATAACTTAACACTATCATTAGCATTATTCACCGTGTATGAATATGAGAGGTGCATGCCTAGAACACATATTGATGTTGATCAGGATTCCCTTGGTTATTGAACCTAAGGAAATATGCAAGTCTTATTCACACACAATATTACATGACATCCTTCACTAAACATAGTGGGAGGATAAATCTTTCATTAGACCTTATGCATATGATGCATGAAGATATTATGGAATGAATGCTATAGAAAATTAATACTTCATTTACATTTATCAGTAATATGATGATATGTATCAAATGAAATGAAAAACATTAACCTCTTGAAATTGTTCAAGAAGATTATAAATGAAGTGTGACATTAATGAAAGTATTAAAGATATTTTGATATGATCAAATGTTGAATTACTTTATACCTCGAGTACCTTCAGGAATGAACTATGATAATGTATCGCATGACAATCTGTCTAAACATGATGATTTGTCAGAATGAAGGATTTATACCATGATGAGTCATGATATAATTATCATTTAATCTAATCTTCTTACATCCTCATAAATATATATACCCATCACTAAACAATGTACCATCTGAATGGTTTAAAAGGACATCATATATGACATGATTTGGGAATGTCCCAATAGGGCTAAAGGATCGAAACCCACCTTGAGAAAGTAGTTTCTTGAGAAGGATATACATTATTAATCCCTTTCCAATAACAAAATTGTTTTGTTAATAGGATCATTGAATTCCTAAAGAATCAGTGGGAGATAAAGTAGAAATCAAAATGTTTGAGGTCAACAACAAGGGTATAATGAGAACAATGAAAATTACAAGTTGTTGTGGAATCTCAAGTTAAGTATGTAATACAGAACAAATTATTCTAGTAGAACACATCTGAGGTTGGAGGATTGTGAATCCAACAATTTAGATGGGTTGGTCATACAGGATGAACCAACTAGTCAACTTGAAGCCTTTTTCTTAGCTATATGGAATCCATGTAAGCTAACAAGGTAGGACCTTGATAGCACCACCTAAAGGGGTAAAACATAAAGGGTGCAATTGGGTCTTATGATCAAGACCTACATGGATAACATAAAAGGACAAATTGTTGTATTGCAAAATGTTGAACATTATAGAAATTCCTTTACCAATTGCCATGCTTGTTGTTGTAGTTAGAATGGACTATGATATTTTTCATATAAAGATGGAAACTAGATTCCTAAAGGGAATACATTAAAGGATGTACACGTGACACAACCTAAAAGGTTTCATAACTTCATGAATGCAAATTACGTCCATAAACTACAAAGTTCAATCTGGGATTGAAACAAGCAACTCATAAGTGGGATCTTTTGACTTGACAAGATAGTCGAAGAGTTTGACTTGAATCAAGACAAAAGAAGAAATTTGTGTTTACAAAAGATTTAGTGGGAGAATATATGAATATTCAACATATGATGATGAATAACATCTCAATATTGTGAATATTGAGATCTGGCATAAAAACTCCTTCAACAATGAAGGATAAGGTGAAGCCTCTTATGAGATAAGGACCAAGACCTATGAGATACTTCTTGAAGGTTTCACAATGTAAGTTTAAGCACGTACAATAGAAATGTGTTGAAAGAGTTCAACATGGAAGGATTTATTAAGAGAGAATTCTGATTAGACTCTCATGAACCCTATATTCCAATTCTTGTAAAGAATGGAAATATCATGAATAAGATTCCATGGGCCAGGCTACTAATGGATCTATCATGTAAGCTATTAATAAACATATCCCATATATTCTTGTATGTATTAGACATGACAAGATGATATAAATTCCAATAAAAGTTATTGGAAAGTCATTAAATATATCCATTAGTACTTGGGAAGTGACTAAGGATAGATTACTAGTCAATGATGATAGCAAGAAAAGGAAGAGTTGGATGTAAAGAGCTACATCAATGCAAGCTTCCATAAATGACAAAGGTGATCACAAAATTAAAATATGTTTGATTTAAAAGAATAATTGATGATTAGTTGGAAAGGTTCCTAACTAATAACCATTAATGCTAATCTACAATAGAAGTCGAATATACTTGTGTTGTGAACACAATGTGATACTGTATGTATCTAAAAGGTTCATATGATGAACTTGTAGATGTCCCGACCATTAATGAATCAGTAGAAATACTGTGACAATAATGGAGCTAATTGTTAGGCAAGGAATATGAGATACCATATTATGACAGTTTCATCTCAGAGCAAAGAGATAAGAAACATGCAATATACTAACTATAAGCAAAGTGTTGCTAACCTGCTAAATCAGCACTAGCACAGAAGAAGCATGTTGGACATGTTTAGATCACTAAAGGATGATATATGTTGGTGATTGGCTCTAAGTGCAAATGGGAGTCTGTTGGGAAGGTATGCCCATAGAATCAATCATATGATGATTAACATGGTATAATTACCTAAATGGATTTGATTAATAATAACATATATGATGGCAAGCCTCCAATTCATCTATTTCACTCAGTTATGTGATAATGAGGATATAGAGTGAATGTCTAGAGAATTATATTACTCAATGACGTATGTTATCAAGTTCCTACCCTTGTGTTGAGATCATACAGATGTTAAGAGTGCATATACATATTCTCATTATGTCCATGATCGGTTGTTATTGTGGAAGGTTGATAGACGATAATAACACATAAGATCAAAGTGTGAGTTGGTTGATGACTAAATTTCATTAGTCATTATATGGCAATATCAAACCAAGCACACATATACATGTTAGAGAATAGTGTATCAGATAGACCCACCTTGAGAGTGACACATGGTTTTGTGGTCACTGTCATCTCTCATAGTGAAGGTGGTGATTGTGATTGTTAGACCTAAAATCACTACACTCATCACATGTCATTGGGTAGGCTTTGACATTATCAAACGCAATCCAAAAACATGGGATGTTATAATGGTGATGATTGGGTGACTTTGACACATGGGGATAGACTGTGGGTGATAGATATGGGATTTGTCCCTCCTAAGGGAGTATGATACTCTGGCCACTTGATTAGGAAGATTGAGAAACACATGGTCATGTACTTGTGAATATCAAATATATGATATTGAGGTCACATTATCTCATACAGTCTGCTCTTGGTTCAAGAAACATGAATTGAATGTTGAGAGGATGACCAACCATGCCTCGATTTCATCCTGGATATCATAGATAAAGGAATTATACAATCACTACAGCACCTTACACAAATTGTAGGTTGAAGTTGTTCTCCAACTTTGCATTTCACTTGGATAGCACTAATGTGCTACTAGGCACCACTCTTTGCTTGTGATGTCAAAAGCTAGTTATAGACATTCACCGCCAATATGATGTGGGACCTATTGGGTCACACATATAGGAACTCATCTACAAGAGGAGTTTGATCTTGAATGATGATTACTAAAGTGTTTAGGTATGTAATTCACACAACTAATTGCTTGATTGGCTGACCATGTTTGCCAAACAACCATCTCATTGGGTGAGACAACCGTTTGGGCATCCAGATGAGCGTCTCAAGTAGTTGAGACGGCTGTTTGGGGGTCAGGTTGATAAGAGATCGATTTGGCTAAGTTTTGTCCTTGAACAGACTAGTTTAATATGATTGAACCAACCGACTTAACTCAACTCACTAGATGGTCATCTGGGTGAGTGAGACAGATGTCTCTCTTGAGTGAGATGGCCTAGTTGGGACCAACAAAGGTTCGAGATGTTTCCCTAATAGTTTCAATTGTTCTTTACTTGAGGAATAAGGAAATTAATATGAGATATTAATTGAATTTGAAATAGCCAAATTCATTTTAGATTGGGAACTATCGAATGGCCATTTGGGAGTGCGAGACGACCGTCTCGCACACCAGACGACCGTTTGGGTGTGCAAAATAGCCATTTCGGCTGTAGCAAGTTGTGAAAATTCAAGATTTCTAGTTCTTTCCACTCTCGCACCTTTATCCCGTATGGGATAGCAATTGGGAACCTTGACCTTGGCCTCTACTATAAGAGGGGTATTGGGGGCTTCCCAGAGTACAACAACACAGACAACTGAGAATTAGTTCCTCTGGCAACTGTTGTCCTCTCTTGTTGTGGTAACCAAGAGAGCCCGGGAAAGTCCTACCTGAAAAGGAGGGATGGCCAACAGGAGAGAATAACTAAAAAGTTGTCTTTGTGGGAGAGCAGGTTGGTGACTAGTATACCAACGGGGAGGACAACTCCATCCTACTTTCTTCATGAACAATAAAGAGTTCTAGTTGGTCCGTGTAGACTACTCTAAAGGCGGGATTCCTTTGGCTACTTCTTGGAGAGCAATTGCAACCTACAGTTTGTGGCCAAACCACCAGAGTCATTGCAGAGGTTACGTAGACAATTATTCATGGTGAAGACCAGGATCTACACAACCACCGTACAAGAGCAACTCATCAGCAGTTACAAAGAAGCAAGTTTTTTTGCTGGACTTGCTCCAGGACCTGGTATAACTCGTTAAAATCATCCTTCCTATTTCATAGTAGTTGACATGATCTTGCTGTATTGGGGAATATAGATTGATGAAAGTTTTGTGTCTGCTGCTATACTATGTATCCATATTTCCCAATATTAATATGTGATATTAATTGGAACCGAAATTGCCAATTTCATATGTGATTGGGAAACTATGAAATAGTTGTCTCTTAGTACAAAACGAACATCTCGCATGCCATATGACTTTTGAGTGTGCCAGATGGCTGTTTGGATGGTCACATATTGTGAATTCAAGATCTTCTGGTCCTTTTCACTCCAGCATCAACAGGAACCCTGACCCTGGCCTCTACTATAAATAGAGGGGTATTGGGGGCTTTTCAAAACACAACACAGATAATTGAAAATTAGTTGCTCTGACAAACATTGTCCTCTCTAGTTGTGGTAATCGAGAGAGCCCAAGCAAGTCCTACCCGACTAGGGAGAGACAACAAGGGAGAGAATAATTGAGTTCATTGTTGTAGGAGAGCAAGTTGGTGACTAGTATGCCAATAGAAGGGAAAACTCATTTCAGTCTATTCTTACAGGACGATAGGAGTTTTGGGTGGTCTGTGTGGACTTCTCTAGAGGCAGGAGGCCATTGTCTACCACTTAGGAGGACATTGTCAACCAACAGACTGTGACAAAAGGAGTTGTTTTGGAAGATCGCGTTCGAGTTTGTTGCTTGTGCAGGAGCAGTCAAACAAATCCCAGTGCAACTAGGAGTCAGAGATGTGCAACTACAACAACGAGGATTGTCATTGGACTTGCTCCAGGACCAGGTATATCCTCAAAACCATCTATCATGTCTTATAGTAATTGATGTCATCCGTTGGTAATGGAAATATGGTAGAAATTTTTTTGTTTCCGTTGCCTATTCTGTAGACATATTTCCCTACATATGTGTTCATTAGGATGATAAAGGGATGCAAGAAGTGTTAATCACTCTATACAGATTCCACAATGACTCTAGACATTATGGATCATCCACACTTTTTCATGGAAGACCTGTAATCGGATATGTAAAACTTATCCATACACATTCAACCATACATCATCGGTCACTCTGTGGCTTTAGAAAAGGAGTTGGATGAGATGATGTCAACAAGAAGTAGTTTCTCTATGAAATCACATGAGGAGGTCATGACAAACCCAATATTACTCCACGACTCTCCTGTCACATGAACATGAGGGTTTTTTATAGGATCTAGGCCACCAACTCTACAGGGACATTGTTCTTCAAATTTTGATTTCAGTTCCTTAGACATCATTTTACACCACATTGGAGAATCCCAATTGAGAATGGATTGGGGTAAACAATAAAAAGGACATCAAGTAAACCAAATGTACTACATGAAACATGGCCACTATCAATGGCATCATCAATGCAATGACTATCAAGTTCAATCTTCCATACCAAATGCATTCCCAATAATAGCCTATCCTAAACATTGATTTTTTGGCTGAAGTGGTATGCCTTGGATCCCAACCTTGCAGATATAACACCTCCTCCTCTATCTTTTCACTAGAAATTGCAAGACCAATACGCCTATTAGCTATAATGAACCATATATGGGGGCCACTAGTATCATTTGTAGAGAAGATATCTGAATCTCTATCCTATTTTTAGGTTTTTGTCAAGGGTGAATAACTTTCTAGGCTTGGGGAAAGAGTGGCGGTATGTACTCCAATCCACCTAGCTATCTAGTCTTTCACTATTTTTGCAATGTATCTTTACATGCATTCATTAAATCTAGATTACTTGCATCGCATTTATCTAAAATTGATTTGAAATCTTAGATCTTAAGCATTGTATGGTTAATTGAATCCATTTTGTACTTGACTTAGTTTGCATCATTCAATAGAAGATAAATAACCCATTGGTTTGTGTGTAAACTTCAAGTTAACTATTGTTATAAAAAGATGCCAACTTTAAAAAATCAAAAACTATAACAAATGAATGTTAGCATTACAATCCTTGGAAAGGATGACATGAGCTATGGGAATTTATATGGGTCAAAACTTGTTTTGCTTCTACAAATTAGTGAATCATGTCTCTAAAATTTCCATGTATCCCCATTTGATGTCATTATTTGGGTCTAGTTAACTTAAACGGACATCCTATCCTCTTAATCACTAAAAACAAGGTTAACACGTGATCCAATCTCTCTTACATAATAATTTTTCAATCATTTTTACCTTCTACCCATGAGAAACATAATGAATGCAAATATTGTACCAAATCCTAAGCCCAGGGTGTCACCTATATCCTATTGCTTCTTCTGTACCCCTATGTATGTAATTGGGGTGTACCACCAAAACAAAAATATGCGCACAAGTTGAAAATATTATTCACCATTATCAATGAATAAAAATAAAAAATAAAAATTAATCTCAAGTCAAATAGAGGAAAACTATGCATTCTTGCATCCGTACCCTTTTTCTCTCTCTTTTCTACCTAAGGGAAAGTTACATGGTCCACCTACTACCATTTTGCAAAATCCTAGAATTGGATTATATGAATACTTTGTATGCCATGGTACTCCTCAAGTTTTCATGAAATCCTAATATAAGCATGACATATGAGATTGTGGTGAGGAAGTGTTATTGTTAACTGAAGTCAAGAATGAGGACATTGTTGGTCCAATTGTAGGAGGTTTGGTTTCTTGGTAATATACAAGTAGGGAATCAAGCATGATGTTACTGTGAGGTGTGTATAATGTTTCATAGTATTCGTTTGGATATTGTTTCAGATTTTAAGTTACTCAAGTATGAGAAAAATTCAAGATCATGGTTGGTTTATGAATAATTATTCACTTAGTTTTGTGTTCCAGTTCATTATTAGTTATGCATTCCCATATTCTCTTTCACTTGGGTTTTTACTTGTTTTACTTTATTAAATATGCCAAAAACTTAATTGGTTCTTGGCTATGGTTTTATGATTTTATTTATAGAAATGAACAGGTGAAAAAGGGAGGTCTTCAGTCCACCAGACATCCAAAGTTGAACAAAGCCTACTATAGAAAATCCTTTTTACAATGGGAGATAGACAATAATTCTGATGATTGTGTTGTAGTTAGCATACTTATCACAACAAGCCCATTTTTGTGTTGTATATTGTATATTTTATACAACACAAGTCATTTACAACATGCCAAACATGTTGTAGTATAGGGGGATACTACAACAACTGCTAAAGTGTTGTAATAGGTTGTAGTATCACAACATATTCAAAATTGTTGTAAAATATGTTATTTAAACAACATATTTTGATCTATTGTAATAGTTACATGTTTTGATAGACCATCATTACACAACACAGACTCACCCGTTGTAGTATGTATTAATTATACAACAGGCCTTTACATGTTCTATTTGGTACATGTTGTAATAGACCACCATAATACAACATATTAAAACTCGTTGTTATATCCCAACCTGAGACAACAGACTCCAACCTGTTGTTATATATTATAATTGCACAAAATGTTGTAACCTGTTGTAATATCCACACACAAAACATCATTGTAATAGACCTCCATTACACAACATAAACTAAACCATTGTAATATACTATTATTACACAATATGATATCACTTGTTGTACTAGCTACATATTATAAAAGACCATAGTTAAACAACACGTCATATTCACATAATTCTCTGAATTTTTCAATTATTCGTGTATAATATGTGAATTTTTTATTAGACGTATGGTACACCTGAATTTCGTATTAAACCTATATTTTCCCCAAATTTTATGAAGTATTCGTGTTTTATTCATCATTTACGCATTTTCACGTATTATTTCAAACAAAACAATTTATTTATGAATTATTTAAAAAAAATACTCACTAAGCATTGTTTCATGTTTCAATATTTTCTGAAGACTATTTCTCCTCAATCACTACTACAAAACTCAACAAGGCTGAAGGATTTTTCCTCAAGGACATAATCCCTGACAAGTGTATTAATTTTTTTGAAGTCTTATCCCTGACCCTTGTGATGCTATCCTTGACGAGTATATTAAATTTTCCCAAAGGCTTATCCCTGACCTTTGGAAATGTATCCCAGACTATTATTTAATTTACCTAAGGATTGCTCCTGATCCTCATTAACTTTTTTGCTAACCAATATTAACTATATTAAACCAACCATTATCTATTTTAGTTCCGTGAAGAGTCCATTTGATTGTGGACATTTATCCTTTTCTTTTTAGATAATCATAATTGTTTAAATAGATCAGTCGTTGATTTTAAACAACAATTGCAGTTTCCTTTATTGTACCTTGTTGAATCCTAATTCATATATACGGTGGATTACTTTCCAATACATGGCTCCCTTCCGTTCTATATCTACCACTCCGAAAATAAAACAACGACGCCAAACCCTCGCTCTCGCTCCTGCTCTGGAAATAGAATGATGCCAAAGTCCCGCCTCCAAAACCAGAATAAGCACTCCCTCTCCTTGTGTCGCTGCAACTCTTCCTCTGTCAGGTCTTCTTCATCGGGATTCAATCTATTTTGCCTCTGTATTAGCCATCAGAAGTCTACGATTGTCTCTACAAGGAGTCTTCGGCGTGGTTCGTCTACTGTAGCCATGCCTAATCAGGTAACCGATGACGTTGGATAGGTCATTATCTAGTGGGTGCCTTCTCCGGGTATTAGATTGTTTCTTATCCATTCTGCTATGATGTTGGATAGGTCATTCTATTTTTGCCTCTACTTCTGGTGAGTGCCTTCTCCGACTATTAGATTATTCCTTGTATACTAAAATTATATTTGTCCATGTACCAGGAACCATTATCCTTGGCCAATCTACCTAGACAGTGTTAAAAGGGGCATCTTTTAAATCGCATCTCTGGGTGACCGAAAACGTTTAGGTCTTTCCTATTTTCTCTCCTCGAACAACAGTCTCCAAGGCACAATTGCGTAGTAGCAAGGACAATACAAATTAACATATTTTCATTGCGGCTGAAGTTAGGTAATTTCTCATTTCTGAAAAAAGGTTCTTGTATCTCTGATTTTTTTGTACATATATTATCAGTGTTCTTAAGAGTCTGTCCGAAAGAGAATATACAATATGTCTTTTTTTGTTTTATATAATAAAAACCTGAACTTGAGAGTCATTGACATGTTTGTCTAGATATTGCATCCATATTTTTACATATCAACCCGTCAAATGAGATGTTCTTCTTATTTTATATAGAATTTACATGTAAAACAATGATTTATTTGAACCATGATAGACATTACTCTCCCCCTCCCTCAACCCCTAGCAGAGACAAACGCTTAGAAGGGTGGCAAATTCAATGCAGCCTCTGAGAGTCAAACTCGAGTCCTTTTATTAAGGGACACCGCGCTTGACAAATCTTGTAGACGGGAATGATTTATTTCGTGCCTTGAGTTTGATTTAAGTTCTCTTTTTGTTGGAATTGTTGTCAATGCCATATTTAATAATATTTTCTGATCTTAATTTTTTTCATGTTGCTGATAAATATGTGAGATCATATTTTAATTAATAATATTAGATCACTCTAAAAAATCAGGTTTATCACCATTACATACTCTTGAAAATTGAATATTATCAAGTGGTATTAACAATATCTTAGTGTTAGTATTAAAAAATCATGATTGACGTACATTGTTCACTCAACTATATAAGTTAATGACCTATTTTCTCATTGAGTATGTATTACTTGAATACAAAAATCTTAACCTTTTTCTATACATAGGCCAAAACAGTATATATCTCAATTTTACAATACATGATCTATCATCATTATTCTAATTAATTATATTAGGTTGCTTATATTTAAATTTGTTATGGCATCATAGAGCATGCCGTTGTCACTTTTTTAGATCACCATAAGGCTAAAGTCCTCTTTACCTTAAAAAATCATGTTTGTTCCGCATAGCGATGAAGACATATTTTTTAATAACTTTTCCATTCTTTTTTCTTTTCAGTTATCTTCTCTTTCCCACATGTTACTAAATAACCATTTTTAATAAATTTTCCATTCCCTTTCCTTTCCCATTTGTCCTTTCTTTTCCCAAATGATACCAAACAACCATTTGTAATACATATATCAACTAAATTATTAGCAATGATTTACTTTTAGAATTAATTACATTTATCTCATGCATATCCAAATTCTTGTCATTGTTTTATAATGAAATAAAATTTTGATATACATGTTTTTGTTTTATTTATTTTATTCATGGTAAAAAATTAAGATCAACTAGATATAGAATATTTTTAAAGAGCATGTTAAGTTTGTTTTGTGAACTACATTACTTGTACTTTTTCTCTACAAATGATAGATTTTTTAGTTAAGTCAAGTGATCTTAGTTGAACTTTGTTTACATTTAATGATGAAGATATTGTAATATTGAATAATGTCATGTTGTTACACATTAGAACATGAAGATTTAAAGAAGAGAAAAACAAATTAATAAATTCCTAATTTTAATAACACATTCAATACAACTTTAAATGATCAACTTGACGTGTGTGCATGTTATAATTTTTTTCAAACATTCTATAGTGATATGTATTTCTGGTTCATATATTTTCAAATGACATAGTCATAATTCAAATAAAACTCTTTAATATAATGCTATTTTAGTTAAGGCAAATGATCTCAGCTGAACATTGTTTTCATTTAATGATGAATATATTGTAATGTTGAATAATGTCATGTTGTTACACATTAGAACATGAAGATTTAAAGAAGATACAAACAAATTAATAAATTCCTAATTTCAATAACACATTCAATACAATTTGAAATGCTCAACTTTACGTCCTATGTTAGATGCAATAAAATATCATAAAAAAGAAGATTATTTAAAATAGGCATATCTCCAATAAAAATTTATTTGAGAATGTATCTTGCAAGCTAGGGAAAACGAGTTCATTAAAATATCTAGAGAAGTATTTTTATTATTATCATACGGATGATCAACTTATTTTCCTACTATGATACTAAATATATTATTTATTATTTTTGTAGATAGATTACTTAGCCAATAGGAGTTGGATGTACATTGAAAGACGTTTAAAGACTTTCGAGAGGGGGTGTCTGCATTCATAGACTATGCTCTTTCTCATCAAAGGCCTTTAAGAAACAATCAATTGTTGTGTCCATGCAAAACTTGTAGCAATAGGTATTTAAAATCAAAGGAAGATATTTATGAACATGTCATGATTAAGGGATTCTTACCAAATAGTATTTGGGTGACTGTCATATTCTTCGTATCATATAAATCATTGTAAAGCAAAATCCAGTTCTACTACTGATTAAACAGCAATATAAGTTATATAATATCACATGTTTGCATAGAAATTTTATTTGAATATATTTGGATTATTTTCTTTTTTATGTAGATGGCTGATCATATTGGTTGTAAGGAACGTCAACAAACATATGACATTTTGATAATGATGATCATGTTGATCTTGAGCAAGAGACGACATAGAAATGATTTGTGCATTAAAAAATCATATGTACTTAGGGATAAACCTATGAATAATACTTTGTTGCTTATGAAGTTCTATTTAAAATAGATATGATATGGTTTGCAAAATATAAAGATTGTGATTTTTGTGGTACATTACATTTCATGTATTGTAACAAAATTACAACAAACCAATCACATGGAACTCATTTTCCTGAAAAACTTTGATTTTTAAACCAATCATCTGAACTCAATTTCCAGGAACTGCACTTTAGTTCCTGGAAAAGGACTTCTAAAAAAACTTTACTAACACTGAACCAATCGGAGCCTTCTAGGAAAATGAGTTCCAGGAAAATTTCAGTTACACCAAACCAGTCAGACCCTTAAAGGTCGATGTTTATCAATTGTACATATTTTTGTTTCTCAACTAAATTCTACACCTATAATTTTACCAAATTGACCATTGTGGTACCGTGGTTCTTTTATGTGCATGTATGAATCTTGATAATTGTTGAACTTTTGTACCAAATTACCAAGTAAATTTTGCATATATATATATATATATATATATATATATATATATATATATATCTGAATTGTATCTTTTTTTCCATAATGGTTGACCGAAACTTTTACCGTATCTTTGTCATTTTTTATCCGAAGTTCCCGCATAATTCCCGAATACCAAAATTTTCAACCTCTCCGAATAACACCGAATGCTGAATTTGTGACTATGCAACACGCTAAACATGTTGTTGTATCTACAACAGACTCCTACTTCTTATCATATACTGTGAACCGAGCCGGACGCAATTTCTTTTTATAGAATTTTTTCATGAACATGTAATCAGATCATGGTTTTTTTATAAAATTATTGTCAAATATGGGTACAAGTTCTTTATACCTTATAATATGGGGTACGCACACATTTTGTCGAATGTCTGTTATTTGTTTACTTTAAATATTGCTTAAAAATACATTAATCTTAAAATGTAATACTCATGTATGCGTAGGGGACATTGGATACTTTGCGTCTTCGACCCTATGTGGGGTAAGTGCCACTATCTTGATCCGTTATGAGGAAAATTACGTGGGAATGTGAAAAAACTCATGGAGTTGTAAGTACTTCATAAAACATTTTCAATTATATAATACATGTATTGAAAGTTCCATATATAGTTACTAATGCATAGAATTCTTGATATGAATTTGAATAGGACTCATAAAGTTTATCAAAAGAGAGATGTGCAATATAGGAAGAATTTGAAATGGGAAATTATCAAGGTAATTTACCATTTTGATCCAAAAAATATTGCTTTCCGATTCACCAATAGAAGTGTTGTTCTAGTTTCTTCAGATTCTACTACTTGATTTGATATGGTCTTATTTTTACAAATGCTCTAATTTTTACATATATCGATTAGATCTTATTTGGTTCAATATCATCAAGTTGCTCGGGCATTATCCTTTGAAACAAGATATTACACTTTGGGTTTACAAGTAGACCCTATAGGTAGATCTCAATTGTAAGGACATTTAATAAGTTTGTAAAGAGCCTTCTACTAGAATGTATAAAGGAGTTTAATGATTGTTTGCTTAATAATGGTCTACTTGGAATTGAATTTAAATGTTATGAGGTTGTAGTTTAACAAAGGTTCCTTTTAGAAGGGTGGCATTCTTCACTCTTACAAAATCCCCCTCTTGTAAGAGCAAGTTTTGCATCATCTAGTATGGCATATAAATCACGCCTTCTTCAGAAATAAACCATGCCTTTTTCACTCTTATAGCATTTTTTATTATGTTTACACATACCTTTTATTAAGTTTTTTGGCAATTTATACCTTTCCATCCTCTTATTTGCTAACAAGTTCTAACAATTATTTGGATAACAAATTAATATTTATTTTGTACAGTGTCCAAAAAAGCCGACCAATACAGATTGCGGGTATTATGTGCTAAATTATATAAAAGACATCTTTGATGCGAGAAATAGAAATATTCCTGAATGTGTAAGCTACTTAACATTGTATTCTTTTAGTTGGTTCAAATTTCTAAATAAATTGAAAAAATCACAATATGTTGATATATTTGTCATATGATTGCAATATTATTCGAAGTATATTGGTTGTTGCTTCAACCAAGAAGAAATTGATGAGGTACGAAAGGAGTGGGCGACATGTGTCCTTGAGCACACATAAGATTATGTGGCATGTGGGGGATACATTTGTTCTTTAGCATAGACCAATGTGTGAAACTTTTTTAGTTAGTTTTTAGTTCGATTCTAGAGTGGATACTCAGTACTTTGTATTATTGAATCGTTGTATGGATGATTTAATATTAATTAAATTTAGTACGAGTTTCTTTCAAGGTTTGATGGAAATTTTGTTCAACTATGTGTTTGTTTGTGAAATGAAAAAGTATAATTGTATATTTATTATAATTTATTAATAATATGGTTAACTTGATCAATACAATTGGTTCAATATATGACCTATCAAACTCTAATCAAAGCCAACAGTTAAAGATATGTTGTAAAATGTATGATTCTACAACAAACAACACATGTTGTGTTATCCACACCTATTACAATAGGTTTGTCAGGAAAAAAATACACCTATTACAACAGGTATTCCTAGTGAACTACAACATGCATAACCTATTGTATAAATTGTGTATATTACAACAGACACACACCATGTTGTCTAAACAATCCTATTACAACATTTAAATGTATGGAAAGACAACATACTCCAACTGTTATATAAACATGTATATTACAACAGGTGCACTGCATGTTGTAATATACCTACCTATTACAACAGGTGTGTTTAGTGAAAGACAACATGTTTTGACTGTTGTATAATATATATTACAACGGGAGAACCGCATGTTGTAAAAAATACCCCTATTACAACGGGTGTGTTTAGTTAAAGACAACGTCATTCAACTGTTGTATAATATATATTATAATAGGTGCACCACATATTGTATAAAATACCCATATTACAATAGGCCATTCCTTAAAAGACAACATGTTTGAACTGTTGTATAAAATACATCTATTACAACATGTGATCACATGGTGTGTAAAGCACCCCCCCATAAGACCACGTGATCTAATAAAACGGTTAACACCTGTTGTAAATTGAGAAAAGGAACTGTTGTAAAAAGCATTTTCTGTAGTAGTGAAGAAGCCAAATCCTCACTCCCCAAGTCAACTATTGAAGTGAGTGTGACATAATAATATCTAGATAATGCTATCTCCATAGAAGGATAGTCAACCTACTAGCTAGTCTCTCAAAGCAAGAACAACTCCAATTCACTAGCCAGTCAATTGTCTATGTCAAAATCAATAAACAATAAGCATTTCAATAAATGCACTATCCAGTTGATTGCCTTGGAAAATTGACCAGGTGCTCAACTTATGAACTTAGAAAATTTCATAGGATATACTCACCTATCCAACCTTCCTTAATTTATGTTTTTTCTTGTTCTTTTAGTATTGGTAGAGTAACTCACACTTCATGAATTGTATTTACAAAAATGGGTAAAACTTTGACTTCCAATTAATGATGTTTCTTCATCCATACAATCCTCTCCAATGCTCTCCATTTGATTCACCACACTTATACCAACCATTCACAATAAATTATGCATGATATTCCATCCAATTGGATAACATTTGTGTATTGTTCTTGGATTTTCATCTCACTTGTAGTTAGTCTCTAAAAAGTATTATTCCATTTATATATCATCCACCGTCCATCAATTCCCTATCATGTTTTTCATCCATTTTAGCCTTGCACCTTCACTTCCCAATCATTCTGACCATGGTATCAAAACCATAAATGGTCGACACTCATCCATGTGTTATGGAAAATTAGGGTTAGGTAGGAACACAAATGGAGTAGTTAGAACTTAGAAAAATAGTTGATGATAAACCCTAGTATAATTGGCCTAATTTTTAGGATATACTTGGAATACAAGAAGGGAACATTAAGAAACTAGGTTATGATTTGCCTTAATCTAGAAATTCTTCTAGCTCATCTCACCACCTTTTAAACTGCCCTAGGGATATATTTACTTGAGATAGTATTGAGGAAGAAGTGTGAATGAGCCCATTAGAATGTTAAAATCACCACCCTAAGTATACATATGGGTAGAGTACCCTAATTTCTCTTTAGGTTTTGACACACATTAATAATTACATATGTTCATATAGAATAAATAATTATCCTAAACCCTAAAATGGTAAGATTCACAATCACATTCAATTACTTTTGTTTGGAACCTTAAAACATATCTGAGAGTGATTTAACATAAATAGTTTACTCCAAAAAAATTGCTAAATAATTCCAAACAATCCATCACCATCTAAGTGGAATGAGTTGAGGTGTCTAAGGAATGATGTTTAGTGAAGGTTCTGGCATAATTACTCTCGATCCACTTAGCTGGTGGTAGAGCTTCCTTAATTTACATATCAACCTGGCCAATGTGATGTCTACTGTTTGGGAAAACCCTAACCTAGGATTTAGTCAATCACCTATATATATGCATATATATACATATATATATATATATGTTTAATCACATTCAAGAGAGATGAAATAAATGATAACTTGTTAGGACTTAGATGAGAAATCGCAATGTTTGAATAAAAAATTCAACAAAAAAAGGTGGGCTATATACAATCATCACTAATATAGGAAGATATAATAGGTCAAAACATATTGAGGAAAACTATACTGTGAAAAAAGGTTATAGAAAAATTCATCATGATGACTTTGACAAAATATGATGAGAAGAGAGTTAAGTAATAGGTTCTCTTTTTATATATGTAATTATAATATTAGTGAGAAACAATGTAAAATCCAAAAAGTGTTAATTATTAGGACCTCTAAATTTTTGAAATTCCCTATCAGAGATGTATAAACTTTATATATTTTATGTTGAACTAAGCATTATGTTAATAGGAAATTATACCCACTAAAAATGGATAAATACAAATGAAGTATATCTAAATGTTGGCACAATAAAACATCACATAAAATTTAGTGATAACAATACTAAGTAGAATTAGATAAGGTTTTAAGCTTGCTATGATAATTATAGTTTGTTTACTAATTTTGTGGTGTAACACAAAATTTGGATATTTTGTAATTTACATTCTTAACCTCAAAATGTATACATGACCCTAGAATAATTATGGGCACCAGGAATCACTAAATGCTCATGTACCTCTTTTTGTTTCATCGAAATCTGAAGTTCCAAAATGTTACATCAAAAAGTTTCCCATAGCAAAAAAAATACTTTCTTTATAAGATTATATGTACAAATAAAAATGATTTATGGAATTTATCAATGATTTCTCGAGCTAAGTCGCAATCAAGGAGGTATAATAAAACCCTGGAGGAGAAACCTAGAGTTTTTGAAGGATACAACATTTCTAGTTGAATCCTTTCAAGGGTTGGAGGGTAATACCTGACTAGACCAATGATATGCCGATTTTAGGGATGAAAAAGGATGGAAGAGTTATAACATACTGGATTTTAGATACTAAATGCAATTTGATCTATACTTCATGATTCTCTTAAAATCTGAGCCCATTTACAAATTTGTCTCTCATTCTAAATCTCATTTGATTTTCTTGGTCAATTATCTTATTCTTAGATATTAGTGTGTCTCCTTCCAAAAATAGTTGTGTTTAAATTCCTAATTTCAAATACCCCTCAACTTAGATTCATGAACCATTATGGTATCATTTGATGCAATCAAATATACTCAACCCTAAAAGTATTGAATGTGCCTTCAATAGATCATTTACTCTGAATATACAAGCTAATGGATTTTAGAATCAACTAAAATATTATCTGACATATTATATTATGTTTGATTAATTTATGATAAAAATTTAATAGATTCATTTAGATCCATGGATTAGAAAAATTATGTTGTAGTTAGAGAGTCTCTACCTTAATTTCAAATTTCAACCCATTTACACCTTGTTTGATCCTTCAATTAATTATTGTAACATCCTAGGATTTAAGGCCTCAGATAAAATGATCTTCAAAGGAATGATTGGACTATCCATGTAACCAAGGTGCACCTCCTTTTTAGGAAGTTCATCAGTAAAGAACTCTATGGTTAAGCGTGCTCATCCCAGAGTAGTACTAGAATGGGTGACCAGTCTGGAAGTTTATCATGGCCTGCACGTGAGTGAGAACAATGCACACATCTAAGGCTGCTGGTGGTTTGTGGGTCCAGTTTTCATTCTTGAAAAAGTAGTAGAGCCTTGGGTAGTGGGCCCATGCTTTACAAATCCCATTAAATCAACCCATAGAGCACCCAATTTTACTTGACTTTTTTTACATGTAGTACGCAAATCTAACCATTTGTAAACCACTCTACTATCCATCACCATGTCCACACTTCAATCCATTATACCCATTCCAAGAAGGTTTGGCCACTCTAGATCATTGCCAAGAAAGAAGATTGTGTACAAGGCAAGTGCAAAACTACAAGGAGGAAGCAGTTCATTAAATCTATCACTTAATCACTCCATCTCCTCCTTCATTGTTTAATTTTCCTAATTTATATTTTATTTCATATTGTATGTATATGTTGGACTTAAGTCTACTCTAGGTCCTTACCTATTTTGTGATGTAATATTAAACATATATAAAATATATGCTATATTTTGGAGCTATTGAGATCTATTGCCTCAATGATGTGGTTGTACAATGTTTTTTATTATTATTCGAATGCATGATTTTTCTTGTCATTCTAATGCTTGTAGCTTTTCATGTAGATTTAGATTGCTTAGATGGATAATGGGTGTATGAATGTGATGAATCTTTTACCTTTTTTGGTTGGATTTTTATGTTTCCTGGATAGTCATTATTCTCATAGTTTTGGTTCTCTGGTCTTTGCATCTTATATATGGTATATCTCATTAGTGGTATAGCTTGTCTTGTACGAAGTTAGTCCCCTCCACTTGGCATGTTGCTAAATGAGTTTAAATGACCATTACGACAAGACAAGTGTTGGATCAAAGGGTTCTAGAGGGGGAGTGAACAGAGATAAAAAGTACATAAACAAAATAAATTAGACCTTCAACTTACTACAAGAAGTAGGATTGCAAGTACAAAATTTGATGTGCAACTAAGCATACATAGCAAGGATGAGAGATATTGAACAATCACAAGAACAAGCTATGTAGAGTGGTTCCAATCCAAACTAGGAGAAAGTCAGTCCACTACCTAGATAGGTTAAGCCCTAGGATTTTGCAACCATTGCATACTTATAATCCATTATAAGATATACAATTAAAACCTTCCTTTGTAGGGTGAGGATACCTAGCCTTCCTTTTTAAGGACCAAAAGGAGTCAATAAACCATACAAGGTCTTACGTATCCTTGAGGTAGAGTCTTCAACCTCTATAAGGTCTTACCCACTCTTGCAAGCAGTTGGACACCTTCACCAAGGAGCTCCCCTTCTTGCACCGAGTCTTCTGCCTTGAAGGAATTACCCACTCTCCTCAAGGTTCTTCAGCCTTCACATTCTCCTTCAACTTGGAGAAGTTTTTCACCTTCTCCTTTACCATGGAGAAGCTTTTCACCAACTTTGCTTTAAGAAAGGAGTTGGAAAAGGGAAGCTTTGAGAGCTTAACAAGAGTAAAATATAGCAGCTCTCTCACACATAGCCTAGCTCATTCATATGGACATTTTAATTTGTAAAAAAGAGAGAGAAAGGAACTCTAGTGGACAAAATGCACTCAACTATAGCTAGGAGCTTTCATAGCATGAAGGAGGAAAGTTGGAATGAAGTCCAAGGGGTCCTATTTATAGTTGGTGATGTCCATTAGTCACTATCAGCACTTGAGGATGATTTCTACTCTTTGGGGTGTTACAACGGATCTATTTATGATGTTTGTAACACTCCAATAGCTAGAATCACTTTCCCTATACATTCCATACAATGCAGTTAGTCAAGTTTTCATAAAGATAACTCGGCCTATAGCACCATACGACAAGCTAATTTTGAGTTTTCAGTCGAGTTTATCCTGGATGAAACTCAACCAATCATCTAAAATCAATTTGCTTGTACAAAGTGTCGGTCGTGTTTATCAGCTAACCTCGATCAAACTTGGACATTCCTAAAATTCATCAAGGGTGTCGATCAAGTTTATCAAGGATGAAACTCGAGCGAATAGGCACTCTGTAATAAAGTTTAGAAATCATCATTAGAGTGATTAAACGTTCGAATTAAGTTTTTTTGATTTTTTTTCATCTTAGTTACAAGTCATAGCGTCAATACAAATGATTACAAAAATTGTCCTAAGTCATTTAGGGCTATTTCCACAAAAGTACATTTGCATTACTTTTGATTTGAACTGGATCAAGCTAGGGCTTGATTGAATTGATCCTTTTTATATACCTAATACCTGAAATCAATTGTCAAATAGACATATTAGATACATATGAATGAAATGGTTAAGTCATCATCAAAATATGGACAATGTATAACACTTAGGTCAACAACAAGTGCCCTAAGCTCCCCATATTTCTTAGTTATTCGCCCTTTTAATAGTGTTTACCATCTTTGATTTGACAGATCACTAACATCTTAACTTAGTCGTATATCTTTGATTTTCTATATTGTTTCTTAGTTGAAACAAAATCAAGAAATTATAATTCCATTTAGCACACTAATAACGAGTTTCAACAAATTCTAATTCCATTTAGCACACTAATAACCAATAGGAAAGTAAAACTTTGGTTGTGAATAGCTACTAGGCGATCACTCCCAAAAACATTAAGTAGTATCCTCACAAATTCAACCTCGACATCACTACTAATACTACACCTTGCATGTGTGATTATATTATATTAGTGCATCCCTAGGATTTTGAAAAACCTGACAATATCTTAGTGTGTTAATTTTTTACTTATTTAGAGGTGTCGTAACCGGCCTTGCATTTCAACATATCATTTGTTGTACTGGCTTGGTTAATTCACATTGGGGCCAAACGTTGAACTTTCTTGAAAGCATAGAAGGAGACAAGATCCTTCCCCTTACACATTTCTATATCCATTTTCACTTTTACTATTATAATATTTATTATGTTTCTCACTGTTCTCCATTTATCTTATACTCTATTTTTTAGTTTGCCTTTTGTTTTATATATGTTTTCTTTACGAGTAGAAGGTAAGTAATAAGATCACATCTTCGCATTTCTAGAAAACTAGAATCAATAAAGCTGACTGGTTAATGATACTAGAAGTTGTGAATATGGAAGTAAGATATGCAAATGATAAGGAAATCAGCTAACGTTAGTTTTACGTTCCGATTCCGTATTATCCAGATGGAGCTAGATGTTTCTCCTGGAGAAACTTTCAAGAAATAATTAAAAGAGACACACAATAGTTGTTCACGATTCAGATGGGAGAACTAATTACCAACTTGAGATCACGGTACTCATTGCTGTATCTCTAGGACTACGAACTCATGGGCCTCTAATAAGTGGGAATAATTGCTGCACCATAACTGTAATACAGTTTGAGGTAGTTAAACATCTAAAAAATAAAGTGAGAAAATTAATAAAGATACATTAACATGTTGGATGATCCCATTTTAGTTGTTGGCAAGTAACTCATTCACCGTTGTGTTTAATTTTATTTTAATTAAGACACATTTAATGGAATCTAATGATGCTATTGTACGGATGAATTTCCCATATAATGTTTTTCATGGTGCTTGTAAGTGAGGGAAAAACACATAAGGAGGCTCCTAGTTACGTTTTGTTTGTTTTTTTCACCATGGTCTTGAGGTTATGGGAATAGGACATTACACATGGTATTTAGGTAGATCCTCCGTTGTAGATGTTGGAGCTAGTGGACATTTGCTACTCTATTAATGAACTATGTATGGTTTAGATACATACACAACAAAAGGGTTATCCTCATGTGGAGGTGATACGGATCCACACTTACGTTGGTTTGAGAATGATGAAAATATTATTCACAAGCAGAAGTGAAATATGGAGTCACCCTTAGATTGGTTTGAAATTGGACGTATATCGTTCACCAAGGCCTTCAATGAAGTTGGGTGGGGGGAGAGGTGAAGAACCTATATTGTTAAGGTTTGTTGAGAGGAGAAAGAAGCCAAATAGAAATAATTAAAATTTGTAACGACTTTCATGAAATGACCATGGATAAGAAGTTGACCTTTATGCAAATGGCCGCTACTTGTAGCGAAGTTCGACATAAGAAATTTGCAATGAATGGTTTTCCCTTTACTTTCCGACTTCCTTTGGGGTAGCTCGGTGCACCCCTCTAGTTGGTCATGTTTAGCTTATCCGCTTGGAGAAGGTGGCTTGGGGCTTAAGAGACTTGATGAACTTGTGGATTACCATTCGTTACGTCGCATCAAGAAGTTCACCCAAGCTCAATGTATATGGAGCTCATGGCTTTCTTGTAGGTATGGTGATACCTTGTCTATTGCTTTCAGGAATGGTTCTACTTGTCACAGACGTATGGTAGCTCTATGGCCTTCCTTCTCAGCTTGGGAAGGCAATGATCTTTGGGAGAACGCAAGACAAAAGCATCCACCTGATAAGGCTTATGGAAATCTTTGGCTCTCCAAGCACTATCCTAGATGGAGTCTTACTACCTTTAGAGCACTCACAAATGTACTACCTACTATGGAAAAGATTAGTTCCTAGTCGGGGGCTCCTGTTCCTGCATGCTTACTATGTGGCCAGCACAATGACTCCATTACTCATCTTTTTGGGAGCTGCAAATACTGGAAATATATTTGGGGACGTGCTCAACTTAAACTCAACATCAGAGCCTCATATTCTCTATATGAATGCCTCATGGATCTTGGTAAAAGGTCAAAGCAATCCAGAATCATTGAACTTTGGGCCATCACTGGTGCTGTTCACTTCATTTGGGAGGAGCGTAATAAAAGGCTACATAACGGTGGCGCTTCTGACTTTGTCACCATCTTCAGTCGTCTTGCAATTGAGATCAAGAGAATGTACTTTATTTTTAAATTTTGTCTTGATTTTCCTCCTATTATAGCTAGGAATTGGGATTTACTGTAACCAATTCCTATGTGTGTGTAGTCACATGTATGGGTGTGGCTTGTAACTTTGTCTCCTTTTAGGAGGTTTTTGGAATATACTTACCTAATTTTCTAAAAAAAATGGTTTTCCCTTGGAGAAATTATGGGACTATTGATAGTTGTGGCGAGTCTTTACTTTGTATGTGTGGATGAGGAAAAAACACCCAGATGAGAGTTATGTTAGTTTTTGGTGCTATTCATTACTAGTAGCAAGCTACTAACATCCTTAGACTCATTGTTCCAAATTTAGGGTATTATGATGCCCCTTTAAAAGTTATGACTGTGTGAAGTAATGAATCGTAGGAAGAAAACAAAATGTTACCAGTATCGCACCATTGCACAGATATATTCAGAATTTAAGTGAGTACATATTCTAACATCTATAAGATCGAAACATATTGCTTACTGAAATCACCAACTCAAGTGGCAACCTCCGAATGAGAAACAGAACTGCCAAACAAATTGGTGTTTTTCATCCACATTGTGCTATTTTGTAATATATTTTTACAACTACATTCAATATTTACCTATGCAATTGTGAGAAATTGTGAGATAGGGTTCTATTTCAGACAAAGCAAGCAGCATTGCATTATTAGAAGCTAACAACTTGATACATGTTATAGGAATCAACTTTTTAAGATTTTTGCTAGTAAACGTTTATTGCGAAGCCACACCACCGATGAGAATCGTGGTAAGTTGGGATAGTAACAATGTAACCCCTGTCATCGATCGAATGCAGTGATAGGAGCTTGTGAAAACACGTAACATCGAACATCGCTGAAATGTCAATTCCTTCTAGCGGCGACCCTCTCTAGCCGCTGATTTCTAGCACAAGCACATGCCCTATGGGTAGAAAGCAAAAGACAAAAAGGTGCAGCCTCGAACTGCTGTGGGAGCGATGTCAGTTAATTAATCCCTATTTGGCTGATCCATATGCGCCTGAGTTGGCTTCTGTACCGTGGGCAGCTGCCAAGGCTTGGGTCACGGATACGATCAGAGGAACCTGCCCCTGAAGCCCGTTGGATTAATGGTAGTATCGTATATAATATGTCTTCGACTCTCGGACATTCTCTTGTTCAATCCACATACATATGATTACTGATGATTTGCAGGGCCTTACTTTAAACTACTCTCGAAGGATCATGCTACTGTCAATGATTGCACATGCCATATAATTGATTGCTCGATCCCAGATCAGCCTCCTCCCTTTTCTCTTTAGATATCAATCCAGCAGAAGTAGCTGATGGTCAACTTGCCAGTTTCCTAGGGGTTTCCCTATGAGAACCAAACACACTACTTATTCGGTTAAGCTGTGAACATGGAGCGGAAAGCCACCCTGCAGGTTGGTGATATAAAGAATGTGTATGGACTAGATAGCACATTCATAGGCAGCCTACCTAGCTATGTGGTTGTTGCATCGCATATGATTATCTAGCCACTAGACATACCTAACCTTGAGCATGTTGATTGTTTTCTAGTGAATATTCGGATTGAGGCTACCACGAGGTATATATCATAACGTTCCGGGGTGTCCGCATGCTCAATGGAGGGTGTTGTGTGTATTTCACATCAATTTCTTACATGTTTCCACACACAAATTCAGTTCATTTTATTTTCATTTAGCATCTATTCATATTCTTTTTGTCACTTTTTATTATTTTACTTATCGCATGATGTGTATTACATATATGCTTAAAAAGGGTCAAATTAGATCAATTCAACTCCGACATCATTGGAGTCTCTCCACACTTTGTAGACAACTCAGAATCTTATTTCTGCTGAAACAGCATCGCACACGACGTGTCAGAATTAAGACACGGCGTGCGCGATCCCAGTTAGCCATGCATCCAACCGAAAGGGAAAAAGACATGTCGTATCTCCTTTTGGAACACAACGTGTGCGATCCCAAAAAGTGTCGAGAAGAGGAAAATGGTGTGTTCACCCCATACACGGCGTGTATCTAGGATGTCAAAGTCAACTGGATCAACTATCAGAGACCGAAACACGATGTGTCCGAAGGAAGACACGTCGTGTCTCTGTCAGTTTCAGCAAATCTGAAAAATGACTTCTCTCATTTTTAATGGGAGAACCAAGGGAGCAGTTATCACTAGTCATATTTCGAATGTCTTTCGTCCAAGAGGAGGTCTAGAGAAAAGGAGGGAGATTTTGGGTGGAAGAAGGTGATTTCTTGTCAAAGAACCTCCATTCTTCTTCTTTTCTTCTCCATTTTCTTCTCTGAAGGTGCAGTAGAACTTCTTCTCTCAACCAAGCTTCTCGGGAGGGAAGTTTGTCCGGTTTGGAGTAGCTTTAGGAGTGGAATTTTGTCCTCAGGTCAGAATTCTACTCTTCTTGGGTTACACCTTTAGTTCTCTTAGTTTTTCCTTCTCTAAACTATGTTAAACTCTGAAAATTTTGTATCATTTATGTTGTACATCATCATGGACGAGTAGTTTTTTCCTTGGGCATGGGAGAGTAACTCACATGTCATAACATGTATGGAACATGGTAATTTCGTACTAAATGTTAAATGCTTGCCTTTCTACCCTTTAAGTATCGGTTTCTTACTTCTTACATGTATGGTCGGCCACTATATATGCATGTTTTATGCTTTCTTGCTTGATCTGAGAAGATAAGTAGGAGAGTAAGGAGGTACCCTCTAGAAAACTCCTCCTTTTCCACGAGAGTGGAAATTATAGAGTTGAGGAGTAGGTTTGTGATTCCAAACGAAATACGTACACGAGAGTGTTGTATTGAGTTAGGATCGTTGTATTCGCCCCGAGAGGTGAAGTATAACATGCAACTCTCCTTTAGAAAGTATTTAGTATGTTTAAATTTCATGTTTCTACTTCATGTTATGATGTGCTGGTGAAATTCTAATCCCAAGACTATTTTAAATCTGAAATCAAACTCTTTTAAGTAATCCTTTTATTGTTTAGTCTAATTCTGAAATTTTAGTTTAATTAACCAAATCTTTCTTTGAAAAAGGTCTAGATTGTTGAAACTTAGCACTCTTGCGTTGAATTGACTGCTAAAGCTCCCTGTGTTCGATCTCGACTACAATTACTCCTGTATACTTGTGGGAATTGGCTAGTTGAGTAAAAGATCATTTATATGATTGAAACTTGTTGTGTAATAACCGAACAGAGGGTTAAGAAATAACTCTTCAATAAATAACTAGGCGTGTTAATGACAATGATTAAATAGGACACTCCCAAAATACTACCTCGGGATAGTGCATATGAACCTGATGAAATCCATGGAAGAGGTTAGTATATCTGTAATGACTGTTTTCAAATTAGTCATCTAATTAGGGTCTACTTGGATGATTACATGTTCAACTAGATTGATCATTGTTTAAACTTGAGTTAATGATGGTAGTCTAATTATAATTTTTTACACCTAATGTAAACTCTAATCACGCATTTACTTTGAATAATTAGGGTTTGCAAATTTAAAACCCTAATCGGACAAACAAGGATTTTGCTAGCATATGAATACATAATTTGATAAGTATAGTGGTTCACTAAATGATTTTTGGTATTTTATATACAATTTTGATTTAGTTAAAATTTAGTGATAGTTTGGGTAACTCAATTATTTGTATTCCTAAAAAATATTACTTTTTTTAATAATTTTATGACATCTTTGTTGTTCAAGTTTCCCCTATAGACAAACTCAATCGATCATGCATTCAGGTTGAAATATAATACTATGGTGTTTGTATTTTATCTTTTCATTTGTACATCCAATTGATGTAAAATTTCAACTGTAGTTTGAAAACTCCATTATAGAAATATTATTAAATTTTGATAATTTTGGAATGATATTCGACTGATCGGGAGAGGGGTGTCGGTCGAGTTTCTCCAAGATAAACTCAACCGACCATGCGTTCAAACTGAAATATAACAGTCTAATATTTTATTTTTATTTATTTATTGATAATTCTTGTTGATCTGCAATTTTTGTTGAATCTCTAAAATGTATTTTCACACAACATGCTAAACTTTCATAATTTTAGGAGGAGGTTTGACTAGTTAAGTAAATGACTTGAAGTAAGATTTTTATTATAGAAAATTCAGTTGAAATAAAAGAAAGTGTAAAGTTTGGGTCAATTTGCAATTGACCCAAGCACCTTAATTGGTCTATATGAGTAACTAACACCCAAGGAGCTCTAATATTTTGTCATTTCTATTAGATAAATTAAATTCTAGAGAGAGAGAAGAGAAAGGGTTTTGAGAGGAGAAAGTGGTGGAGATGTTGACCTAGTGTTTTGCATCCAAGAAATAATCAAGTATGTTTAGCTTCTTTGCATAGTTTTCATGGTGAATATTCTCTCACATGTTAAGTTTCTTTCCATTTCGATTTGAATTGAAATGATATCAAATCACCCAATTTTCTCACTCTTTCTCTCGTATTCCCTATTTCTAGGGTTTCCAATTTAAGAGGAGAAAAAATGGATTCAATAGCTAGAACCTTGGTGGATTTCTAAAAATTCAGAGTTTGACCTACGTTTTTAAGGTGCTTGTCACCTTAGGTGAGTAATTCTCTCCCTCTTAAGTTTTGTATTCATGTTTAAATCCTAATTCTATCTGGTTAAAATACTCAGAAACCTTGATTGTATTTATATGTGATTCGATACTAATTTCGGAAAGATATTAGGGAATAAAAAATTCTACTGATTTTGATTATGTCATATTGTATTGAACTTTCTTAGTTCCTTATATATTGATGGATGTTCCATGAAAAAATATATGGATGTATGATGTTGGTTGTTTATACTAATGAGTTTCAATCATTAGGAATGATTTTTTACTCAACTAGCTATATCCCACAAGTATACGAGAGTAGTTGTAGTCGAGGTCGAACACAAGGAGTGTTGGTTAGTTAGGCGCAAGATTTATGATTTTCAATAATCTAGATCGTTGTACACAAGATGATTGGATTAGAATAACTAAATTATAGATTAAAAACAAAATAGTAAATTATCACTTAGAAAAGGTTAAGATTCAGATTTGGAAGGATCTTAGACTTGGGATTTCACTATCACATCATAGCTTATATTAAAATACAAATTTAAACATGTTAATTAACTTGCAAAGGAGGCTTGTAGTCGTCACTCACCTCCCGGTGAAGTGATGATTATTTTAACTCCATACATCACTCTCGTGTATGTATTTCATTTCAAATCAAAAACCTTGCTCCTCAACATAATCCCAACCACTCTCGCGGTCAAGGACAAGTTGCCAGAAGAGTAACTCTATACTCTCAAACACATCTTCTCGGATTATGAAAGAAAGTATAAAACATGCAAGTATGATGGCCAATCACACAAACAAGCATTTTAGATCTGAAACAACTCTTGGAATATGCAAGAAACTAACATTTAGTACGAAATTCATATGTTCATACAAGCTATGACATGCGAGTTACTCTCACATGCCCAAGAAAAAGAGTCTACTCGTCCATAATGATGTACAACAGAAAATGTGCAGAAATTTCAGAGTTAAACATGATTTAGAGAAGGAAAAGCTAAGCAATCCCAAGGTATAACCAAAGGAAGGTAGAATTCCGACTTGAGGATGAAATCCCACTTCTACAGCTGCTCCAAACCGGCAAACTTCCCTCCCGAGAAGCATTGTGGAGTGAAGAAGCTCTGCTGCACCTTGGAGAAGAAGCTTGGAGAAGAAAAGAGGAAGAATGGGGGTTCTTTGGCAAGAAACCACCTTCTTTCCCCTCAAAATTTCCCTCCTATGTTGTAGGCTTTCTCTAGGATGAGATAACTTCCGCAAATGACCGGGCATAACCGCCCATTAAGTTCCCACTTCGTTTTAAACAAAAACTCGTATTTTTCAAAATGCTGAAACTGCCAGGTGCACGCAGTGCACCAAAAGTGCACGCCGTGTAACTTTCCAAAAACTTTCAATTTGCTCCAGAATGCACTGTGCACGGCGTGTGCTGAAGAAATGCACGCTGTATAACTTTCCAGAAACCTTTAGCTCCCAGGTGCACGACGTACACTAAAGAAATGCACGACGTGCAACTTTCCAGAAACTTTCAGCTCCCAGGTGCACGTCGTGCAATTACGTGCATGCCGTGCAACTTTCCAGAACTTTAAGTCTGCTCAACTCTCCCAGGTGCACGGCATGCACTTTTGGTGCACGGTGTGCACTTGGCTGTTCTGGGTTGTTGTATATTCTGCTCATAACTTTCAGCGTGTAGGTCTGAATTACATGCCGTAAAAAGTGGTATTTGTGTAGTTTCAAACCCCAAAACATGTAGATACTTGAGGAGTGATCCAATAAGAGATAATATGATATATTCCTCATCATTTCATTGCAAAATATAATACCTACAATCCAAACCATGAGACAAGTAAGAATAGCTAAAAATATAGAATCTAGCATGAATGAGAGTGATAATTGAGTCAAAACAACATGAATATGCAACCAAACATGATCCAAAAGATGATATGATTTGTGCAAATCAAATCCCCCTAAGCTTAAACCATTGCTTGTCCTCAAGAAAAAAGAGCATAGAAACATAAATGAAGAATTGTCAAGTTCATGAATAGATCAAATGAAATGAAAGATGTGTATAAGACCAAACCAACCATGATCAACATGTTTATGCTCATAGCCATAAATTCAACTTAAACACCCAAGAAAGATATTTTTAGTTCAGTAGGGGTGGTCACAATTAAATAAATCAATCAATTAAACAACACTAAGTAGAATTTGGATGACCAAGCCAAGCAATTAGTGGATGTGCAACTCAAACTCTAAACTATAAAGGATACAAATGATGAAATCTTAGTTAAAATTGACAATTTTGGTTGTACTCTCCTTCTTTCCCAAAAATGACATGATAATGGATTATGGGTTCCGACACTCGGCTGCTAATGTAGGATTATGCACACATGGAATGTCGATTGGGGTATTTTACCCTCTTTTAAGACATACCACCGAACCATCGTGGCCAGATCGGACTTACACTAGGCTAGCATGATATGTGGGTAGTTTAGCCATCTTTTATGGGGTATAAAGATGAGATAAGCCAAAAGAAATTTTAATTTGTTTCCAAAACATAGGAGAGTCAACTAAATTACAACATTAGCTAGATTTCATTCATTTGTTTTGTTTTTTTTTTCATTGAAAGAGTGGTTGAAAATGCACTAAGAGCTTGACACAGACATCTCGTATTCCAAATGATGTTGTAAAGTTGATTTACTCACAAAAATTGAAACAATTACATGTTTTAAGCAATCAAGGATGTGAAAGATGAATGTTCAGGCTAGAAGCATAAACCAGAGTTAAGCACATGTTGATGGCCAAAAGGTTTCATTTGATTAATGCATGCCTTTTACAATTTCTCCAAATGATATTTCTCATCAAAAGAGGACAATCAGTTAAGCATAGGAGTTCTATCCACATATAAAAGATAAACCTCATATCATACTAGATTTGCCACCAGAAGAGCAGAATTGAAAACAAAAGACTGAAATGTGAACACAAAACAAAAGCAAATGACAAGAAGCAAATAGCATGAAAGGGAAAAGCTAAAAGAACTAGGTTACAATCCGGTTGCTCCCCCCTAAGCTTGAAATCTGCAGTGTCCTCACTGCATAAATCAAACTAAAAAGGTTGCAACTGGGTACCTCATCATGGTGGAAACATTAAAGTCCATGTAGGACCAGTGCTTTGATTTATAGCTGGAAATTGTTGTGCTAAAGATTTTTGCCTCCTTGCAAATATGTCCTTGATTTGGGGCAAGCGAAAGAACCTATGAGCTACAACAAGAATAGTCTTTTGTATGCCAATACTATTTGTCTTTTCATTCTTTTTTGAAGCATCATCAAAATATGAGTTGGGAAGAGTGTTCTCGATATAAAGTAATGTGTCATCTAGAATGTGAGGAGGAAGGACATGTGTCTTGCTTGAAGAATCAACATGTAGAGCATGTGTTGTAGCTTTCTCCCCTTTAGTTGAAACTTCATAATCGTCATGGGTATCAACATCATCATACTTTGAAGGATATACCTCTATAACAACTCCATTCTTCAATGTCACCGGTCTGAAATATGTAGGATTCATCTCCGGTGGACTAGGCAAGAAAGGTGGAAATGCTTCTTTGCTAAAAAGAGCTTGCTGGGTAATTTGTTTCAAGATGTGTGCATGAGTGGTAATATCATCCACCTTAGAAGAGAGTTGGAAAATGGCACCCTTCATTGATTGTCTTTGTTGATGGAACTCCTCATTTTTCTACATTTGAGTTGAAATAAATGTTGCAAGCATGGACTCTAATCTAGAAGTTACTTGTGGTTGTTGTGGCTGAATGAAATTTGGGTTTGCATTGATGTAGAAGTCCGGTGGAGTGTAGCCCATTGGAGAATAAATAGAAGAAGCATAACATGTAGAAGATGAGTGTCCAAGAAACCCACATGAATCACAAATAATATTGGCTGCTTGAAATGGCTGTGTGCTTAGCTTATCAAACCTTTGTGATAAAATGTCTATCTTTGCTGCAATTATGTCTATAGCACCAACCGTGTGATCTTTCCTTTGCTTTCTAGAAGTAGTATGTGAAAAGGATGGGTGGTAGCTTGTAGCTGGACTTCATTGGTAATGATTTGCTGCCATATCTTCAATAATAGCATAGGCTTCTCTATAAGATTTGTTCATTAGAGCTCTATTTGCAGCTGCATCAACAAACATCCTTGTATTGTAGCACAAACCATTAGAGAAAGATTGCAATAGAAGCCAATTGCTTAGACCATGATGTGGACAAAGATTTTGAAGATCTTTGAACGTCTCCCATGTATCATACAAGGTCTCTCCATCTCTTTGAGAATAATTGATGAGTTGACCCCTTAGCTGCAAAGTTTTGCTAGGTGGAAAATATCTTGCCAAAAAGACCTTTAGAAGCTCCTCCCAAGTGCTGATTGACTTCTTTGGAAAAGTATAGAGACATGCCTTGGCTCTATCTTTAAGAGAGAATGGAAAAATAATTAGGTGTATCCCATCAATAGGAACACCATATATCTTTATGGTGCTTAGCAACTGCAGAAATTCAGCAATGTGGATGTTTCGATCCTCCATTGGTGTCCCTCCAAATGCATTCAACTGTAGCAATTGTATGATGGATGGGCTGATAGAAAACTCCTCTTCCTCAAATTATGAAATATTAATAGGCACACTCATGTGCATTGCAGCTGTACCAAAGTAGTCCTTAAGAGGAAGGTCATCCTCCTTGACTAGTTCTTCATGTGAATCCAGAGGATTAGGTAGATGTGGTGTAGATGGTGGTGGTGTATGTTGTATGGATGTTGGTGGTGTATATGAGGGTGTGGAAGAATGTGGTATGGTTATTGGTGGTATATATGATGGCGGTAAATTAGGTGTGATTGATGGTGGTGTGGATGAAAATGTGTGGATGAGGGTGGTACATATGATGGTGACATGGATGATGGTTGTGTGGGTTGTGATTCCTCCATACATGTTTGGGTTTCACTCCTTCTTGTTCCATGAGGGCTGCAAATAGTGTGTTCATTTTCTAAATGTAGAGATATGCACGGTTCAAGGATCTTTTTATGAACACCCCATATGCTCCTGCAAATAAACAAGGTGAGTGAGATACAAAAACAAACATGGAAGATACAACAAATTATGATGATCATGATGAATTATGATTTATGGATATGAAGGTTGTGATCTAATCTCATTTACTTATCAACAACTCTTACTCTAACAGGAATACCGATGCTCCCCGGCAACAGTGCCAAAAACTTGTTGGTTGTTTACACTAACGAGTTTCAATCATTAGGAATGATTTTTTACTCAACTAGCTATATCCCGCAAGTATATGAGAGTAGTTGTAGTCGAGGTCGAACACAAGGAGCGTAGGTTAGTTAGGCACAAGAGTTATGATTTTCAATAATCTAGACCGTTGTACACAAGATGATTGGATTAGAACAACTAAATTATAGATTAAAAACAAAATAGTAAATTATCACTTAGAAAAGGTTAAGATTCAGATTTGGAAGGATCTTAGACATGGGATTTCACTATCACATCATAGATTATATTAAAATACAAATTTAAACATGTTAATTAACTTGCAAAGGAGGTTTGTAGTCATCACTCACCTCCTAGTGAAGTGATGACGATTTTAACTCCATACATCACTCTCATATATGTATTTCATTTCAAATCAAAAACCTTGCTCCTCAACATAATCCCAGCTACTCTCACGGTCAAGGAAAAGTTGCCAAAAGAGTAACTCCATACTCTCAAACACATCTTCTCAGATTATGAAAGAAAGTATAAAACATGCAAGTATGATGGCCAATCACACAAACAAGCATTTTAGATCTGAAACAACTCTTGGAATATGCAAGAAACTAACATTTAGTATGAAATTCATATGTTCATACAAGCTATGATATGCTGAGTTACTCTCTCATGCCCAAGAAAAAGAGTCTACTCGTCCATAATGATGTACAATAGAAAATCTGCAGAAATTTCAGAGTTAAACATGGTTTAGAGAAGGAAAAGCTAAGCAATCCCAAGGTGTAACCAAAGGAAGGTAGAATTCCAACTTGAGGATGAAATCCCACTTCTACAGCTGCTCCAAACCGGACAAACTTCCTTCCCGAGAAGCATTGTGGAGTGAAGAAGCTCTGCTGCACCTTGGAGAAGAAGAGAGGAAGAATGGGGGTTCTTTGGCAAGAAACCACCTCCTTTCCCCTCAAAATCGCCATCCTATGTTGTAGGCTTGCTCTAGGATGAGATAACTTCCGTAAATGACCGGGCATAACTGCCCATTAAGTTCCCACTTCATTTTAAACAAATACTCATATTTTTCAAAATGCTGAAACTGTCAGGTGCACGCCGTGCACCAAAAGTGCACGCCGTGCAACTTTTCAGAAACTTTCAATTTTCTCCAGAATGCACTGTGCACGGTGTGTGCTGAATAAATGCATGTCATGCAACTTTCCAAAAACCTTTAGCTCCCAGGTGCACGACGTGCACTAACGAAATGCATGTCATGCAACTTTCCAAAAACTTTCAGCTCTCAGGTGCACGTCGTGCAATTGCGTGCACGTCGTACAACTTTCCAGAACTTTAAGTCTTCTCAACTCTCCCAGGTGCATGGTGTGCATTTTTGGTGCACGACGTGCACTTGGCTGTTCTGGGCCGTTGTGTATTCTTCTCATAACTTTCAGTGTGTAGGTCTGAATTACATGCCGTAAAAAGTGGTATTTGCGTAGTTTCAAACCCCAAAATATGTAGATACTTGAGGAGTGATCCAATAAGAGATAATATGATATATTCCTCATCATTTTATTGCAAAATATAGTACCTACAATCCAAACCATGAGACAAGTAAGAATAGCTAAAAATATAGAATCTAGCATGAATGAGAGTGATAATTGAGTCAAAACAACATGAATATGCAACCAAACATGATCCAAAAGATGATATGATTTGTGCACATCATATGACTTGCTATTTCATGTGAACATTGCCTAAAATCAGTCCAATGTCTGATTTAATTGGGAATTGAATTGGCGTATAGAATAGTGTTTGAGCTGTATTAGAATGAATTATACAAGCTTATTGTTGAATGTTACTGATATTGAATGTGATATATACATAAGAATCAATATAAGGTGGTGATATTCCCCATTTGGGATTTGTGTTAAAGGATTGAATCAAATGAGTCAAATGAACAATGTATACTTAAGATTGATGAATGAAATGTGTGAAAGTGGAAATGAGGGTTTCCATGTGTGTGAATAGCCCTGATGAAACTCAGTGTTCTATTATGAGATTACTGAATAATATGACTCTTATGATGTGTTGAACTAAGATGACTTCTTAAACCCTAGAAATCTAGTACTAAGTCGAGTATGTGAGACAAAGCTCAAGGTTGTATTATGTCTTGTGAATGTGATGAAATTCTCAAATGAAGGTGTTGTTACTCTAATTGAAGATGATAAGTCTAATCATTACAATATAAGATTAATTCATCTATTTTATTATAAATAATGAAAACATATATGAATGTTAGTCTCTTATACAAGTCATATAACAATGAATTGTGAAGGATGATTAAATATTACAGTGTAAAAAAATGTAATCCTAGTTCATTTTTTTTACCTAAAGTGAGTAGTATAATAAGGATTGACCATTGTTTATTATGAGAATGCCATTAGAATTCAATGACATGATACACTTATCTTTATATAATAAACAATATGAACAAGTTTGAATGGTGATTGTGCAGTTAAATATGAAAGTAATGAAGTTATTATGATGAAGTCTTAGTTTTTTTTAATCATATGTGGCTTAACACAAATTCAATGGAATATACTAAAATTGTACTTTTATGGATGTCAATGAGAAGAGAAGCATTGTATGTCAAGTGGATTAAGGATGAATGGTTCCAATAATGTAATGAAACATGAAATGAAAGAAGTTGAGATTAATGAATATAAAATCAATGAAAAAGATAAGAATAAGCAGATGAATCAATGAACCTAACTCTAACTCTAAAATGATGAGATAGATGATGCTAGTGAATAATGATCTCAAATGAGGGATTAAGTAATGCACATAATTGTAGTTGAATACAACTAGAATATGAGGTTTAGGAATTTGAATTGATTTACAAGAATGTGTTCTTAGATTGTGATTGTTTGATAGAATACTTGTACTCTGAGAATGGACCATTTTAGTGGACTTCAAATGATATTTAACATGTGTTGATTAGTACCCTAACTGAAGAATGTGAAATAAAAGAAGAGAACTAAGTAAGGTATGCATGTTTGTTTGTAAAATATATTTGCATCTATTGAAATTAGAGGAAATAAGTATATATTTTATAATAAATTTATTCTAAGTATATTGAATGATACAAGATATCTATATGATTTTATTTTTTCTAGTTATAATGTTTTTGTGAATATTTGTTCATAATTATGATATAGATTGAACTAATAAGAAATATGTTTAGATTGAATTTAACATGTACTGGTTACATCTGAGAAACCATGATGAGGGTAAATGTTGCACAATGAGATTATGTCTCAGGTTGAAATCCCAACGATGATGATAAAACCCTAATGGGGTAAATGTCAGACAATGAGATTATGTCTTGGGTTGAAATCCCGCTAATGATGACTTCTATGAGATGATGTGGAAATGTAATGAATTATATGTGTTATGAATTACAGATTGTTGTACTTCTTCCTTTGGTCATTGTCTTTCTTGATAAGCCTTTTTATTTCATGGTATTCTAGTTATATGTGGATACACACATATGATATATGATGTTTTGAATTCTTTTAGGATAAGTAAAGAAAATTCATAACAAGGAAAATGATGAGACATCTATCTAGGCACCCTAAACATCACGAGTTTCCCCCCAAGGTCCACAATGGGGAAACAAAATGGATTTCCTTATAATTATCGATGAATTATGTGAAGTATTTTCAGAGTGTAGATTGAGATCTTATAGGTTAGACTACCAAGAATTAGGAGTGAGTCATTTAGAGTGGCTCTGGCCCTAAATCCTTACAATGAAAGTCTATGTCCATGAGGAAAATACTTTGATGAAATGTAATATGTAAAATATGAAAATATGAGAAATGATTTGATATGTGATATATGGTTTTGCTAGTTCCTATCTTGTGTACCCGAGATGAGGAAGTGGGCCTCTTTAGACAACCATGTGGTGTCCAATGTCTATTTTTGATATCTTAGGGTGTTCGGCTAAATCCCAAAATACTGACGGAAGTCATTGACACGAGAATCAGACATGGCGAATTGTACTTGGTGAGGTACAAGCCAAGCAGTTTTAGGGCAAATGAATAAAAGATGAAAAGCCATGTAGAATATGATTTGAATTTTTGTTACATTCCTTGTACTACTAGATGATAATTTACCATTATTGATTATGTTTCTTGTTGTGGAAAATAATCATTATGTATAGAAATTGTTTTTTTTTCATATTTTGATCTATCTTGTTGATAAGTGGTAAATGTTGGAATTTATATCCACTCTGAGTATGATTTGGATTGCTTTTGATTTGATAGTACATTTTGGTAGACATGTCTTATGTGTTGTTCAGCTTCAGGACTACAGGATGTGTTCCTAGTCTGGCTGGTGGGGTGTCACAAAGATGATGCTATTATTAAATATTCATTCAAAATGCTTAGATCTTGACTTCTTACTCATGTAGAAGGATTTTTTATTTAAAATAAGAAGTGTCTACTTATTTTTTCATAGACATGCTCTAAAAGATGTTTTAAAGTTATATTTGGGGTTAAGTGATTACCTTATCTTTAAGACCCCTGACCTTGCTTTTTGGTTGAACATGCTTGCTTATCATAACTAGATGATTAACACCTTAATCAAACCCTAATATGTGACTTGATATCATGTGACAAGCTTAAGTTTCAAGTATGATTCAATTTGAAGACTGTTTAAGCAAGCTATTCATTTATGTGCTTATTTTGGGCTTCTATGCAATTTACCCATCTCTATGTTTTTTTTTGTATTTTGTAACATGCTTATTGTCCCTTACATGTTTTCATATAATTTTTATATAGTTTTTCTTTGGGGTGCCTTTTTACATCTTGGTTTGAAGGATGACATCTAGCCTTGTGCTGAGATTAGGGTTTGCTCTCTTTGATGCCCTAACTCAATGGTTGACATTGAGTGTTGAGACACCCAGTGTTGTCGGTTGCCAAGTTTTCTTGAGGCACCTAGGCTTGGTGTTTGATGAGACTTATATCTCATCTTGGTCACCAATATTCCTAGGGTTGGCGGTCAATAAGTTTTCTTGACCATCTTGGTCGCCAACTTTTCTTGGTGGTCATCAAGTTCTTTGACCCTTGGTGGTCGATGGGTTTTCTTATCATCTGGACCTAGTATTGTGAAGAAGTACAAGAAGATTGTTCTATTTTCAATCCACTTATGCAAGCTCTAAACAACCCAGATCCCAGCATGGAAGATTCTGAGGTAATGGAGGTTCTAGATTATCTAAACCAGGCGGAGGAAGACTACAGTGATGAAGAAAGCACTATAGAGATTGAAAGGTATGCTTCACTGGAGAAAACTCCAAAATAAAAGGCAGAACCTAAGCCTAAACCTGAGTTAAAACAACTCTGTGAGGGCTTAAAGTATCAATTTCTTGATGATGAGGAAAGAAATCAAGTCATCGTAAATTCCACCTTGATGGAATATTAGGAAGAGAAGTTAATAAATGAGCTCATGCTGCATAGAAAGGTGATAGGATACTCTTTGAAGATATCAAAGGTCTAAACACGGGTCTTTGTGTGCATAGGATAAACCTAGAGAACGCAGCAAAAGCATTCATTCAACCACAACGGAAGTTGAACCAAATGCTGAAGGAGGTGGTCAAGAAGGAAGTCATAAAACTATGTTATGTCAGAAGTATCTACCCTATCATCAATACCAATTGGGTCAGTCTGATCCACTTTGTACCTAAGAAAGGAGGGATGATAGTTGTTAAGAGGGGGAATAGAGATGAAGTTGTGAGGTTGACTATCACAGGTTGTCATGTCTACTGACTGCCAGAAATTGAACGCTTCCATGAGGAAACACCATTTCCCCTTACCCTTTATTGATCCAGTTCTGGAAAGATTGGCACACCACTCATATTTTTGTTTCTTGGATGGATATTTAGGATTCTATCAAGTGTTGATTCACCCTAATGATCAAGAAAAAATCACCTTCACTTGTATCTACCGCACTTACGCTTTTCAAAGAATGTCTTTCGGTCTATGTAATGCACCTACCACTTTCTGAAGATGCATGATCTATGTCTTCTCAGACTTCTTGGAGGGCATAATGGAAGTGTTTATGGTTGATTTCTCTGTATATGGGACTGATTTTGACATATGTCTAGAAAATTATCCAAAGTCCTATAGAGATGCGAACAAAAATAGTTGGTTTTAAACTAGGAGACGTGCCACTTCATAGTATGTGAAGGTATTGTTCTGGGACAAAAAATCACTGAGAAATGGATTGAAGTCAACCTTAGCAAGATTGAGGCAATATCAAAAACTCACATCCCCATAATTAGTGACTGGAGTAAGAAGTTTTTTGGGATACGTTGGGTATTACAGATGCTTCATTAAGGATTTTTTCAAAAATTGCAAAACCTCTATCGAACCTTCTAATAAAGGATGTTGAGTTTAACTTTATTGACAAGTGCCTTGAGGCTTTCAACACTTTGAAGGATGCTTTGATTATAGATACAATCTTGCAAGCTCCAGATTGGGAGTTCCCGTTTGAAATGGAAGGACAAGAAACACCACGTGATATTATACATTAGATGTTAGATGATGTCCAAATCAACTACACTACCACTAAGAAGGAAATGCTAGCGATAGTATTTGCCTTCAACAAATTTGGATCCTATTTGATAGGGTCGAAGATGAAAGAGTATAAAGATCATGGCGTAATCAAGTACTTGATGCAGAACAAAGATACCAAGCCCAGACTGTTAAGGTGGGCTTTGTTACTACAAGAGTTTGATCATGAAATTATTGATAAAAAGTGGACATAAAATGTGGTTGCCTATCACATATCGAGGATAGTGGCTACTAAAGAAAACTCATTTCCAGTTAACGAAAACTATGTTAATAAATCCTTGATAATGGACAAGTCCATTGAACCCAACCTTCCATGGTTTGCTGATATATGTAACTATTTATCATACTGACAGTTTCCTCCCGACATCACTTAAAATCAGAAGAAAAATCTATTCTCATATCTAAAAAGCTACTATTGAGACGACCTGCTTCTATTTAAGAGATGTGTTGATGGTCTATACAGGAGATGTATACTAGAGGAAGAAGTATCTCAATTTTGTGAGAATGTCATTCTTCATCTAATGAAGGACATTTGGGAGGAGAGAGGACAGCAGCAAAAGTCCTCCATTCAGGATTCTATTGGTCTACCTTATTAAAACATGCCCAGGCATATGCTAAGGAATTCA
This sequence comes from Alisma plantago-aquatica, assembly GCA_963693085.1. Classification (NCBI taxonomy): domain Eukaryota; kingdom Viridiplantae; phylum Streptophyta; class Magnoliopsida; order Alismatales; family Alismataceae; genus Alisma; species Alisma plantago-aquatica. Next base: position 323,859,017 of record OY856413.1, on the reverse strand, counting down.
ATGAATGCCAAAGAACGGGAAACATTTTGAGAAGGAATGAGATGCCAACATCTGATTGGATAGAGGTAGAAATTTTTTATGTTTGGGGAACTAACTACATGGGACCATTCATGTCTTCAAAATAAAATCAATACATTCTGGTTGTTGTAGACTATGTCTTGAAATGGGTAGAGGCTCTCGCTACCCAGACTTGTGACTCCAAGGCAGTGATCAAGTTGTTCGGAAAAAAAACTAATTTTCTGAGATTTGGAGTTCCGCACACCGTAATAAGTGACGGGGGTCCCACTTTAGGGAGAGACAATTTGAAGCTCTATTGAAGAAATATGGAGTCAGGTACAAGGTGGAAACACCCTACCACCCATAGACATCAAGAAAAGTGGAAATATCAAACAAACAAATCAAGTGAATCTTGGTGAAGACAGTGAGCCATACTAGGAAAGACTGGTCTATGAAACTCGATGATGATTTATGGGCCTATAGAACTGCTTATAAGATGCCCATATGTACCACTCCCTATAGGCTTATCTATGAGAAGTCATGTCATCTACCGGTGGAGCTCGAGCATAAAGCCTTCTAGGCTATTAAGTTTCTGAAAATATGGACCCTAAGGAAGCAGGCAAGAAGATATTTTTGCAGTAACAAGAACTTGAAGAACTAAGGTTGCATACATAAAAAATGCCCTTATTTATAAACAAAGGACCGAGGTGTAGCATGATGCCCATATAAAAAGAAAGGATCTTTCTGAAGGGGACAATGTCCTTTTGTTCAATTCCAGTATCAGGTTGTTTCCCAATAAGCTTAGGTCCAGGTGGTCTAGGCCCTTTATTGTTGTGAAGATATACCCATTCGGAATGATGGATCTCACCACTAAAAAGACGGGTACATTCAAGGTGAATGGCTAAATATTAAAGAGCTATTATGAATATGAAGCATTTGTGGGGAGATCAGAACTCTACTTAGAAGAGCCCCAACTTGCCACACCTAAAGAACCATGAACAGACAAAATAGAGAATCAATCTAAAGACTATAAATTATCTCTTCTTGGGAGGCAACCCAAGGATTTCCTACTTCCCTTAAATCTTCAAGTTTTCCTTTTCTTACCTAGACCCTAGAAAGCGTATAACTTCTAATTTCAATCCTAAATTGTTCTGTCTTTCTAGGTAGTAAGCTTTAACCAATTTTGTTTTCATACTCCATCATGACTTCTTTAAGTAATTTCAAAAGTACTTAGAATAAAGTCTTAGTTCCCTTGCACAATCCTTTAATGTCTAATATGATTAGTTAGTAGAGACCAGTATGGACTGAGAGATGTATCGACTGCTAAACCATTTGTAGTGACTGGTACTCTTTCTCTTAAGTGTAATGACCACTAGTCCCCTTTTCACCCATAGAGACTGCTACAAAAGGTTTGTAGCGACTGATATTCTTTCTCTTAAGTGTAGCGGCCACTACTATCCCTCTCATCTATAGCAACCGCTACACTCGTAGCAAGGTATAAAGACCCAGACTGTAAACCCTACCACTGCCCCCTCAATCTCTTTTGCGGTGCAGCCATGGAAATCTAAAGAGTGAACCAAAGACCTACGTCAGTGACGATAGAAGCATAGATGAGAACAGGCACCGCTACAGCCGACCAAGACATGAAACACCAACCGTTGTTGTCATCATCCCATTTCTCTTTCTCTATCCCCTTCCTCTCCAATGATCAACTGGTAAGTATCTTCTACCTCGAACCTTTCCTTTTTTGAGCTCGCGATTAATTTCGTCCTCACCTAATTGAGAACTCTCGAAGGTTGTAATGGCTCTTACCTACTTTTGTTTTTAACATCTCTAATCGCCATGCTTGTATCCATACCTCCGATTTTCTTTTCCTAGGGTTTCTCCCTCGAATCGCCATCACAAGGGCTAGAGGACGGTGAAGAACACTACTACGGATCACCCCTGACTACTCTCACCGCCATTTCTTTGAGTCGCAATGGCAAACTGAAGATTCATCCATTTACATCCATAGTGACCGCAACAAACTCAGACTGATAGAGTTGTATCGACCGCTACATCTAGACTTATGCTTGTTTTTTCAAACAAAGGTCGTAGTGATCACTACAACTCTAACAAATTGAGTTTGTAGTGATTGCTACTTCTTCCCCTTCTTGACACTAGCGATCGCAATGGTTCCTATTGACCACTACATCTTCATCATCTGTAGTGACTGGTTGTTTCTTTCATATTTGTAGTGACTGCTACCTCTGTCCAAAATGTAGCAACTGCTAAGGAATTAAAACTCCTCTTTTTTTTCACTACTATTTCTCTTAACTGTAGCAACCACTACCCTCTTTTCTCATCTGTAGCAACCATTAGTTTCCTTAATTTTTGTAGATACTTCTACCTCTATACTGAGCGTAGCGACCGCTACGTCTGTTCAAAGCGTAGAGGCCACTAGGGAATTATGGAATTGCCACCTATAACTAGTAGAATAAGTATGTAATTATCCTTAGTCTAACACACAAATAATACTCAGATTACAGTTAGTCATCATCAACTAAAGACTCTTTGCACAACCAAGCAACATCACTTAAGGGGATTCAAGAAACAATTGAAACAACCAACAAGATGTTAGAAAATCATCCAGACATTCTGTAAGAGAAGAGGATCCTCTTGCAACTACACAAGGAGAAATATGAAATCATACTTGGACATGAATCACCTGAGGCTATAGAAGAATCATAAGGTACCAAAGGGACCAATATTTTGAGTATGTAATGTCTAAAGAAGAATCCAGACTAAAATGAAAGCAAAATCCATCAAGTATAGATGCATCAGCAACCAAAAAGAGGAAGGTAACAATGAAAGAAGATCACAAGCTCAGAGACAAGAAACGAGCTCAGCAACTGACGTGATACCTAACTCTCATAAAGTAAATGAGGGTCCACCAGCTATGTCTGAGGAGAAAAGTGTGGTGTTCAAACCCAGAGACTTGGAGTGCCAATTAAACTACGGCATGAACATATGGACAAAAACTTTCAACCCGACGAGATACCCGGATAGACAAGACTTTAGGAAGTTGGAGATCTACAATAAAGTGGTAAAACTTCTAAAGGGAGAAAATTTAGACATTCTATGTATGTCAACCAACTATTCGTTGATAGACCTAACCATAGAATTTATGCCTTCACTCATAAAGATACTTCTCGAAGCCAAAGAGAAGGATGAGGCGGGAGGGGAATTCAAGTTACAGGTAAGAATTGGAGGAAAAGACTTTTATGTGACAGAAGATATTTTGAACAGGATTTTCACCAACACTGAAGAAGAAGCTAAGGCTTGTTTGGTATCACTCAATGAAAACTAGACAGTAGGATACAGCAACCACAAAATGTGGGAGAGGCTGACCAGTGAAGATACGCACAACCGTGGGAAGTTCAAAGCGACCCTGATCAACTCTTGTTTCATAAGAGTGATCCAAAAGATCATTGCAAATATAGTGTTTGCATGATTTGAGACGGAACAAGTGTCTAAAAGGGACCTTTTTCTAATTTGGTCCATGTTGAACAAAAATACAGTCAACATTAGGAGGATACTCATTGACAGACGGTCAGCAATAGTAGGGCCAAAGGCCAAGAAGACTAAGGAATTGTGCATGGGGGGTCAAATAACACTTATAGCGGCCTACTTTGTGGAGGATGAGAAATTGAGAAAGTATGGGAGGACTAAAGGGTACTGAAAGATTGACATCAAATACCTAGTGACTACTAGCATACTGGTGCAGAAGGGAGAGGAGTTCTTCTACAAGTAGACCAATTCTAAACTGTTGCTCCCCCTCCTAGAGATTTCCTATTATGATGCACATAAACTATAGCCAAGACAGGACGACATAGACAAGATGCACTTTGTGCTATCTAGAGACCCACTGTAAGGAGTGGGATCCTAGAGGGGAACCATTCCCTACTAGAAATAAAAAGACAACATCCCTTGAGCCAAACACCACATAAAATTATTGCCAACGGGATGAAACCAATTTATTCAACAAGAATGTATTATAACATCAAAGTTTAGTAGTAAAATAAAAACATTGACTATTTTCAATTTATTATAAGATTACAAAAGTCTTTCCACATCATATCCCATAAGGTTTTACATAAAGGGTACATCATAAGGATCTAGCAGAGGGAAATATAAAACCATAACAACTTTGTCTCCAAGATTAAACTCCTTAGGTTAAGTCCAAGTCTTCATGTCAAGTCATCGAAATCCTTCACCTAGGGTTGGAAGCATACCCCAGCAATAAGAGGAAAATAGAAGACATCAACAAAGGATGGTATGTGCATACTAAATAGAACATTGAGCAATTTAAAAGAATAAAAGACATCAAAATAAAAGGCTTCCCATAGAAAATTAAAGTACTACCCAATCGATAATAAAAGGAAGGAGTCACAATAAAAGAGATAAGTAAGAGAAAAGTAAAGCATAAAGCATCCATGTGTTTCACCTGTGACAAAACTAGATAATATAAACATGCAGGTAGGAAATAACACATCTACCATAAATATGAGGTGAGTGGGAATTGTATACATCTGCTCTAAATATGGAGTGGGTAGGAATTGTATACATACACCTGAGCAGGACATGATACACATCTGCTCAAATATATTTTAATATGTAGGAATTATCACCTCTGTCCTCTTATGTGGGGATGTTCACATACACATAAAATAACATGTAAAAATTATACTAGCAGTCACCACATGATGCATAATAAAAGAATAGGCAAGTAGAAACAAATAAGGAGTATGAGAACACCCGTCAAGTATAAAGTTGGATCAGAGGATCCATGTCATCAAATAATGTGCCATATAAACATCCACTATCAAGGTGGGAAAAGAAGCACATATCATCAATTAAGACCAACATGCACAAAGCGTAAGTGAGAGTCCAAAAGAATATCCATGATTACATGATCAATAACAAATTATGGTAGTTCACATGAACCATGATTTTCAAAAGAAAAGACATTATGTATAGGCTAATGTTCATAGGACCAAGAGAAAAAAAATATAGGTGAATTTCTCAACATAGAATAATATGGGATGCAAACATATCTTAAACTTGTGTCCTAGAAACACTCTTCACCAATCTAGTTGTTTCTAAGATCAGCTTTGCCTAATTAAATATTGTTCACATGTATTAGGGTTTGTCATATGCATTAATGTAAAAAATCCTAATTTTGGACTTTTCACACAAAACATATATTTTGAGTATGAAAACATCACCATTGATCTAGTTAGGTTCTCCTGATTAAGAAAACATATAGTTTTTCATATTTTGGAGTTATGATGATTAAAGTGTATTTTTGGTGATTTTTAAGTAATTAAATCATTTTCTAGAAATTCACCTTTTATAAAACTCAAAACCAACCCATGAAATTGTTTTATTAGAAAGATAATCTTTTTATGAATTCATAACATATTTTATGTTTATTTTTGGACAAAGGAATAAATAGTTATGGTTTTTCAAATATCGACCAATTAGAGGTTGACACCTCAGCAAACCCGTTCGAGAGAGGTGAAGAGAGAGAGGGAGAGGGTGTTGGCCTATGACTTGGCCTAATGAAAGGTTGCCAAGTCACCAATCAATGCCTTGTTAGTGGTGCGCAGGCCTGCTTCAAAGTAAGCAGAACTTTGGGGCTAAAAGACGATCTTGCCCTTGGATGAGAAAATGAAGAAGCGAGCAAGCAGAGGGGAAAAACTGAAAAATCCCATGGGGGAATCATCCCCTTCGTCCCACCCCACCATGTCTAATGAAGAGCTAGAGGTGGTTTTGGGAGTTTTTGTGATACTTGACCAAACTTAAAAATGAAAGCACCGAAAGAAAGCTAGGAAGGAACCGAACTTACCTATGTCTTCAATTCGCACGGAGGTGGTGAGACGATAAAGAGACGAGTGCCACAAGATCTGGAGTCCAAGTCGGGCACTGGTAGCAAATGGAATAAGTTCCAGAGCAATTGAATGAAGTAGATGATTGCAGGGAGGTTAGGGATGTTTGAGGTAGGGATATATAGGCAAATATAAGAGAAGCAGAGAAGAGGAAAGTCAATGCGAGAACTCAGAGCACAAGATTCGGGAGTTTCCCATATACTCTATCACTTGTTAGAAATAACATATCAATAGGTGTAGAATTTGATGAGGAGTAAGTAGGCAAAAGAATCATCAAAAAATATTGAGAATCGAGCTAGATATCCCGATTTGAAAAATCAATCTGGTTTCCTTTTTTCGGCCGAGAGGTAGGAGATGACATCATTGTCGTTAGATTTTGATCTAACAGTCACGGCAAGGCACGTCATTGCATGACCTAGAAGTATAGTCTGACTTTGAGAAATCTCAGACATTTAAAGCATGACATTTAAATCACAAATCCTTATCCCAATTGAAATCCAATTAAAGTGATGGTATATTTATGTATGTTTTTCTCTCTTGTCTTTTAAAGGGCAAACATGTTCCAATTTTGCCTTTTAGGAACTTTTAATGTGTTAAATAAATCAAAATTTATTTTCTCTTTCTTCAAGCATTAATGGCTTTAAGATTCTCCAAAATTAATGAAACTTCACACATAAGTCATATTTAATGTGATGGATATGAATTTGTCATTAATTTTACATTTTGGAGTTGTTTGTATATTTATTTAATATTTTGAAGGCTCTACACATTTTCTCTCTTCTGAATCTACCTTTTAATCAAACATCTTCCAAATTGGATGAAAATTCACCCAAAGGCTATATTTATTATGTAGATTATTAATCCAAGATTATTTACCTCTTTTAGAGTCAATTATTATTTTATTTGATATTTAGGGGAAAACATATATCTTCTCTTTCCAAATTGAATTAAATTAATTATTATTATTATGTGAAGCTTTGGGAGAGGATTATTGAGCAGAGGCTAAGATCTATAATGCAGATATCAAACAACCAATTTGGTTTCATGCCTGGTAGATAGACAACATATGATTTTTTTAGATAAGGAGGCTTATGGAGAAGTATAGGGAAAGAAAAGAGATCTTCACATGGTTATTATCGATTTGGAAAAGGCTTATGATCGAGTACCCAGAGAAGTGGTGTGGATGGTTTTGAGGGAAACGGGTGTGCCAATCCAATACATTGACTTGATTAAAGACATGTATGGTAGCTCTACTATAAGTGTGAAGACTCCTGGAGGTGAGACACCAACATTTCCCATCACAATTGGGGTACACCAAGGATCCACACTCAACCCATATATGTTCGTTATTGTTATGGATGAGTTGACAAAGAATGTTTAGGATGTTGTTTCTTGGTGTATGTTATTTGTTGATGATATTGTATTGACTGACAAAACTAAAGATGGTTTGAATGATAAAGTTGAATTTTGGAGAAAGGCACTGGAATCAAATAGATTGATAATTAGTAGGAGCAAAATTTAGTATATGCATTGCAATTTCAGCCAATCTCATAGTGTGAATGGTGGAGCCAAGTTGAACGGAGTAGATATACCAAAATGTGATAAATTGCATTAAGGGCTCTATCATTCAAATAGATGGTGATGTCCAAAATGACATTTGTCATAGGATCATTGCAGGATGGTTGAAATGGAGGAGTGCAACTAGAGTATTATGTGATCGAAAAATCCATCTCAGACTAAAAAGTAAGTTTTATAAAACTGCTACACGGCCAGCCATACTCTATGGGAGTGAATGTTGGTCAGTGAATAAATAAGGACTCAATAAGATGAACGCGACTGAAATGCGTATGTTGAGATGGATGTGTGGGAATACAAGAAAAGATCACCTGAGAAATGATTATATCAGGAATAAAGTGGGGGTGGCAAGCATTGGGGACAAGTTGCACAAGGGCTGACTCAGATGGTATGGACATGTGCAACACAGATCGACTAATGCGCCTATACGAAGCAATATTATTGAGGCAAGCACAATTAATGGAAGAAGAGGAACGCCTAAATTAACATGGGAAGATCTTATAAAGAGAGATTTCGAATCTCTACATCTCAATCAGAATATGACCCATGATAGAGTTGAATGGTAAAGAATGACCCATGTAGCCGACACCAACATAGTTGGGATTGAGGCTTAGTGGTTGATGATGATGATGATGATGATGATGATGATGATGATGATGATGATGATGATGATGATGATGATGATGACGACGACGACGACGACGACGACGACGAGGACGATGACGATGACGATGACGATGACGATGACGAGGACGACGACGACGACGACGACGACGACGAGGACGACGACGAGGACGAGGACGAGGACGAGGACGAGGACGAGGACGATGACGACGACGATGACGACGACGACGACGACGACGACGACGACGACGACGATGATGATGATGATGATGATGATGATGATGATGATGATGATGATGTGAATAATGTGAAACTTGACTCCCAAGACAATTGGGATCCAATGAACACAATTTTATCTTAGATTTCACTTTTGGGATTTCCTTTAATGAGTTATGACACAATTAATATTTGTATCCATTATTATCACATTATTTCATTATTATCATTGTTATTCATCCAACTATGTTCCATAACTTACTATTATCACCAAAAGAGTTGGGTATGATTATTTGCAGGAATTCTTATGTGTTCTTTTATTTATCTCTTATGACATTTTTATATGTCCATCTTTGTCCCAAGCATAATGTGAAAACATTAAGGTGATATCTACATGCAGTAGCTCTTTAGGGATAAACTAAACATCTTTTAGGTCTAACTTCAACCTTGTTTGGCTAAGTCCAAAAGGTCAAAGATCTAGGGTAAGGTCCAAGATCTGGTATGTTACAGCACTCCACCCCTTAAAAAGGATTTCGTCCTTGAAATATATTAATCCAAACATAAAACAACCAACTACTCTTACCCCTTAAAAGGTTTAGCTTAACAAGTCAAACTAACAACATCATTTGGGTTACCCACATATTTTTTATTTATGAAACTTTTAGAGATTTATGTTATACATGTATCCAACTAACAAGTTAGAACCAATTAGGGTTGAGTTTTAGGTCATCGTGTCTCTAACCTATCAACCCTAAGATCCAAAAAGTCATAGGGTACAAAGGGTAGGTACACTACAACTTAACTGTATCTCACATATTCCTAGTCACTTCTTCAAAACTAGGGTTACCACTAGGTTTAGGGTTTCACTACCAAACCTTCTCAAAATCTTCATTGTGACTTAGTTCAAGAAAAAATTGATAAAATCTAAAAAAAAATTGTTCATATAGTTGTATGATTAAAAAAAATGTCGATAAGAAACATTGCAAAGTAAAACCAACAAGTTAGCCAAAATTCAATGCGAAAGCCAAGTCACAATATATCCATAAAGAGAACTCCTCATCCTACTACCTCCTCAACCTAAGTGCATATTCAAGTCAAACCTCATAGCATCAAGAGATACAAATCATAATCAATCTATATGATAGGGTAAGATCTCCTAAAATCTCATCACATATTTAACATAGATCAATTCTAGGGTGAACATCTCACCTAGAGGGCAACTTGTAAGGTAAGGGTTCTAATTAGGGAGACAAAATTGAAATAGTCAGATCCCCACTACCATGGGCTTTGATACCATGTTGTAAGGAGTGTGATCCTAGAGGGGAGCCACTCCCTACTAGAAATAAAAGGCAACATTCCTTGAACCAAACACCACCATAAAATTTTTGCCAATGGGATGAAACCAATTTATTCAACATGAATGTATCATAATATCAAAGTTTAGTAGCAGAATAAAAACTTTGACTATTTTCAATTTATCATAAGATTACAAAAGTCTTTCCACATCATATCCCATAAGTTTTTACATAAAGGGTACATCATAAGGATCTAGCAGAGGGAAATATAAAACCATAACAACTTTGTCTCCAAGATTAAACTCCTTAGGTTAAGTCCAAGTCTTCATGTCAAGTCATCGAAGTCCTTCACCTAGGGTTGGAAGCATACCCTAGCAATAAGAGGAAAATAGAAGACATCAGCAAAGGTTGGTATGTGCATACTAAATAAAACATTGAGCAATTTAAAAGAATAAAGGACATCAATATAAAAGGCTTCCCATAGAAAATTAAAGTACTACCCAATCGATCATAAAAGGAAAGAGTCACAATAAAAGAGATAAGTAAGAGAAAAGTAAAGCATAAAGCATCCATGTGTTCCACCTATGACAAAACTAGATAATTTAAACATGCAGGTAAGAAATAACACATCTACCATAAATATGAGGTAAGTGGGAATTGTATACATCCGCTCTAAATATAGAGTGGGTAGGAACTATATACATCCACCCGAGCAGGATAGGATACACATCTACTCAAATATATTTTAACATGTAGGAATTATCACCTCTGTACTCTTATGTGGGAATGTTCACATCTACATAAAATAACATGTAAAAATTATACTAGCAGTCACCACATGATGCATAATAAAAGAATAGGCAAGTATAAGCAAATAAGGAGGATGAGAACACCCATCAAGTATAAAGTTGGAACAAAGGATCCATGCCATCAAATAATGTATCATATAAACATCAACTGCCAAGGTGGGAAAAGAAGCACATATCATCAATTAAGACCAACATGCACAAAGCATAAGAGAGAGTACAAAAGAATATCCACAATCACATGATCAATAAAAAATTTAGGTACTTCACATGAACCATGATTTTCAAAAGAAAAGACATTGTGTATAGGCTAATGTCCAAAGGACCACGAGAAAGAATAGTTGTATTTCTCAACATAGAATAATATGGGATGCAAACATACCTTAAACATGTGTCCTAGAAACACTTTTCATCAATCTAGTTGTTTCCAAGATCAGCTTTTCCTATTACAAATTATTCACATGTATTAGGGTTTGTCATATGCATTAATGTATAGAAAATCCCAAAAAAATGTATAGAAAATCCTAGTTTTGGACTTTTCACATAAAACTCTGATCTAGACTATGAAAACATCACCATTGATCTAGTTAGGTTCTCTGGATTAAGAAAACATATAATTTTATATATTTTTGAGTTATGGTGATTAAAATGTATTTTTGGTGATTTTTAAGTAATTAGATCATTTTCTAGAAATTCACCTTCGATAAAACTCAAAACCAACCAATGAAATCATTTGTTTTAGAAAGAGCATCTTTTTTTAGTTTAGTAAATATTTTATTTTATACTTTTTGGATAAAGGAATAAATAGTTGTGATTTTTTGAATATCGACCAATTAGAGGTTGACACCTTAGCAAACTCGTCTGACAGATGTGAAGAGAGAGAGGGAGAGGGTTCTGAACTGTGACTTGGCCCAAAGAGATGTGGCCAAGTCACTGGTCAATGACTTGTCGATGGTGCACGGACTCGCTTCAAAGCAAGGAGAACTTTGGGGCTAAAAGACGATCTTGCCCTCGGACGAGAAAATGAAGAAGCGAGCAAGCGGAGGGGCAAAACTGGAAAATCCCATGGGAGAATCATCCCCTTCGTCCTGCCTCACCACGGATGGCAAAGAGCTAGATGTGGTTTTAGGCATTTTCACAATACTTGACCAAACTCAAAAATGAAAGCACTGAAAGAAAGCTAGGAAGGAACTGAAGTCACCTATGTCTTCAATTCGCACGGAGGTGGTGAGGAGAAAAAGAGATGAGCACCACAAGCTCTGGAGTCCAACTCGACCACCGGTAGTAAATTGCACAAGTTCCCAAGCAATTGAATGAAGTAGATGATTGTGGGGAGGTCAGGGATGTTTGAGGTAGGGATATATATAGGCAAATATAAGAGAATTAGAGAAGAGGAAAATCACCGTGAGAACTCAAAGCGTAAGATATGGGGGTTTACCATATAGTCAGTCACTTATCAGAAATAATAGATCAATAGGTGCAGAATTTCATGAGGAGTAAGCAGGTGAAAGAATCGTCAAAAAATATTGAGAATCGAGCAAGATATCCCGATTTGAAAAATCCATCTGGTTTCCTTTTTTGGTTGAGAGGTAGGAGATGACGTCGTTGTCGTTAGATTCTGATCTAACGGTCACGACAAAATGTGTCATCGCTAGTCTGACTTTGGGAAATCTCAAACATTTAAAGTATGAAATTTAAATCACAAATCCTTATCCCAATTAAAATCTAATTAAAGTGATAGTATATTTATGTATCTTTTTATTTCTCCTCTTTTGAAGGGGCAAACATGTTCCAAATTAAATGAAAACTGATACCAAGCCTATTTTTGATATGAGGAATTTGAATATGCAACTAGTTTTGCCTTTTAGGAAATTTTAATGTGTTAAATAAATCAAAACTTATTTTTTCTTTCCTCATGCATTAATGGCTTTAAGATTCTTCAAAATTAATGAAACTTCACCCCATAAGTCATATTTAAGTCTTGGATACGAATTTGTTATTAATTTTACATGTTGAGTTGTTTGTATATTTATTTAATATTTTGAAGGATCTACACACTTCCTCTCTTCTAAATCTACCTTTTAATCAAACAACTTCCATATTGGATGAAAATTCACCAAAAGGTTGTATTTATTATGTAGCTTACAAATCTAAGATTATTTTCCTCTTTTGGAGTCATTTATTATTTTATTTGATATTTTGGGAAAATGTATATCTTCTCTTTACAAATTGAATTAAATTAATTATTATTATGAGAATAATGTGAAACTTGACTCCCAAGACAATTGGTACCCAAGGAACACTAATTTTAACTTAGATTTCACTTTTGGGGCTTCCTTTAATGAGTTATGACACAATTAATATTTGGGGTCATTATTATCATATTATTTCACTATTATCATTGTTATTCATCCAACTATGTTCCATAACTTAATATTATCACCAAAAGAGTTGGGTATGATTATTCTCATGAATTCTTATGTGTTCTTTTATTTATATCTTATGACATATTTTATATGTCCATTATTGGCCCAAGCATAATGTGAAAACATTAAGGTAATATATACATGCATTAGCTCTTTAGGGATAAACTAAACATCTTTTAGGTCTAACTTCAACCTTGTTTGGCTAAGTCCAAAAGGTCAAAGATCTAGGGTAGGGTCCAAGATCTAGTATGTTACACCCACCAACGCATAGTCACCTACTAGTATCCCACAAGACAAAGAACAAGTGCATGAAATCGAGCAAACAAGGTTGGATAAGAGGAAGAAACTAGAGATAAAACCCCATAAGGCCACGTCAAAAGCGTCAGCGCCAGCACTTTGGCTACCTCAAGCACAACTAGAAGAGGAAGAAGTTGCAGAACAACCATCTTTAATAGAACATACTTACCCACTTGACAATGAAAGATTCAATGTCGTCCCACCATCTCCCATAGTCACCAATATAGCATCATAAGTACCCATTGGGGACATGAGAAATCAGCTAGGTACCCCCATAGATAGATAGAAAACCACATTAGAGGCCAAGGAAGAGATAGAAGGCCATCATGTGAGTCCCAGGAAACCAGGACCTCCCCCTCTTGCAACTGACGTAGTGTCCAAAATACCAGTTGAATAGGCAGATAATCAGCCTGAGCCATCAGACGCTAAACAGGCAATGGATATGGAGTGCGAAAGGACACAAGAGGAACCCACACAGCTAGTGCAACAAGACCAACCAACATCTCCTCAACAAGAAATAGTAGCAAGCACACAGCCACTGCCACCAACCTCTGAGACACTGGTTGCTGCAGCACCTATGCCCCAAGGAGAACAACAACAACACCTCCTGACCTTTGGGGAAGAACTAGGACGTTGCTTCAACACCATATACCAACAAGTGCACAATTCTTCATGACATGCACTACTTATTTCTTTTAGCCTGCATTCACTAACAATGCAGGTACAAAGAATCGACGACAGAACTACGATGCTCATGGACTTCATCCAAAATGTCCTCCTCAACCAATTTCTATGATGCAAAGAATAGGTGAAATGGCTAAGTAAGTGGTAGAACTCATAAAGGAGCATGATATTATGCGAGGGGACATGGATTCTATGTGCCCGCATCACAAAGCATGCCTGAAGGACATAGAGGAGGAAAGTAATATGATGGAAGTAGAGAGAAAGTTGGATAAATGTGAACCAAAAGAAAGTGGAAGAGGATCGCCATTGCAAGTATCCTCTAGCTCTTCCAACCCCAATGAATGTCAAGCAGAGGGAGTTCCAAGCATACCTCAGATACTTCCAGAACAAGAAGCTGGAGATATACTTGCAACAACCAACGAGGCTATAGTGCATGAGTTTGACTTGAACTCTTCACCCACAAAATACAATCCCCCAGAGGATAATCCCACTGATACCAACCTACATCAACCAGAAGAAGAAAGCGGTATGAGGTCAAGTAATTCTATAGACGACATAATGTTGCACCGCTGCATAAATGAATTGAATATATCTATGGATATATGTGACATATATCTCAGTTTCAAAGAGCACAATGAGCATTGTGATGATATTTACGATGGCAAAATGGTTGCTATAATAGAATCCCTAAGGGAAGACCTACTCGAAATTCTTATATCTATTGCCAATGTTGTCAAAACACATGTTGACACTGACAAAACTGACGTCAACACCACCCTCTCATGAAATTCAAGTGCCACCCTCAAATGATCAAGTGTTGATAGCAAAACCAACAGGCGCAGGAGAAGGAACATCAAATGAAGATTAAGGCGGCCTCAACTCTTTCTTCAAAGGGGTACCCCCAAGAGAACAGAGGCCACCACAAGAAGTGGAACCAAGGGAACCCATAGCTCCCCCACTACCTTGCAAGCTAACAGGGATGGACATGTTGTCGGTATCTTGTATTACCTGTCGAGACGCTCATGTGCTGGAAGATGTATTAGATGATAATCTATCAGGAGCATATGTATTTTATGACAAAAAGGAAGGATGATGACTAGGGAACACTTCAAAGGGATGTTCCTAAAAAGAGCAGGGGTGCACAAATGCCTTTTCAAGGTGCATTGTGCAATGCTAATAGAAGAATTCCTCATCTCACCAAAGTGAAGCCAGTGTTTAATGGCACAACACATCTAGCAAGGAAGTTGTACGATGAAAGATGTGACTCAAAATATGTGGAAGAACTATAAGATGTTGTCACAAGGTCAGAAACTAGATTTGTCACCCTGCCCATCAAGACAGTCAAGCACGGGTGTTAATTGTCATAAATCTATACGACTACCACACCACTGTATACAATTGTTGTGATATCGAGCTTCCTAGCACGTCCCTAGTTTTCAAGAACAAGGAGGCATGACACATATTAAAGGTACCTATTTGTCTTCACCACGCTATACAGGGAGCAGGTTTGTGTCATTGCTCATCTTAGAAAACTTCAATATCACCACAAAGGTCCCACAAGAAGAAGTAGGGTCAGGGGACTGTGCTTTCATTGTGCTACGTCTGATTGAAGCAATCAATAAAAGAATACCCTTTGAGGATCTTTTTCATGAATACTTCCATGGACTTCGTGGAAAATATGCGATGGAGGTAATATATGATTGGCACTTTTTCAATGATTTGGTGATGCCTCTTGATTCTGTACCCCATAGACTACATACGGAGGTACCTCTTCCTAAAAAGATATCATGGCAGGAACAATTAAAAACCCTCTAGAAAGATCCTTTAGAACCTAAAAGGGCAACCAAATGGAAAGCAAGGTGGCAAGAAGACAACCAGGCACGAGAAGAAAATAATTTCCAAACAAATGGAAGTACAAAACAAGCGAGCCAGACTCTGACAGCACCAGTAATCCCAACACCTATATCCATCCTAGAATCTACCAAATAACAAGACACAACCACCAAAGAGGAGGGGGAACAGTAGAAGGAAGAACAACATGAAGCTCTACCTGATGGGCCAACTGGATTAGTGGAAGCCAATTTCTCTAATGTTGACAGATGGTCTTATAAAACTCTACCTCTAGAATCATTACAACTAACAATGAAGATTTTAAGAGAAGGAGGCAAACCAGGAGAAGTAGCCCTTGAAAGAGAAAGCATATGTGTGTTAAAGGATGACCTCCATGAAACACTACAACTGAATGGCTATATGAGTGTGAGTGTTATGTATGCTTATCAGGCCCTTCCCGGAGATTACATTCCTACACCCACATGGCCTACTTTACCCTAGTTGACGACATGATGCAAAACAAAGGAGTCTGTTGAGGAGCGACTACACAAATGCCTCAAGAGATCACTGCTAGAATTCATATTCTTGCCTTTACTGCACGAGAGTTACTCGACACTCTTGGGTATCAATATTAAAGTAAAGATTGTTGTCCTCTACAATAGTTCAGATGCGGCCTTCTCTCTAAAAAAGCACGCCAATGCAACAACACCGGAGAGTGTCACTGAAGAAAAGGTGCAAACATGTGCAATAGCTATAACAAAGATGATACAAGATCATGGCAAGGGATATGAATACAACCCAGCCAAGGACTTTAAGAAACCTTAGTTATGTCATAGAGTCCCTCAACAAATCCAACAATCAAACAATTGTGGTTTTCACTGCCTCTACTGGACGTCCGCCTTAGTTGAGAGGGGAGTAAAAGTTGAAAGTTTGCAGTGTGAGGATAATCACACACTCTGAGGCACTCATGTTGACATGTTGCTATGTTCCAAATGGGAGATAAAAGAAACATAAGTGTAGCCTATTTATTCCTAACCTCTATCATTGACACCCCAATACGGAGTGTATGATAAGTTTGGGGGGGTTATAAATGGGCAAGAGAGGTACTTTCTTTCACTACCTTTCCTCATCTCTGAAGATTCAATCCTTTCAAATTTTAATTTTGAAAATTTTTTATTTTGAACATAGATCTTCTATTTTAGAGGAAAAGTTTGAAAAAAATTGCATTTTCTTTCATAAATAGATCCTTCGCAACTGGCACAAGTTGTGGGATCCTTTTTCCAAGTATTTACTCAATTATCTCACCTTTGGACTTGTTTGTCCTCCTGCTATGTTACATCATAATCATATCAAGAGTGGTGCATATGGGAAACTAACTCACATAAAAGAAAATGACATGATACTACACTTTTTATGCCATTCTTACAGCAAAATATTGTGGAAAGTGAAAGAACACTTATGAACTGATGAAATCCTTGGAAATAAGGAGGACTCAATCTGGCACACTCCCAACCAATCACCATAGACTTGTAGTTTAGGTTGGAAATTATACACCTCCAACAAGATGGAGAAATATCTACCTCTTCCATTTCTATAAATCCCCACATTGGGATTGAAAGAGGCTTGGAGGCCCAAAAACCTTAACTACAAATTCTATTCCCCCAAGCTTGTAAGCAAAATAGAAGTCAAGAGGGACAAAATCATGAGAGTTTTTCCTGGAAAGATGTTGAAGGACTTCATCCGATCAGTGTATTACTGCACTCGAGAATGCATCTATGTCGTGCCCGGTAGTGGAGTTTAGAAGCCAACTTTTACTAACCAGCACTTTGAAGGGAACCTCACACAGCCACCTGACATTACATCAGGGCCCAATCGAGTGACACCTTCTTTATGAAAGCAATATGGTTGAGCAAACTTAAGAAGGGTAGGAACACACACTGAAACCTTAGTTTGCCCTAGCACAATAGTTAGAATCTGATCAAAATTAAGGTTGGGTGTGAAAGCTACCCCTAGCAGGAACCATTTAGGAGTATAGCTGGGAACCAAGGTCGGGAGTTTATTATGAAGGAGACTCCTTTACTATAAAAGGAAGTAATAGGTGCAAAACATTTTTCAACTCCAGAAATAAGGAGATGGAATCAGACCTCAATAAGTGAATTGAGCTAGACATAAGGGTTTTATTGTAAGGATGACATAAATTTGTAGTAGCATGTTTGTCAAAAGAAAACAACAACAGCCCATCACTCTATGACCTGATTTTATTTATTAGCTTGAGGACAATCTAGATGCTAAGTTTGGGAGAGTTGATAACATTCAATTTTGTGGACATTTGTGTGCTTATTTTACCTTCATAATTACATATCTCTCATGATTTGTCTAGTCAATTTTAATTTATTTAGGCAAAGACCTGATGTGACTACCTAACATCACCATCCCTTTCTACTTTACATATAATTTCCATCGGTCGCTACACCTAAAGCCAACCTAGCAGTCGATGAAGACAACACTGAGTTAACATGGTGGTCACTACTGCTCTAATGCTCCTTTCTACCAAAGGGGAAGGATGTGATCTTGCAACTGATAGACCAATGAGGTCATTCTTTAGCGGTCGCTACAGGCCATCCAATCCAAAAACATATAGATCATCAAGACCAACTCCCCTGCGGTAGCTACATACCACAATGTAGTGACTGAATGCAAAGCCAATGTAGCGACTGAAGCCAATGCAGTGTTTTGTCTGAAAGCAAAGCCAATGTAGAGACCAACATTGGTGAGAATTTTGTGCACGATTCTATCAACATTTATAAGAGATAGGAAGTATCTATCATGAAGAACTGTACACTTAATCTCTTATAATGGAAGTGCGATCTATCAACATTGGTCATTTGTTGATTGCTTGATGGTTATCTACCTCCTCCTCTTCACAAAGAGAGCATTGCATGGATGATCTGGCCAGTTTTATCCATCGAGCCTATGGACATCCTATTTCTCCCAAGAGTTTCAAGGAAATCCATGATGGCAATTTCATAAACATCAACTACTTGACGTCCGTTGGCATCATTGTCCGTCGTGATGACAAAAGTCATTATCGCCTCTTAAGAACTAATATCTACATTCACTTGGCCTGAACTAGCAAATTATGATATGGAGACCTTGTTCTTCTTGACAAAAGTCAGTATCACCTCTAAAGAACTAATATCTACATTCCCTTGGCCTGAACTAGTAGATTATGATATGGAGACCTTGCTCTTCATAGAAGTAGAAATAATCAAAATGGTCACCAAGTTTCGTGCTTCAGTTAACGATTCTTCACACCAACGTGCTTCATCATCATCTTGAGTTTGCCTAGTACTTATTGTGGCTAAACCCCCGAAAAAGCCCTTGCCAATCATTCCTAAGGAAAGAGAGCATGAGGTACATGATGATGACTATGAAGTTCTAGATTCATCCCCGAGGCAAGGAAATCCATCTATTGCTAAAGGATTGTCAAGTGTCTGCCGCAAAATCACTAGCCCAATTTGCACTATGAAATCCTCCTCAATTTTCCCTGAGGGTCCCCACCCCCATCCCAACTATTCCAACACATGCTGCCACAACAAGCAAACCACCATATCCACCTCATAAGGAAGTGCATGATCTCCCTAATAATCCTCCCCGACAACAACACCATGATGCCTCACCTTCTACTTCCCACAGGCCACCTCATTTGGAGCATCCTTCTTCACCTTCCTCAGATATGGAATATCTTAAAACTCTGGGCGGCATTTTTGATCGTTAAATCAACTGGATGTGTAGGGTAACTATTGAGCACATGTCTGTTATTCCTAAACTAACAAACAATGTGTAGGATGTGTCAAAATAGGTTAATACCCTCCAACAATAGTTGGTGATTTTGCAACATCTTCCTCAACAAATGCTACACTCAGGCACAAGATAGACGCTCTCTCCCATCTTCCCTAGGTGAAGCAAGAAAATCTAACGGTTCAAAACCAAATTATGAACTATTATGAAGCCAAATAAGATGAACATCATAGGAAACTTGAATGACATATACTTAGGCAGCAATGCCGCCATGAGTTCCGTGCTTGTTCTCCAGGTGAAGACTCCTCATCGTCATCATGCTCATCTCATGGAAACTAATTCTCTCCCAACACTACAACAAAAGAAGCTCATTGTCATTCTCTATATTTAATTCAGTTTGGTCCATTAGAGAATATATCTCACATATCTCTGAGACAGTATTTACTAAGAATGGCTTGAGTAATCCTTTGTCAACTTCCATTCTAGCCTCTATAATGAACACCAACCAACACCTTTCCCTCTTGATGGAATTCTTTTTCCTTTTAAATAGACCTAATTCATTCCATTTGAGGACATCCTTGTTCATCCCTCAAAAAACAAATTTTCCCTTACTTAGACATCACCTCTAGATGATTTTGATGATAGTCTGATGCGGAGGTTTCATGAGATGTTTCTTGGCAATGGCATCCCCGTTCGGTCCCTTCACAGTCACCATACATCTGAGGAAAATATTTTTATAGGATTATATACCACTCATTAGGATCTACGAGCAGATGTTGATGGTCCTTCTGATGATGAGTATGCTTCCTCTGGTGAAGATAATGTTGATCTGTCCATCATTCTTTCAGCAACAAATCCAAGTCTACCAAACCCCAATCTTCCTTGACCCACCCCTAGCAATTCCACCCTAGCTTCCTTCTAAGATGAATGGGCTTGATTCTGATTGTTTGCTTGAGATGCCTATTTGGGACATCTTTGTCTAACAAGATGTTTTAGGCAATCATCGTAATGGAAGTCATATCATTTATAGCAACGGGTCTATATATCTTTCTTGGGAATATTTTTGGGACATTTTTTGTAGCCCCACCAAAATTACAAAAAGGGTGTTCACAGTCTTGGCATCTATTATTTTAAAGACCACATTTATGCTTAATTGGTAAACTAGGGTTTACCTGAATGATTACATGCTTGATTAGATTCAACATCGTTTAGACTTGATTAATGATAGTAGATCAATTTTGATGTTTCAACCCTAAGAAGAAACTTTAACTATGATTTTAGTTTGAAGAATTAGGATTTGAGAAATGTAAACCCTAATCGGAAAAAATTAAGGTTTTTTTTAGCAATCCGAACATCTTCATTACTAAAAAGCCATACGGCATCTACACATAGGAAAAATGATTCTGGAAGTACATACAACCAAGAGCAGGGCTATCCGATCCCCAAAACTCATATTGGAATGATAACCGAATGCTTCTGCATTGATCTCTTTTCCACTAGGCTGACATAAGCAGCTTTTCATAAGAGATTCCTTCAACCTGAGCATAGATCGGAGATGATAAACCTGCAAATGAAAAATATACAGACCAGTGTTTTCCTCCACATGCAAATCCATAGACCCAGTAGTGAATCCGAACAGAAGAAATCGAGGCCAACAAGAGCCTAGACTCATAGCTCCCAAATAGAGAGAACAACAACGCCGACAAGCAGCGACAACAATGCCGACGAGCAGCAAGAAACGAGCAGAATAACCTGTAGCAAAGAAAACAAGAAAAAAAATAGGGAGACCCGTGAAGAAGCATGGGGGCGGGCGGTCTTGACTGTCGTAGGGATTGACGATCAGGCCAAGTCGCCCACTCTCTGCTCCACCCCAACGAGCCAAAGCACCACCAGGGCACGTCGCCCAAACCACCAGCGTCGCAGCCTCAAGATCCGAGGCAGAGTACCACCGCTGAGAAGGACAGGTCCTAGACGAAAAGCAGACGAAGGCTCCGGTCGTCGAAGCACCTTGAGATAGTCGAGGAAGAAGAAGCCCAGGGGGAGAGGGAACGTTGTGCGTCGGCAGACAACCTCCCCCCCCCCCCGAGCAGAGTCGGGGATGTGGAAAACCCTAGATTGCGGGAGCTAGGGAGAGTTCCGCCGCTAGCAGCGTCTAGTTCACCCACTTAAGGTTTTGATAGTACATAAATATGGAATTTGATCAGGATAGTAGTGTGGTAAATGATTTTTCATATTTTCTACAAATTTTGTATTTAATTGAATTTAGGATATGATATGGATACTCAATCATGCATATTGGAGAAAAATTTCAGAATATTTGAGTGTTCTTTGAATGTGGTTCTCGGTCGAACTATACTTCGACCAAAATGCTGACAGAGTGCTTTTCAGCAGTGTAGTGTTTTATTTTTAATTATTTATTGGTAACTCCAAATGATCTGAAATTTTAACTAGAGATCTGAAACTCAATCATAAACATGTAAATTTTCATAATTTTTGGATGCGTTTAGACCTTCTCAATAGATGAATTACAGTAATATTTTTATGACAGAAAATTTAGCTGAAATAAGAGAAAGTATAGTGAGGGGTCAATGTGCAATTGACCCAAGCAGCTCAATTGCTCTATATGGTCAACCTAACACACAAGGAGCTCTCATAATTCGTGATTCAATCAGAGAAATGAAATCCTAGAGAGAGAGGGAGAGTTAGGGTTTTAGAGGGGAAAGTGATGGAGATGTTGACCTAGGGTTTTGCGGTCCGAGGAATGATGGAATCATGTAAGTTTAGCTTCTTTGGATATAGTTTCATGGTGAATCTTCTCTCAGATGTCAAGATTTCGTCCCTCCCCTGATTGGATTCGAAATCATATCAAATAAAGTCATTTTCTCACTCTTTCTTCATAATCCCTCATTTTTAGGGAATCTGAGTTGAAAGGAAGAAGAATCAGGTGAATTGCTAGGGATTTGATATGAGATCGAGATTTTCAGGGATGAGCTATGTTTTGAAGGTGTTTTCACACCTTAGGGTGAGTGGGAACTTCCTTTAAATAGTATAGTGCATGAAAATTGGTTAAATCATCCATAATCTTTAATTGCTTAGTATGCGACTACAAACCTTGAATTGTCTGTTTGATCTAAGTTGTTGCAAAATGATATGAAATGGATTCTTCTACTGTTTGTTTGAATTTTTGATGATAAATTCATATTAGAAATGTATACAATACATCCTAATGAGAATTCCCTAAGTATTTGCAAAGGTTATAAGAGTAAATTGAAAAATAGGGAATTTGTCTAAGACTGAAATTTGTTGTATAATTAAATAGAGAAATTTGTTTATATGGATCCCCTTAGTTATGAATGATTGTTTATCTGAATGCATAGTACATATATGTCAGATACTATTTTGGATTTCATGTGATGTGAATAGTGTTTGATTGATATCTTCGTAAAGAGGGTGAAGCCCTATATGAGTGGAAAGTTGGAAATTTGTGAATAAATATGGTGAAATCCATTTGAAGTATTTTTCTTGGCATCATAGACTCTATTTATGCAATGTTATTCTTGATTCATAATATCTCAATGAATGGCATGGAAAACCCTAATTTAGCTCAACTCGAGGATTGCATACATATGTTGATAGTATATGACTTGTTTAAAGCAATATGTATTTAGTGGATGTTTATGACATATTAAATCCTTATGAGAACCATGTGATAAGTGAATGAGGTAAATGAAACCATAAGGATAGGTTGTTCAATGAATTAAGAATTTTAATTACCATGTTCTCAATATGAGATGCACAACCTAGGATTTGGGTCGATGTGCACGTTTTCCAAGAAAGTGCAAATAATTTATGGGTGCAAATGATGATTAGTCGTATGCCAAGTAATTAGATCTTATCAGTATATTAAGATGTTTAATTGCATGATTCTAGTGTATAAGTGCCAAATGGACATGCATTATGTTTATTTAAGTATTTCATTCTGCTTGCATGTATAGTATGTTGATTTCTCAGTATATTACAGTGTTTGAATATACTGCTCTGCCAAGTTAAGGATGATATACATGTTGTGTTATAAACTTCAAATAAATAGACACGGTACCATAAAGATACCAGAGTCAAGTATAAGTAAGGGAAAAGATACAATATAGTAAGATCTTTCTAAGAAAAATAAAATAATAGACTTAAGAGCCATGAACACCATAGATTCCCTACGGATGTATGAATTGTAGGGAGGAAACGATCCACCCTGGCAGCGAACAGTATACGGGGATTGGATCGCACCCACAGCGTGTGCGGGGAGATGAAGCCCTTGAGGAACTCTCCTAAGAGAAGATAGATTACCCAACATGAACCGGAGATCCCGGTGGTAACCCAGAGGTACCCACAGAGCGTACCAAGATGAGGCCCACAGAGCGTCTCAGACCCTCCGCCTATGTACTCAGCCTAGAAGGAGAGGTCCAGTTAAAGGCCAGCTATCTAGCCACCTTATTCAGACGTGACAGTTCGAGTCAAGCAGACCCAGATTCAGTTCTAGGCTTAGCTTCCCAAGTTTTAAGCTAAGTCTTGTACGGTGAGATCGTAGTACGCTACGAGTCTTCATATGTAGAGTACATTGCATATGATCAGGGCATGAGCTAAAATATGTTCATATAGGTTTAAAGAGTTTCTTATAAGTAAGAAAGGCTAAGAATTATTTGAGTACAATTTCCCAGCAATTATTCTTTGTATGTTTTTGAATTATTAGTTCTCTTTGAAATTAACCAAGCATGCTCATATATTGATTTGCTCTTGTTGATATCTAGAGTATCCTGCCATATTTATGATTGTCAATGACCAATCTCTTTAAAGCTTACTACTATTATAATTAATATCAGTTTCTCAAAAGTATATCTGTAATTATATCAGTGCTTTAGACTGTTTCTTTGAAGTACTCATTCACTGCGCGAGTAGGCTCACCCCTCTACTCACAATTTTTAGGGATATCACATGGACTTGAAGAAGGTCATTGCATTAGAGTAGATCTGCCACAAGAGTTAAGTCTGAGTATAGTTAAGTTCAGTCGGTCCCTGTCACTCTAGGTCCTTGTAAAGAAATAAGAGAGAGTTGTAAATGATGATGTATAACATTATTCCTCTTTTAGCAATATATGTGAATCAGCAAGTCTTATGTGCTTAAAAGTATGAGAAACATAATGAATGTTCATACATGCATTTTTTACTATTGAAATCAGATTAGAGAAATCAATGTTTCGATTCCCTTGTAAAGTTAGTTTATGTGGTTCAATGCGAGAAAATAAAGAGTTTGAAAAAGAATAAAAAGTTAAGGGTGATCTTTGTATTATGTTAAATCCTCAATTTATGCCCTAATCTCATAATTAATGGTAATTGTGAGATCGTGGTGTAACAACTTGGTATCAAAGCTTATGCTGAGTTTTTAGGGACCATTAAGTTAGTAAGTTAGAGTCATAAGTGTGGCAGATAGGAGATGTTATGATGTTAGCTCTAGGGGTTTGAGTATTTGGATATCCTGGCCCGGTGTCTGAGTACTTGGATCAACCAGTACCAAGCTACTTTTTCTATTCTTACATGTATATCATGGCCAGGTATACAGTGTAAAAATGGTCTAGAGAGGAACCCTAGAAATATTAGGGTTAGAAACAAGATAAGTAACATGAATTAAGAGCATAAATATAAAATGAGATAGAACTTTCATTTCATATTGTTGTTTTATTGGAGATGAATAGAAAATCTCTTATATGTTTGAATTTAGATATTCAGTATTTTGAAATATATATGGGTCTTTAAGATTTGTTGTACACTATGCAGTTGTAGCATTTATTGATTACATTCTTTGTATCAAGTAGACTAGAAGTTATGTTTGAATGAGTTTGCCCTAAGTTGGTATTCTTTCCACATGTTTGAGATTAATAAAAGTTAGTTAATCTTGAGTAGCTCTTGGCTTCAAGACTGCAGGTTCGGCCTGGTCCGGCTGGCAGGATGCATTACTGAGATCTAATAACTCCTATTAGTAACATAACAAGAATAAATTCTAGATAGATTAGATCCAAATTCTAGTATGAATGTATATACTCTAAGATTTTGAAGTATAAAAGAAAGACTAGGATAACTAAGAATGAGTTGGAACTGATATTCGAGATCCAACTTTAGGGCCTCATATGAGAAACCCTTAATTGGGAATAAAGGAACACGACATAAGGTTCAGATTAAGTTTAATTATTAGTATTATATGAACTCTAAATATGAAATATGGAAAAGATATGAGAGAAGTATGTAAGGAGCCAAGATAGTAAGAATCAATCGTGAGGAATGGATTATATAACCAAGTACAATGTTTTTATGTACTCCAAAGCAAAGGGAAAATATAAGAAAAGAGCTAATTATACAAAAAGTACATAGAAGTGAAGAGTCTTCAGAAGAGTAAAAGTGAATAGAACTAGATGAGCATGTAAATCATAAAACTAGGATAAGAAACTTAGTTGAAACAAAGAGAAATGTTGGAAATAATGAGCTTGATTAAGGAATGAGGGTTATGATATAATTGAGAGCATGGAATGTATACCTTTATTAATAAGTTTAATACATTCATTCTTACTACCTTTGGATTCTAAGTCTCTATAGAACAACAAACTAGTTTCTAAAAGAAGAACAAAAGTGTAGCTAAATAAATGAATAAGTCATACAAAGGTAGACTATATTCAGGAAGTAAAAACTTGATTGAAAGAGAAACTATGTTTCACCCATGCATGAGTCGTTTGATTTAAAATGAAGGATATGTAATGTATTAAACATGAGGTGATACTAGTAGAGAGATTATAGATTTAGAATTTCTACTTCACATTAGTAGAAGGATAAAAGGAAATATATATAACATGGTATGCATGATCATACACATAAAAGAAGCAACATGATCATAAGAGAAAACTAGAAGTTAAAGATGACATGTGGAATAAGTAGTATATGGTAAGGGGTTTATGGAAAGTAAAGAAGGGTTTGAAACATAATGGAGTAATATAGATTATAAAAGAAAGAGGTTGCGAGATTCAAGAAAGTGCTAATCAGTCAAGTATCCTTGTTGATAATTAATTAAACTTGCATATGAGAAATGTATTATTGAATGTTTAAAGATAAGAATTCTAAGTCTCAAAATCATCTTCTCTATCATATCTTCCTTAATGAGAGCAATGTGGGAATGAAGTGATAGGAAAATGAATCATATATGATGCATAACCACCATGGTAGAGACATCTAGTGAATGTAATAATAATACACAATATGATGATGAAACCCTAGCAGGGTAATTGAGAATGTAATCTATCTGAATGGCCAAGTAAGAGAAAGGAAATTAATCGATAAGATAAAGAAGACTAGTAAAACTTGTGAGATCCAAAGTTTTAATTTTAAATTAAGGGAGCAAAGTCACATCACAATAACGTCATGCTACTGATGAGGACCAAACCCTAGAATGTTTAGAGTTGCAGTAGTTCAAGGGATGTCACTAGTGATTTGACCCTAAATACTAGCATCTCTATAAAACAAGATCATGAGATTTGCATTATGAGAAGTAAACTAGCACTGATAGTAATCCAGGGTTTAAAGATAGCTAATCTGAAAGGTAGATAAACGATATGGAAATGATTCAGAGTAAAGAGTAAGATATAAATTTGAAATGTAACAAGTGTGTTTTCAACAAAAGGAGAAATACAATATGAGTGAAGTGTGATATGTGATAAATTCTTGTAGTGATAGCAAGAATGATGAATAATCTATTTGTACCTTATATGTTTCAATTTTAGGAATGTTTAATCTACATGATTAAAATGAGAAGGATAAGTAGCAAAAAGTAAGCAGTAGTGAATGAGGAGAGAGATAAAAGAAAACAATGCCTTTTAGTAATATGTGAATTTGTTTTTAGAAGTATAATTTTTTGAAGGTATATTAAGGGATGTAAATTGGTTCTACGTATGATTTCAGTGTACATGTGCAAGCAATATGTTAATTAAAGGTGTCTGATAGTTGTATTCATTCATACCAGTAATCCATCTTAGTATTGTACAATTGTGGTATGGTGATATGGGCTGAATAATGATGGAAAAAATGAAGGGTTACCCCGAATAAGGTAGTCTTACCTATTCACTCATATGAATAGAAGGGATGATAACCATATTGTATTGATATGTAACCCCAATGAGGTATAGCTTGTTATACCTAGCTTTAATATAACTAAGTGATGGTAATTGGGTATGAATAGTCCTTGAATGACTAATACAATCATGGAGTACTTTGTTAGTGTTGTTGAAACCCCAGTATGCTATAACCCGATGGTTACACCTTGAATTATGTGTGGATTCATACTTGAGAATAATATGGAATGTGATGGTAATGCTTCACCTTATGCATCGATGATGCAATGGGGATGTCGTGAGTAGTATTATACAATTGATGTTGAATCTAGTCTTCCAACTCAAGAATATTTTGCTATTTGAGTAGAACAATAGTAAAACTCAAAAGAACATGGTGAACTCTCTTTTGTGACTTAGAGGTAATACATAACAATAGTGCATATTGAGCGATATGAATTGAGATAGTTGGATCAGATTATCAATGTTGAGGTAACACCTCAAGAGTATGAAAATATTGAAATGGTTGCTTATCTATCTACTCTATGATTGATTATGGCATAGAGAATTTGTTTATTATCATTGAGAACGGTTTTAACATGTTGTGATTGGAAAACAAATAAAGGACTTAACGTTGAAAACTACATTCAAGTATAAAATATAAGAATGTAATGACATGTAAGATTTTAGAAGCTTAAAATAAACTTTGAATATACTTTGTTTGCGTATTTATGTTTCGGGGATGAAAATTTTATGGGGGTGAGAATTGTAAAGACCACATTTGTGCTTAGTTGGTAAACTAAGGTTTACCTAAATGATTACATGCTTGATTAGATTGAACATCTGTTAGACTTGATTAATGATAGTAGATCAATAGTGTTGTTTCAAACCTAAGAAGAAACTTTAACTATGATTTTAGTTTGAAGAATTAGGGTTTGAGAAATGTAAACCCTAATTGGCAAAAATTAGGGTTTTGATAGTACATGAATATGGAATTTGATCAGGATAGCAATGTGGTAAATGATTTTTCATATTTTCTACAAATTTTGTATTTAATTGAATTTTGGATATGAAATGGATAACTCAATCATGCATATTGGAGAAAAAATTTAGAAGATTTGAGTGTTCTTTGAATGTGGTTCTCGGTCAAACTATACTTCGACCAAAATGCTGACAGAGTGCTTTTCATCATTGTAGTGTTTTATTTTATTTATTTATTGGTAACTCTAAATGATCTAAAAATTTAACTGGAGATCTAAAACTCAATCATAAACAACAAGTAAAATTTTCATAATTTTTGGATGCGTTTAGACCTCATCAGTAGATGAATTACAATAATATTTTTATGACAGAAAATTCAGTTGAAATAAGAGAAAGTATAGTGAGGGGTCAATGTGCAATTGACCCAAGCAGCTCAATTGCTCTATATGGTCAACCTAACACACAAGGAGCTCTCATAATTCGTGATTCAATCTAGAGAAACAAAATCCTATAGAGAGAGGGAGAGTAAGGGTTTGAGAGGAGAAAGTGATGGAGATGCTAACCTAGGATTTTGCGGTCTGAGGAATGATGAAATCATGTAAGTTTAGCTTCCTTGGATATAGTTTCATGGTGAATCTTCTCTCAGATGCAAGATTTCGTCCCTTCCCTGATTTGATTCGAAATCATATCAAATTAAGTCGTTTTCTCACTCTTTCTTCATAATCCCTCATTTTTAGGGTTTCCGAGTTGAAAGGAAGAAGAATCGGGTGAATTGCTAGGGATTTGATATGAGATCGAGATTTTTAGGGATGAGATATATTTTTAAGGTATTTTCACACCTTAGGGTGAGTGGGAACTTCCTTTAAATAGTATATTGCACGAAAATTGGTTAAATCATCCATAATCTTTAATTGCTTAGTATGCGACTACAAACCCTGAATTGTCTATTTGATCTAAGTTGTTGCAAAATGATATGAAATGGATTATTCCTTTGTTTGTTTGAATTTCAGATGATAAATTCATATTATAAATGTATAAAATACATCCTGATGAGAATTCCCTAAGTATCCGCAAAGGTTATAAGAGTAAATTGAAATATAGGGAATTTGTTTATGACATAAATATACTATATAATTAAAAATAGAGATTTTTTTTATCTGGATCCCCTTGATTATGAATGATTGTTTATCTGAATGTGTAGTACATATATGTCAGATACTATTTTGGATTTCATGTGATGTGAATAGTGTTTGCTTGATATCTTCGTAAAGAGGGTCAACCCTATATGAGTGGAAAGTTGGAAATTTGTGAATAAATATGGTGAAATCCATTTGAAGTGTTTTTCTTGGCATCATAGACTCTATTTATGCAATGTTATTCTTGATTCATAATATCTCAATGAATGACAAGGAAAACCCTAATTTAGCTCAATTCGAGGATTTCATACATATGTTGATTGTATATGACTTGTTTAAAGCAATCTGTATTTAGTGGATGTTTATGACATATTAAATACTTATGAGAGCCATGTGATAAGTGAATGAGGTAAATGAAATCCTAAGGATAGGGTGGTCAATGAATTAAGCATTTTGATTACCATGTTCTTAGTATGAGATTCACAACCCAGGATTTGGGTCGATGTGCACGTTTTCCAAAAAAGTGCAAATAATTTATGGGTGCAAATGATGATTACTCGTATGCCAAGTAATTAGATCTTATCAGTATATTAAGATGTTTAGTTGCATGATTCTAGAGTATAAGTGTCAAATGGACATGCATTATGTTTATTTGAGTATTTTAGTCTGCCTGCATGTATAGTATGTTGATATCTCAATATATTACAGTGTTTGAATATACTGCTCTGCCAAGTTAAGGATGATATACATGTTGTGTTATAAACTTCAAATAAATAGACACGGTACCATAGAGATACCAGAGTCAAGTATAAGTAAGGTAAAAGATACAATATAGTAAGAGCTTTCCAAGAAAAATAAAATAATAGACTTAAGAGCCCTGAACACCGTAGATTCCCTACGGATGTCTGCACTGTAGGGAGGAAATGATCCACCCTGGCAGCAACCAGTATACGGGGATCGGACCCACAGAGTGTGCAGGGAGATGAAGCCCTTGAGAAATTATCCTAAGAGAAGATAGGTTACCCAACATGAACCGAAGATCCCAGTGGTAACCCAGAGGTACCCCCAGAGCGTACCAAGATGAGGCCCGCAGAGCATCTCAGACCCTCTGCCTATGTACTCAGCCTAGAAGGAGAGGTCCAGTTAAAGGTCAGTTGTTTAGCCGCCTTAGTCAGACATGACAGTTCGAGTCAAGCAGACCCAGATTCAGTTCTAGGCTTAGCTTCCCGAGTTTTAAGCTAAGTCTTGTATGGTGAGATCGTAGTTCTCTATGAGTCCTCATATGTAGAGTACACTGCATATGATCAGTGCATAAGCTAAAATATGTTCATATAGGTTTAAAGAGTTTCTTATAAGAAAGGCTAAGATAGATTTGAGTACAGTTTCCCAGCAATTATTCTTTATATGTTTCTGAATTATTAGTTCTCTTTGAAATTAATCAAACATGCTCATATATTGATTTGCTCTTGTTGATATCTAGAGTATCCTGCCATATTTATGATTGTCAATGATCAATCTCTTTAAAGCTTACTATTGGTATAATTGATATCATTTTCTCAAAAGTATATATATAATTATATCAATTCTTTAGACTGTTTCTTTGAAGTGCATATTCACTCAGCGAGTAGGCCCACCCCTCTACTCACAATTTTTAGGGATATCACATGGACTTGAAGAAGGTCATTGCATCAGAGTAGATCTGCCACAAGAGTTAAGTCTGGGAATAGTTAAGTTCAGTCAGTCCCTGTCACTCTAGGTCCTTGTAAAAAAATAAGAGAGAGTTGTAAATGATGATGTATAACATTATTCCTCTTTTAGCAATATATGCGAATCAGCAAGTCTTATGTGCTTAAAAGTATGAGGAACATAATGAATGTTCATACATGCATTTTTTACAGTTGAAATCAGATTAGAGAAATCAAAGTTTAGATTCCCTTGTAAAGTTAGTTTATGTGGTTCCATGCGAGAAAACAAAGAGTTTAAAAAAAAGAAAAAGTTAAGGGTGATCTTTGCAATACGTTAAATCCTCAATTTATGCCCTAATCTCATGATTAATGGTAATTGTGAGATTGGGGTGCAATAATTATCTTGGAGGACGTAATGCTTGGTGAGAAGGAGTGGATGTGTTATAATGCAGTGCTCTCCCTTGTTGACTGACTATTTAAGAACCGTCAGGATGCCCCGGCTTACAAACTCAGGCAATAGTAAACACGACTTATCCTCCTACATTTTCACTTTAGAGGATTATGGCTTCTCTGTGTTTTTTATATAATTAAATTCCAGATTACTCAATTTAATACTTGTGTGGCCGATCTTCAAAATACAGACATGCATTTCAAGGACCATGCATCAGAAAAGCTTCCTCGTATGCTTATCTGCTTCAACAGGTCATCCATGAAGTCCCTTATTTCCATCCTAATTGTATTAATTATGTGATTGAACCTCTTATTCACCAGTAAAATCAAGATAAAGGTGATAGTGATTTCATCATCCTCCCACTCATGGAGGCACTCAATTGTTAGATTTTTGTTGCAAATCTAGATGCCAACAATTTTTCTGCTCTTAGTGGATGCTATGTTATGGATGTCATCCACGGTCAACATTTATTTCAATACCCATATCTTACTCATAACCTATGGAAACTTTATCCATTGATTCCTCGGCCCACAAAAGAACATTTTCGCACAGTTTTACAACAATAAATAGTAAAACACGATCAGATAATGGCTTCACTTGTGACATCAAATCCACCAGTTATTGCCACAGCTACTACTGGGGCCCATGAGGCTACTAATATATTAAACTTTCTAGATGAACATGAACCATTTCCCATTTATGTCCTTGTGGCGTCTATTGAGCCAAACTTGATAATTTTGATAAAAGTTCTTGCTGCAAACTTTCTTACACTCAGCTTTTATTCATCATGAAACATTTCCAAGATGGTAGCAATTTTTTATCTTTAGTTGAGATGATCTACTTGTCATGAAGGATGATCTTCTTGAAACTCTTTGGCATGGCAATTGTTTGTCACACCTCTTTGTGGTTGCTTATCAATTTCTTCTCAGCCAAAACATAGATGATGTTTACATGGATAGACCAGACTGACAAAATAGATCTATGACAATAATCTAATTCTAGAGAAAAGGGTTGCTTATTCACCGCACGCAATTGTCCATTCCACACTATATTTCCCTCCCTATTCTCCATGACAATCACTGGTCCTTGTCATTTTCACATATGCACAATAGGTCATTTTCTACAGTAGTTTAGATGTTGCTTATAGCATTGAAAGCCTCAGATATTCTACCTGAATTTAAAGTGAGCATGAACACAATGTAGATACTTGTGCCAAGGAAATTGTTCCCTCGATCCGTCGGTATGGCAATGGATATGATTCCTAGGAGCCAAAGAAGTGGAAAGTACCAAGAAACAGTCACCACAGCCCACAGCAGCGTCGTCTTTTCAATGATTGTGCCTTCTACATCCTACATTGGATGTACTCCATTGGATTTCTTCATGTTGTTGTCGAAGAGCGTATTGGTGATCATTTTCATTATCTCCACAGAAACTATGTCGTGTTGTTTATCGACTTTGAATGGGAAACATTAGACCTATGACGATAATCTCACATGTTTACATTTTTCTTCCTTCTTTTTCACACTATGAGGACAGTGTGTGTTGTAAGTTTCGTGGGTGTAATCTTGTGAGATAGGTATTCATAGTATCATAACAAATTCCATTTTTCTTTCCTTTCTAGCATTTTTTTCTTTTTTTCATAAACTTTTTGACAGTTTTTCATGAACAAATCCATGAAGAGGCAAATGATCAAAAACTCAAGAAACTTAATTTGTTCCTCAAGCTATACCTTTTTCAAATCAAGAAGATGACAGGCAGAATGATTATTTTCTTTGTTGATGTTGTTTTTAGCTTTTTTCTCTTGATAAAACATTACTTGTTCCTCTATTCTTATTTTAACATCAAAGCATCACAGAAGAAATCTATCAAAAGTATCTAACCAAAAACAAAATCATATTTTGTTGAAGGTATATTCTCACAAAAAGAAGAAAGATCTACCTCATTTTCTGTGCATTCTTTTTCAGTTCATTCGAAATCCCAAAAAGAGTGAGGACTAAAAATAGATAGTAAGAAAATTAGAGTGTTGTTCCATGTTCTTGTTGAAGGAGCTATTGGAACAGTGTATTGTTATGCTCATGAACACAGATATGTTTCTTTTGTTGAACTCTAAGACCAAAAATACACACCCCAACTCCACCAGTGTTCATTAAAGGTATGGTATCTGGAGCAGTGGTACTTAGTATGTGCAATCACGACTCAAAAACCACTGGTTTAGAACACATGGACCACTTGGTCACTTAATGGGCCTATACTCGAATGACCCAAGAAGAAGGAAGGGATACCCACAAGCCTTTTTTGTACCCATTCCCTCCACTTCCACCAATTTGACGAAGGTAAGAAACTTTGAAAACTTAGGTATATGTCAGATATGAGTTAATGAGCAAAATCAATAATGAAATAATTAAAAAAGAAACTTCTAAAATTGATGTTTTTCATGATTTAGATCACTTTATGAATAAGTGAATGATTTTGACAAAGAGGTTGATATAAAAGTTTTCTACCAATCAATAATGGAATCACCTGCTCAAATTGATTTATATAATGATCCTATAAGCTTGAGGATAAGCTAAATTCTAAGTTTGTGGGAGTTGATAACATCATTTTCATGTACTCTTTGTAGCTTTTTCATTAAAAAAAATCATTTGATTTAATGATTAGATCTTCAATTTTTGTTCATTTTGTTCTTAAATTATTAGTTACTTGGCTTTAACTAAGTTTTGTTGAAACTTGTAGAAATTCAATATAGCAACATCAATATCGATGGCTTAACCAATGACATCCAAGAATGATCATTCATCCAGCATTGATGATTAACGGATTTCCAATGATCATCAACATGTTAGGTCGATGTTTCAACCTTTTTCTCAAAGATTGATGGATGGACTCGTTGAGCTTCCACCTATGGATCAGAAGGAACGATGGACTTCAAGTCAGCAGGGTTTCATTATTTTCAAACCATCAAACACAGTCATCGACCCTCACGTTGAGAGAACTATCATAAATGCTTACGTTGACAGATGAGGTGTTGACCTTCATATTGACAAATGACCCTATTGATCCCAACAAGGATCGAAAACTCCCAAGACCAATGGAGACCCATCGGTCAATCAATGACTCATCGACCATCAAAATCAATATTAGGAAGATGAAGAGTCCATGCCACATGGACCAATCTGAGATCGACAAAGCACAAGTAAAATCCTATAAGTAGGCCCCCAAGGCATCACTCTAATGCATCTTGGATTTTGGAGTCAACAAGCCAAAAGGTTGCCACTAAGGTTAGAATCTAAGTCTAAAGCCATCAACCAGTCTAGTGTCATCGACCTAGCTGACCATCAACCTCTAGACTTGAGATTCAAATACATCCATTGATGGATCAACAAATTTTCTTGCTTCAAGTTTGAATTGAAGGGAAGAACATAGGCCATCGGCAACTAGCCATCAACCTCTGTGTTAGATCAAACTGAAAGGTGGATAGATAGATCACTCGTTCTACCCTTGTATTATCTTCTTCCTCTCTTTTTCTTACCATGATTTATAGAAGTTGTAATCAATTTCTTTTATGAGCCATAAGTGGCTAAACTATATAACTTGGTTTGGGAGCAACCGCCAAGCCCTCCCAACCATATAATCATTCTTTCTTTTATATATTGCATATGTTCTTACAATTTTGTTTCTATACTTGAAGTGGGTCATTTTGCAACAAAAACTGGGTGGTTAATCCTAGGTTTTAATCTTTTTAATAGGTGAACGAATAATTAAAGTAATTCACTAATATAGAAAGGGTCGATCCACAAACAACGCTTTTAAGATTTTAATTCAAACCCAAAACACTTTTGAACAAAGATTACAGAAAATAAAGATCCAAAAATTGATTGTTGATTATGATAAAACAAGAATATAAATGTGTAAGGAAATAAAAGTTACACTAAGAACTAGGAAAGTGTTAGACAAAGAATAAGTAAAAAAGAATTTATTCTAATAATGTGATTAAATTGTAAGAAGTAAAGAAAGTGATTGAAATGAGCATTTGAGAAAAGGGAGTTGAATCGATGGAAAAGGATATCGAGGTTGTGGGTTTTACCACCATGGCCAGCATGAAACATGATCGAAGAATCCATATAACAAAATGAGATAGAAGTGGGTATGTAAAAATATTTGTGAATGAATCTACAAAAGACGGACTCCCTATGGACCCATTGGTCATGATGTCCATAGTTTCTAGTCTGAATATCCCAATAAGGATTTTCCGCAGTCACATCCAGACCCTTATGAAATTGGTTTGGTTGTTCTAAGTCTTGGGATCCACGGTCACATCCTCCAAGACTAATTTTCGATAAAAATGAGAGATGAAACTATTTGAACCAGGCAATTATCCAATCCAAAACCATCCACTGAATAAAAATAATATAGGGAATCGATCTTGTAACACTATGGTCATGGGGTTACTCCCCACGCTTCGATATGAGGAACTACTCGATAGCCATAACTAAAGAAGGATAAGCAAGGGAAAGAAGGAAGGAAGCCATAGACCAAAAAAAGAAGAATCTCCAAGGAGATCTAGATGGTGACAATGAAATGGATTGCTCCCTTAATTCCCCACTCTAAAGGAAAGAACAAGAAGAAAAGAACAAAATCTAGAAATCCAGAGATGAAAACAAATTTTTATTGCAGAAGTAAAGATTACAACTAAGAATTAAAATAACAATGATCAAAAGTAAATTGTGAGTACAAAATATTGGATCCCCTTCTTTATCGAGTCCCCCTCCTTTTGTAGGGGAAGGAGGGGTGGAAACCCTGAAAGGGGAAAGGAAAAGAGGATTGGAGGCTGATGAATCTATTATTTGCGCGCCGCGAGCTGACTGTCTTGCTATGGTCGGTGATGTGGCATGGTCATTTCAAAAGCAAGTCAAAACCCTAATCCAAGGGTGGTGGTGTCGTTTTGAACATATCTTTGGCATGAATCAATCATCTAGCCGATCATTTGAGTGTGAGACGTCTGGTTGGCGCCATTGTTGTGTGTAAATGAGGGTTGAAACCCTAACATGAGTGGCGCCGCGAATGCTTGACCTTGATGTGGTCATGAGGTACTTGAGATGGTCATTCGGTGTATGCACAAGCTGAATGTTTGGCGCTTCTGAAATGAGCGCATGAGTAGTTGAAATGATCGTTGAGCTCTAAAGCACCAGAGTTGAACTGAGGGGGAAAATGGTCCCTTAGCTCTGGGGTGTGGATGCACCAACCGTTTGGCACAGAAAACCTATCGGTCCATTGTAGTCCATATGGTCAAGAATTTGTCGTTGAAGGTAAAATCTACAAAATTTGAGGGAAAAATAAGTATTTGCACATTTAATTGCAATTTGTCCTAGAAAATTAGTAAAAAGGGATAAGTTCTAATAAAAAAGACTATAAAAAGCTATATAGAAAGAGAGATGAATATACATTCACCAAAATACCCCAGTCTTGAAATTTTTCCTCAACCAAATAAAATCACAAATACTTCCAATTTATACTAGTAACATGCCTATCCTCACCCTCATAACATCACTTTTTTCCTTGCCTCCAAATTTGGCCAAGCAACCCAATCTCCTAGAACCAGCAACACAAAATTTTATATTACCTATCAAAACAAATTTTAGATCTTGTTTCTATATCAAGACTTTGTAGAAAACAAGCTTCTTCTTAATTCTTCTTTGACACTCCCATTTTTTGTCTTTTCTTTTTGTGAGTTTTTGCACAGGAACAGGACGAAGAAGGTGTGGAATAAGATGACCCCTTCTCTATTTGACTCGGGATATTTTTATTCATGAACTTGTGGTTACATTGACCACAATTTTTTTATGTGCTCTATGGCATCTTTTGATGGTACGCCCCTTTTGAAGGGTATGGAAAATTGAGGTGGGAGCATGCCACTCCGGACTTAGATTTTTGTCTGAAGGTGATTCTTTGCTTTTTATTTGAGAGAGGAGGGGAAATTGTTCATGTACTTATAAACTACACTTATTTTTTTTTTTTGAGAGTGTCATTCATCAGATAGAGTTTTTCTATCAATCACATTATACGAGATTTATGACAAGTTAATCCACAGTTAAAAATAGAGAAAATTCATGTTTGATTCTTATTGATTCCATACGGCTTGCCAACTTTTCCAAGGAGTGATACTATTTCTGGGGTCCTAAGAGACATGGTGTTTGCAGCCATGGCAATTTGTAAAATTTTTGCAAGTAAGATTTATTGAATTCAAAGGGGTATAATTACAATATCTATTCATCGTGGCCAACTAGATAAAGCCCATTTTTGCAAACTAAGAAAATAAAAACATGTCCCACTAGATAAAGGTCCTAAGAGAAAATTAACCAAAGGAAATTCAAAAGCAACTACATGCAGAATAAAAGACAAAAGATAATGCAAAAAAGGAAAGATAAGTGGGGTGGAATAAGAACATACCAACCACCTCCATACTGGACTTAGAATTTTGTTTGTCTCGAGAAAATCCCAAACACGAGATGGAGAGAAGAAGATCGCTGCAGTGGATATGGAGGTGGTGGATGTGAAGAAGAAGATGGAGGATTGTAGTAGTAATTCCCCTAGTAAGGGGAGTTGGGGTCAGGGTAGGCCTGATGGACGGCATACTCCTCATAAGGTGGTCGTGTTGGGGCATAGTGGCCCATATCCGCATGCCAAGAGTCCTGGTAGCATTGCATAAGGTACATGTAGTTGAGTTGGTGGTCCTAATGTTGTTTCTCATGCTGGATCTCATCTAGCTGACTCCAAACCTCGTAAAATCCATAAGGCTCATCAGGGTCCTCTTCTCCAGTGTGCCTCCTAATGTTATGTCAAGAGAGTTGAGGTGGAGGGGCAGTAGCATCTGCATGTGCCTCTAGTGAGACATTGCTCCTACGGGCAGTAGGCTCAGGCAGTGTTCTCATATGCCCCGCATGAGGCCGCTTATGCGGCCGCATATGCTTATGCGGCCCTCAGCCGCTCCGCATATAACTATGCAGTGCTATTTTTGGGCATGGACTGAATATGCATCTTGCGGTCCGCATATGCGGCCGCTTAGGCCCCGCATTTCATTTGATGACTAAGTAAAAAAAATCGAACCTCAAATAAAATCAACCAAATTAAATGACAACTTCTATATAGTTGGCTTTAGATCAGATATTGAAATTTTGCTACCACAAAAATAATTCTATTTTGAATGAGTGGTGCAAAATATATTATTACATTTTACAATTGTCAATGTTTCATTATGCTCTTTCCATTTGCTCTTTTTTTCTCTTCTATTTTTCTCTAAGATTAGAACCTGTTGCACATGCAACAGTTCTGATTTTGTCTTGTATAAAAGGGGAATCTATTGCAGATATTAATTGGATGTGATATTTTCTTTTACAAAGTTTCAAATTTGTGTGCTGCCTAGGGAGTAATTTATATTCCCTACAACTTTTTCTTCTCTATTTATTACTGACTTGATTTCTTCATATCATTTTGATGTTTTGATTTTGTTTTTGATGTTCTTTTTCTATTTCTACTTTGAACTACCATGTTTTGTGTTACTGTGGTTATTCTTATTGTGTTCATTCAATAAATGTTCTGCTATGAACTGCATGTGTTAGTGTGTTTTGTTACTTGTATATTCTAGTACATTATATAAACTTACGGTTTTGTTAATTGATTTTTCTTCTTGATCATTGGAAAATATGTGTTTTTTCTTCCATGATGTAATGATCCATTGGTACATTTTGGACTATTAGGCTATAAACTAGATAGCATGAAATTTATGATTATGATTCTATTTTTTAAATAAATAGATGTATAAAATATAGAATTAATTAAAAAAAACCAAAAATGCATATGCCCCGCTTATGCTCCCACATTCTGCTTATACTCCATGCGGTACCCTGACCGAACGCATACCGCATAACGCATTTCAGAACATTGGGCTCAGGGACATCTTTTGGGTCAGGGTACTCTAGAAGGAAATGTTAGATGTACCCTAGCAGGTTGGCTAAATCAAAGACCAAATTTGCAGACGCAAACTTGGCGTGTCGAGGGAGTTCGAGTACGATGGTATGATCTTTGAACAAAAGATAATAGATGTTGGTTGGACCATAATAGATGAACTTGCATCCCTTCAAGTACGTAAGATCGGTCAAGTGATTATTGAGCTCCAAAGGTGGGAAGGGAATGTGAGTGTAGCTCAAGAAGAGATCTATGAAAGTCACTATGTGACTGATAGTTGAG
This sequence comes from Alisma plantago-aquatica, assembly GCA_963693085.1. Classification (NCBI taxonomy): domain Eukaryota; kingdom Viridiplantae; phylum Streptophyta; class Magnoliopsida; order Alismatales; family Alismataceae; genus Alisma; species Alisma plantago-aquatica. The sequence goes on along the minus strand of OY856413.1, from coordinate 323,818,902 downwards.
ATAATCAATCATAGCACTTCCCCAGTTGTAGGGCTCACCATTCAAAAGGCACCACAAAGTGTAGAGCTCAGAATGAGTAATGGCGCCCTGAGTACCTTTCCTACCAAAGGTGCAGGGCAAGATGCAGTGAAGATAGCAAATGAATGGGTTGTGGATCATGGATGCCTTGTGGCTGTTGGGAATCTTGGGTGGAAGGCTGGTAATATCAGCCCAGAATTTCTCCATGTTGAAGTTGTCGGGGTAGGCATCATGGTGGCATAGACATTGGGATAGCCAATAGTCATCTCATCCATCCAGGATAATGGAGGTGTGCTGCCTGGAGGAGATCTCGAATCCCTCCCAAAGATGTGAACTTTGCAGCTAGAGTTCCCTCAAGAAGAGTGAAAGCGGCGGAAGGTAGTCATGAACTCAAGAATAAGGTCATTGTAAACTGGAAGCATATGGTAGAGGAAAATGAGGATGTGGTTCTTCTGAAGAATGTCATCAACCGCGTCTCTAATGTCGAGGGCATTGAGAGTGACACCACATGCCCATCAGGGAAGTTCAATGCTAAGTGTGGCCTCAGAGTCGATTATTTCGTAATGATTGGTGTTGGCGAATTGGGCATAGCTGCCTGTGGCCATGGCTATGAGAGATGGGCACAGTGTGACTGATTTTGGGTCATGTCAGGATGACTAATCCACCCCAGTCTAGAGGATAAGATCTTCAACCTCTCGATGTCATGAATCATCTCTTCAGGCATCTCAAGTGAGGACTCGCCAGTCGGTCCCCGGATTTGGATATCGAGGCCTGAGATGGAATGTCAGGGATGCTCACGTGAGATTGTCTGCTTCGCCAGCTACTTGCCCTTGCAGAAGTAGTCGAAAAGACCACGGAGGGATCCACCTTCAGACATGGTGATTGTTTGTTAGAGTGTTGAAAATGCAGAAGCAGTGAATTGGTCATTTCGCAAAGCAAAAGGGTCATTTCACAAAGCAAAAGGGTCATTTGGCAGTGTTGAAACGCCTGTTTCGGTTACGAGACATGTTGTTGAGCGGGTGAGATAAGCTCTCTGAAGTTCATGAGCCGCTCGGTTGGATTCCCCAATCGGTCATTTTGTCCAGAGAGGGGATGCTTGTCTGTCAATAGGGAGGCGGTGGCCTCTTAAGGACACCCTGATGCATGAGAGGGGAAGGGGTGGGGATGTAGATGCATCAAGCCTTGGAACGTTCGTCTGAACGTCAAATTGGTTGGTTGGAGAGGTGTAGCGGTCAAAAGATCATTTGGGTGCACAAGGCAGACGAATGGAGAGGTGTGTCTGACTGTAGAACGGTCGACTCGCCTGAAATGGCTGGCTGGCGGCATTGAAAAAGAAGTTGTTGAGATAGGAAGGATGAGGAAGATAGCACTCGAAAGCCTCCGAACCATCTGTGTCGGGGCAGAATGGATGATTGGTGGTGAAGCAGTTGGTTGGCTGAGCATTATCATCGGTCTTCAGGACGTCTGTCTTGCCCAGCAAGATTGTCGGCTAGCTCGAAGGTGGTCGGTGGTTGTGGTGGTGACTATGGTTGCTAACGGATGGGGGTGCTTGGTTGAGTTGTGAGTTTGTCTCCCCTATTCCGCTTGTCTTATAGGAAAACTGGATAGTTCAATTTTAAACACTCTATAAGATCTACTTGTAATGATATAGCCAAGAAAGAAAACCTTGTAAGATTTTACTTCAAACTTGTCGAGATAATCTTTGTGTTCAAATAAAGCATGGACACCCAAAATATGAAAGAAGTCAATAGAAGGATTTCTACCATGCCATAACTCATAGGGGGGTTTCTTAAATAAAGGATGTGTGTGAATCTGATTTTACAAAAAACAAGTGGTGCTAACGGATTCAGCCAAAAACTTCTTGGGAGTGTCATAATCCGAGAGCATTGTCCTAGCCATTTCTTGAAATGACCTATTATTTCTCTCAACGAACCCATTTTGTTGAGGTGTAAGTCGAGAAGAAAAAGTTATGCATGTAACCAGATTTTTCGTAAAAACTTTCAAACAAATCATTTTCAAATTATCTCCATCATCACTACGGATAGGAATGATTCGGCAAGAAGTTTCCTTTTCCATCCGCTTGCAAAAAATAGAGAAAACATCAAGCATATCATTGTTTGCAACCAAAAATAACTCCAAGTAAAGAGAGATAAATCATCCAAAAATCACTAGGAAATACTTATTACCAGGAAGTGTTTCAATTCTCATAGGTCCAAATAGATCAATATGAAGAAAGTCAAGAACTCTCTTGGTGCTAAGGACTCCTTTGAATTTAAAGGAGGACTTGGTTTTATTTACTTGTGTGTAAGGTTAAGATTCCTCATCCTTCTCAAAGTCCAATTTAGGAAGTCTTTTAACCGATTCCTTTTTGCTCAACATCTTAATTGATGAATATTCACATGACCAAACATACAGTGCCACAAAGATATATCCTTCTTATTAACAACTAGGCATTTACCAAGAATAGGCTTAATAGAATCAAAAACAATATATAGAGATTTCTACTTCTAGTTCCCTTATATATAACATTGTGAGGGAATCTAGAAGTAAACATTCATGAGAAGTACAAAGAACAAGATACCCGTTGTCATGAAGTTGACTAACACTAATTAGATTGTGATTTAGGCCATCCATAAGAATAACATTCTTTAAGCATAGTGAATCACCTACATTGCCATCACCTTTTACTTTACATTTCTTGTTGTCCCCAAAAGTCACTAAGCCTCCTTTTCTATTAGTGAAAATGTTTAAGTGGTCCTAATCACCGGTCATATGCTTGGAGCATCCACTATCAACAATTCATTTTCCTTTTTCCTACAAAGAAAGGAAAGACTGGTTCCCAATCCAAACTTTGAGATCTGGGGTTAGCTTGGGGACCCAATTCAAGTTTGGGTTGGTCTCCTTCTTATAAGGACAAAAAGTAATGAATGTCACTTTTACAATGAGCACAAATCATTGATGTCTTAGATCCTAAAGTCTCTCCATGGAATACTAGAGGTCCCTTGCTCTTTTTCCTACCTTTGCCCTTGCTCTTTGGCCCTCCCTCATATCCCAAACCACTGCTACCCACTTGTCAAGTAGAGTTTTCTAGGAGTTCATTTAGGGGTTTTTTCACTTTGAGGAACTTTTGCAAGGATTCTCTAAGCATATGGTCATCACCACTAAGACTTATGAAAGTAGAATAAAGACTAGTAAGATCATCTCGAGCATGCAACAAGTCAACCTCTAAACAAAGGGCTTTAGCTAGATAAGAATCATTTTCAAGAGTTAATCTAGCTACTTGTTTACTAGGCAAGATAGGTCTAGATTCAAGATCATTAACTCTAGCAAGAATCCTAGCATTTTTAGTTCTAAGCATGACAAGTTCATCAATATAAGTTTGGTTTTCATCTTTAAGATCATTCATTTTCTTAAGATAAATACCATTTACAGTTTCAACACCATTATATTGAAGTTCAAGCTCAACAAATTTCTCTTGAAAAGAGTGTATGCTATCATTATGAGTTTTCTCACTTTGTATAAGCACCTCTATTCTAGCATATAGATCATCTATGATTGTCCCGGATCACTTATTTTTAGATTTTCACTTTGAATGAGAATAAGGGGAAGCATGAATCATATTGATAAGAGCATCTTTTGAAAGTTCATTTAGACTTATTGCACTTACCTCATTTACTCTTTCACTTGTGATAGCCATGAGGGCCATGTGGCATTCTCCTTCATTTAAGCTTGAATCACTAGAGGAATATTCCTCTCAAGCGACATGGGCTACATATTTTCCTCTTCTTTCTTTCTTCTCCTTCTTCTTGAATTTACTCTCTTAGTTGTAGTCCTCCTTCTTCCTATGGTTGCTCTTGTGGTGTGACTTCTTGGTGTCCCTTTTGACCACACTCATAGCACCTAGGAGTAGAGGAGGAGGAGGCTATACCCTTGAAATGCATTCCCTTTGAGTAATGAGTTTCAAGATCAGTAGGGGTCATCTTCACTAGAGGATGGGGAAGTTTTCAAATAACTTGTTGTCTCACAATCACTTCAATTTGAGCCTTGAACGCACTCTCCTTCACCATCTTAGATTCTTTCTCTTCTAACTTTTCATCTTCTTCTTGCTTGTCAAGTCTCATTTCAAAGCTTGTAGATTTCTAATGAGCTCTTCAATAGGAAATTCATCAAGAGACTTTGTTTCTTCAATGTAGTCATTTGTTTGCTACCGTTTGGTAAGAGATCTAAGGATATTTGAATTGATCTTTCCTTGATCCATATGATGACCCAAATCTGCAAGTCCATTCACAATAATGTTGAATCTTGAATACATTTCAGCAACTCTTTCCTTCTTACCCATCTTGAAGTTTTCAAGAACGCCATTGAGTGTATACACTTTGGATTCTTTGACTTGCTTAGTGCCTTCATAAGTGATGCAAAGCTTTTTCCAAATCTCATAGGTTGTATCACAAGAAAATTTTCAGAACTCTGTTTGAGTGAGGGTGGAGTAGATGATGCTAATGGCTTTAGCATTGGGTTGATCTTTCTTCAAGAAAGCTTCATCCCATGTAGAAACTTCTCTCTCTAGGCCAACAACCTTCAACATATCATAACTCATACCTTGGATGTATAATTACATTCTTCTCTTCTAATATAGGAAGTTTGTGCCATCAAAGATAGGTGGACGTATGAAGAAGCCACCCTCAATGTTGAGAGATCCCATCAAATTTTTTCCCATGTTCTCTACTTGTTGGAGTACTTAGTTTGAGAACACCAAATTCTGATACCAATTGTTAGAATTATGGTCTGTAGAGGGGAGTGATAGAGATAAAAATACTTAAAGAAAATACTTAGACATTCAAGATATTTGTCAAAAAGATATTACAATATTGAAAAGCAAGAGACAGATTGAGAAAACACCAAAAGAAGGCTAATATGTATAGTGGTTCTAACCTCCAAACTAGGAAATGTACATCCACTACCTAGAGGGGTAAATCTCTAGAATTTTCAACCATGTCACACTTCTTATATTTCATTATAAGAGTTACAATATATAGACCACTATTTTCAAACACTACGGTTAAACTCACATTCCTTTTAGGGACAAGGAGAAAATAACCATTACAAAGGTCTTATCTATCTACCTACCAATAATCTTCCGCCTTCGCCAAGGTCTTACTCATTCTTCTAGAAGATCTTCAGCCTTTGATCAACCCTTCCTTCTTCAAGGAAGTCCACCTTCTTCAAGGAGCTCACCTTCAAATCAATAAGTTGCTAGAGAGAGGTTGGGAAGAGGAGTGTAGAGATTCACAAGATGTACATTCGAGCAGCTCTCTTGCAAGGATCCTAACTCACTCAAATTTAATGTAGAGTAGTAAACAAGCTTGAGGAAGATTAGGGGCTCTTGGAGGCTAAAAACTCAATTATAGTAAGGGAGCATCAAAGGAAAACTTGGAATGGAGTCCCAGGGTCCTTTTATAGTTGAGGTTGCCTACTAGTCAATAGAGACACTTAGGATTGAATTCTAGGGGTTTTCAGTGTTCCAACGGATATATTTTCAAGTTTTACAAACCACTCCAACGGCTAGCAACATTTTTCTGCACTTTACCGTACTGTGTTGTCAGCTAAGTTATATTTTGGGAAACTCAACCAACAACATTGTATGACAAGTCAAAGTGCAGGGTGTCGGTCGAGCTGCCACCAAGAAAAACTCGGCCAACCCTTAGTATTGCCAAGAGACAAATTTGTTGTTAGTTGAGTTGCCATCAGGACAAATTCAGCTGACAAGTCAGTTTGTAATCATTTTTGACAAATGCCCAAAAAGTACTTAAATGTTCGAATTAAGTGCTCTAAATTTCCATTAAGCTTAGTTGCACGTCTTACATTCAATACAAATAATTTACAACATGATTCTAATAGAGATACTATTTTATCTTCAAAGGTTACATATGTATTGATTTTGACTTGATTCCAGGCAAACTAGGGTTTGATGATTTCATCCTCTTCATGTACCTAATACCTGAAATTGATCTCAAATAGATATATTAGATACACATGAATGGAATGGTTGGACAATGTATAACTGTTAGGTCAAAAAATACAGCATATCCAACACCATGTGCTACCCTTCTCCGCCCTCATCCACCTTGCCTCTTCTCAAGAAAACAAATACCCTACATAAGGTTACACTAAAGTCCCTACCACCCTCCAGTTCCCCAACCTAATGCCACCACATCCACTCTTCCAACCTAATGCCAATCACCTCCACCTATTACAAATTTGTCCACTCCACTTTTACCTTCACTCCCAAGCCAAATTCCTACACTCAGGGTACTAATTCTTGTGCTCCACCACATCCATCACTGTGATGGTGTTAAAAGAGAAGATGTCCAACGGTGTCACTAATATCCTCAAGGGCAAGGCAAAGGCAAAATCCACGACCCCCCCCCCCGCTCCAAGACAAGTCATTCACAGATCTTGGTCATCCGCAAGCTACACTCCTTGTGAGACACTCGGTTACATTCATCAATCCACATTGTTGAGCAGTCAAACAGAGAGATGCAACTAACATTGAATGTTGGTCGATGAATTTTTGGGTCCACATGGAGGAGCATTTGAGACAAGAGCAAGTAGTTAGTATTATGGGATATTCAACTTCCACTTAGCCCATTGTGCAGTCCAGCCAGCCTAACACAACCAAGCCATATTGCTACACCAACTTACCAAGTGCTCAAGTTTGGGCCAAACTAAGCTACAGTATCAAACAAGTACAAGGTGTTGGTAACCACTAACCCTAAATATAATCTCATAAATTTGGAATACATTGGGGTACAACTCCCTATTGGGTTGTGCATCTATGTTTAAAATGAGTTGCTTTCATAGCCATGTCGTAAAAGTATTTATACATGCAAGGCTAAGCCGCTTTGCTTAATTATTTGTCTCCATGGCTAGAATACATAGGAATTTTTAAGAACCTTCAGGAGGACCAAGCATGACAACAACACATAAATTTCATTCTAGATTGGACAAGAGTATACATTGGAAGTAAAGGACCACACTATATTGATTGTTAATGATGGTGTGAAATGGGTGGCTGAGTGTGACAAGGATGGCTTCCTAGCTAAATATGATCGATGTGAACAAGGAAAGTTTTACGTAAAAGTTCTTGGTCTCTTCTCTTCTCTTCTCTTCTCTTCTTTTCCAAATGGAGCCAAGGTCAGCTAAGTTTATATCATGTATGTGTGATGTCTGTGATGCATCCTCTGCATCCTCTGTCGCACCATCTTGACAAGAGGCACTACTTAAGGTTTGGTCACCGCCTATGACCTCTAACATGTGTTGTGTCTTTCACATCAAGGTTGTCAACTAGGGTGAGATGCTCACTGATTTCTTCCACCATGCCCTAACCACGAGCATTGCTTCCTATATCTCACATACATATCATCTCTGAGGCATAAGAAGGGACAAAGCCAATTGATTTGGACTACCTACATGCAGTTGCTTTCATCAAGAAGATGAAGGATAAAATGTCTTAGTAGTATTCATTGTCCATGTATTATTCATTTTAGAAGTGTTCATTGTAGTACATATTGTTTGACATAGTAGTACTTATTATTTGACATTGTTTCATTCATTCAAAATATGCATTATGGTCTACATGAATATATAATGCATGTGTTATTTCAGCCTCAAAATTATATAGTACTACTTTCAAATATATAATACTTATATTGATTCAAACTAAAATATACATTGCAGAACAAAATAAATGACACAAATACTGATTTATTTTAAAATACACGCAAAACTGATTAAAACTAATACACAAATTTTTATTCAAATGCAGTTAGCATTGTCTAACACATATATGGGTTGTCTAATTTCAAAATGCACGTTGTCCTTGCTCATCGTTATTGTTAAAATATATTGTTCACTTTTTCCTCTTTAACAAGAGAAAATTATTATTAATTATAACTAGTACGCCTTACCTCTCACGTACCTTTCTCATGTACCAACCTCCTCCCATCCTCGCTTTGTTTCTCTTACACTTTCTCTCTCGAATCCTCGATGCAAAGAACCCTAACAAACTTTGCTAACTTCTCACGCTTGTATACTGTGTCTTCCCATGTATCTCACCTTCTAACCCTAACAGCATCCTTGGAATCGTATCTCACCTTCTAAAGCTTAAAACGCTAGTGGGCGCATGTATACTGTGTCTTCCCAGTCCATTATTGTTTCATACAATATCTGTAAGAATAAAAGTGCTAAGTAACATCAAAGGGCAATAGCAAACTACACGTTAGGGAACAACATATTAGCATATGAGGAGCACATTAGTTCCATCACGTTCTCTCGGAACCACTTAACCAAAGTGGCCCTCGTACAAAATAAACGAAGTCCAGATTACTTTCCACGTGACAGATGGCATTTCTATTTAATTAGTTGTTTCAATATTCTGATACTTCGGCGCTATCATTCTGAGATCTTTTTCCATATTCGATGTTTGGCATGTGGTGCTATATCTGATATTTTTCCATATTAGATATTTGGCATGCGGTGCTAATTCTGATAAACTTCTTCAGGGAAATAAACGCAACAAAAAGACAATAAGAGATAGATAGCCTGAGGACAATATAGAGCTTGAGCAATTTCATGAAACTGTACTGGTATATGAAGGCCAATTCCATTTTTCAGATCATACTACAGAATATCAAACAGAACAAGGTATCCAAAAGAATTTCATATCTAAAAGTCCAACAATCTGCCATTCTCCATTGTCATCTTCTATAAGATAAGTCACCTTATCGGTTCTCCAGGGCAAGATCCCGCCACGTATCAACGTCCACCTGTTGGTTTTCCTGATCTGATAGGTAGACAGAATAGTTTAGAAGTATATTTCATCTGTACCGAGTACAAACAAATAAGTGGAGAAAGACGACAATGAGCTTCTAAGTAGCCCATGGACCTGCTCGAGATAACAGCAAGCACAAACCGCATTTAGCTAGATAGTCTAAACATCAGAAAAATCAGAAAAGGAAACTTTTTTTGGATTGGGGGTGAGATGGGGAACATATAACAAGCCTACAAGCCTATAAACCTCAAACGCATGGTTGTATGATTTGTCTCATAGGTTCGAATTATATGAATGATTAAACCTTGCTCTCTTTTTTGGGTCAATACTTTCTGGTCATCGTAATAAAGAATTGAACCTTTATAAAGATAAATTTAGTATATTTCATCTGTACCAAGTACATACAAATAAATGGAGAAAGATGGCAATGAGCTTCTAAATAGCTCGGGGACCTGCTCGAGATAACAGCAAGCGCAAACAGCATTTAGCTAGATAGTCTAAACATCAGAAATAGCAAAAGCAAAACCTTTTTTGGAGGGGGGAGATGGGAACATATAACAAGCCTATAAAACTAATAAACCTCAAAACGCATGGTTGTGGACTTGTCTCATATGTTCAAATTATATGAATGATTAAACCTTGCTCTCTTTTTTGGGTCAATACTTTTCAATCGTTGTAATAAAGAATTGAACTTTTATAAAGATAAACTATTGAGACGATCTCCACTAACAATATCATTTCTTTTGCAGGCAATATAGCTAGTCGACATGAATGATGTGTGATGTTCATCTTGCCTTGTTTTCTAAGAATCCACACAAACAGATTGACTCGGACCTTGAGCTTTCTTGTTCTAGGGATCTAATTCCAATATGATTGTTGTAGTGTCAATATTTTGTTACTCCACTGAGGCATCATATGTATACTTCAGTCTCAGTTGATCTAAACAACATAAAACAAGAGCCAAATTGAGCTGCATATATGTCAGTCTACCTAGTTATAAATTCAGTCTACCTAATTTTATATTCCTCGCTAAAGTAATAGCAGCTAGGATGCATTCAAGTTGCCGACTTGTGCCACATGCATATGGATCATTCTTGCTGATGACACAATTGGTATTTGTTATTTCCGTTAGGAGATGGAAGTTTACCTGTTGTATTGTGCCATCTTGTATATCTTTATATTAGTTCTTAACATGCACCAATATTATGGATACAAAAGGCTGGCAACTATTTACCCGGATGTGTACTTTAATCTATAACATGGTAACAGAGTTTAATCTACCGACGGTGCTAACATGGTAACAGAACAACTTGTATAAGGCAAAGCACTGGTCACCCTGCCTTTGTCACGTATTGGGGGTTTTACTTCAGTAGTCAGTTAGCCAGCCATTAGTGCATCCAGCAGGTGCAGAAAATATATGATGGCTACAAACAGGTTGGCAGCCTACCTCAGACACTGGTAGCAACGCAATAGCGACACAACCCTATCTCCAGTGGGTCCTAGGTTAGCCGTGGTTAGGTCACAAAAACCCAAGGGCGAGCCAGCAACCAGCACGTCTCTTTATTAGCCTCCCTGCTGAGTCCTTGGGCCTTGTAGCCTGTCCAAAATCCTTTCTCTCAGCCTGTATTCCTGACCACTTGCCTAACTGGAAAGTGGGTGGATGACATCTATAAGAGGGGTTGTCACTGGTGCACATTACAAAATGAACTCTCATCTATTTGTAGTAGTATATGCCGGTTCTTTGTTGTGCGGGCTCATCACCTCGTCACTATAGCAGTGCCTTGTTCTGGTGTTTTTCAGAGTTTGTTCCTGACATGAACACTTAAAATGAGCAATAAGTAGACAAGCAATGTCTCTATCAGCATCTATAAGTGCAGTGTCAAATTATCAATCTCATTTCATTTCATCAAACTGAATGATCAAGATGATTATTCTCTATGGTTAGTTACAGTTCACATTGTACCAGAATCCTATGACAAACCATAGTACTTCAAGTACTGGCCCTCCTCAGGAGGACATATGATGCTGAATGGCACAGAAACAACATTCATGTCAAGTCTTGGCTGTTTGAATAGCGCAAAGCTGAAAGTTACCTCAGTTCATAATTAACATTACAGCCAAGCATGTCTAGATGCAACCAATAAGCAGTGCACTCCGGAGAAAATTGCTCCTTGGTTGTAAGACAGCTAGGATGGCTCTATTAGATAGTATATTTTGTTGGTTTAAGTTTAGAGGCAAGGCAACTAGTGTTGAGGGCTTGAAGAATCTTTTTGCAATTGAATTCAAATGGATTCAAATAAATATCATTTAGAAGAGAAGTCATTCAGAAATCATGTTTATATTGTAAGACTGGATGATAGATACATTTTTTTTGTGTCATCATTTATAAAATATAGCTGCTTCTATATAGCCCCTATTGAGATATGTGTTTTTATTGTGTTTATTTATTAGACTTTTCACATTTCTTTAGTCTCATGTAATATGGACCTAAGTGTGTTAGGCCCATTAGGATTTTTGTTCGCTTCCTTGCATCTCCTATATATAGGAGAGGGGCATGTCTAGTATCCATATATCAATGATGGCTACTTTCTACAAAATATCAGGGATAATACCTAGCTGCCGCAGCGGTCTATGCCCAAACCGCCCTCCAATCAGTTATCATCCCATAGCGTTGATCATCTCTCAAGTTGTCAGTGCTTGCAACTAGAGAGAGGTTCCCCTTCTTCTAGCCTACTCATCTTCTCCAAAATCAGGATCTAGTGGAGTAACCTACAGTTTTTTTGACGGTCTTATGCCCTAAGGAGTGGCTTTTTACAAAGTCTGTTGGCATCTCTTTTGTGGTCAACCATGACCGCCTACAAAGTCTGTTGGCATCTCTTTTGTGGTCAACCATGACCACCTATTATAGGGCTCTACCTATCTTTTTCCTAGTATGATCAGATATCTCTGACATATTTTATGCCCCATCTGTGACCATAGAGATCGTCATATTGTTGCTGTTGTATATAGTCGTTTATTACCTTTTATTGTTGTTGCACCGCCAAACACCACATGTTCTCATAAGACGGTGTGTTGTGTCATTTGTGCTCCGCCCGAGTACTTTCGGTCAATCACATGGTGTATTCCATCCAAGCATTGTGTGGCATATCAAAGACACAACGCATCCAATTGCTAAAACTGTCCCAAGCGCTCCTGACATCTGACACCCCCATGTCATACCCCAGACACAGTGTGTCTTCCTAGACATAGTGTGTCACTACTTATCTACATGTACATATACTACGTCCAGTCATATTAAATAGAGGTCCTACCATCCTAGATCATATCATGCTTCCATAAATTTGCCTTTAGTCAAGATATTGTGCTTACAAACTACAATGACTTAATTCATTCATTTTGCCATTTAATTTGACCTCAAAATCCCCATCTAAATCCCCATTGAAATAGTTCAACTTCCTTCACTCACACATGAGTAACCCCACCCACCCCCAACATATCCAATATGAAATATTATTGCATATTTGAGTAGAGCTACACTAGTAGATCTTTCTGGTAAATTTTCATTAACTAATTTGATCATTTGGTCGTCAAAATGCCAGGAATGCATCTGTCGAAATTTCTATTTCTGTGGCCACCAAAACAGCGTCGAAATCCAACATTTTCATCCTTGCTTCTTCCAAAAACCAGATTTGCTACAATGGTGGACATGTTGGGCATGGGACATATCTATGCTTCCGCTTGAAGAGGTGTTAACATATTACCCATATATTATGTCTTGTATTCTTTTCTCTCTTTAGTTTTACCCCATATCTGTTAAGTTTCTTATACCTCTTCTCTCCTGTCCTACAAAAGAGAGGGTAATGTAATTATCAATCACATCAAAGCTAATTACGCACTTTACAGAGATCACCACTCCCTTTATGCCCATTGACGAGCAAACTGCAGACATCTTTACCAAGCCTCTCTATGGAAAGAGAGTTCAGAATTTATGCTACAAGCTAAGGATGATTGACATTTATGCTCTAGCTTGAAGGGGAGCACCGAGATATGTGTCTTTCTTGTATTTCTTTATTAGTTTTTTCTTGTTTCTTTAGTTTCTTACAATATGGGCATAAAGCCATAAATGTAAGAGGATCATTAGAGTTTCTATCTACTTCCTTGTGTCTCCTCGTGTATATAGGAGAGGGGTTTGTCTAGCATCAATATACAATGAAGGCTACTTTCTACAGCCTCGATGGTCATGTCAAACACTTTATAGGCCTTAACACAGTCCAAACTGTTTTGCATTCGTCTAGGGCATATCCTGTTGATTTGAGTCATTTTCTAAGCCCAGTATAGTCACAATATACTCCGACTTTTTGAAAAAGTCGCGTTTAAAACACGAATTTTTCCCTAGATGTATAAAACAGACGAATAATTCCCAATTTGAGCATAGTCAAAATATATTACGTTTTATTCTCATATTATTCACGAATTACTCGTGTTAGATGTTTTCTTCGGGTTTTAATTTTTTTTACATGTACTTTCTCATTTATACTTGTTAGAGAGTCTGTTTATTATTGTTATTAGTGTCTTTTGTCATATGGGCCCAAGTGTCTTGGCCCATTAGGGTTGGTCTTATGTATGTACGCTTCCCTGTCCTCCTATTTATAGGAGCAGGGTTTCTTCTATTCAATACAATGCACAGTCGTCTTTTACTTTCTAAGATGGTATCAGAGATCCCAAAACCCTACGTGAGAGAGAAAGAAAAGGAGTGCCCCCTTGCGGGCGGCCGCCACCCTTAGCGGTGCTTGGCTGCCCGCGGGGAATTCCTAGTCTTATTCCCTGCCTTTGTCCACCATTGGACCATGCTCCCCATGCCCTGTTGCTACCACCTGTTATTGCCCTCTACTTCTAATCGTGTCGCCACCATCACCCCTTTGTAGTTGTGCTACTTCTAGCCGTCGTACAGCCCACTGACGCGGTCCATACTTTGCCTCTTGCCCAACGCCGCCACCCCATTGTTGCTCGTCGTTGCTGCCATCTTGCTCCTACAACCGCTGCCTGACTGCCGCCACCGACCCTTATTGCTGCTTGACCAGGCCCGCCTTGTTGTTGCTGCCCTGCGCTCCTGTGTCGCCGTTGGCTGCTATTGAGTACAGCCGTCGACTGTCCCTTGCTACTACTGTGCGCCCCGCCCCCCCTGGGGGTCATGATTCATTGCACAACCCTTGTTTCTGTGCGGCCATCATCTTTTGTCGTGCCCACCGGCCAGCTTCCTGCCGCCGCTGACTGCCATCAAGCCCAGCCGTTGCCCACCCCTGACCCTGGTTCCTCACTGCAACTCATCTACTTCCTACTGCCCACGGCTTCCTACCCAATCGCGGCCACCTACCCCTGCTCTATCTCGCTACCAAACAGCCCTTCATGCATAAAATTTTGTATCCCTCAATATATTTTCTACTGCCCCCCCCCTCATATACACTCTACATTTTGTGCTAATCGGATCCAATTTTTGCCTAACCGGATTTTCCCGGGGCTCCACCCCCGCACCCCCGGATTTGTTGCCCTGTCGGGCCAAACAAATCCCCTTTTCGGGTCGACAAAAGATCCATTTATTTTCCTATCCAGATCTGCCTATTCGGGTCGTTTTCTACCTTGAATCGTGTTATCGATTACCTCCTCCACATATTTACCTACATAAACCTTGCATCTATCATTGTTTTGACTCTCCACGCCAACCACTCTTTGACTCCTTTCGTGCTTGGCGTGAGGGGGAGAATAGAGGATGAAGAGTAGAGGGAAGAGATGACATGGAGAGATGGAGAGAAGAAGAAGAATTTTATTTTGCTATTCTATTGGATTGCATGCCACATTTACTGCTGATATATGGAATCTTTTGCTATTATTATTGCTTATTCATCATCTACCTCGACTACTGCTATGAAGTTACATATTCGGATGTCGTTCTTACTACTTGTGCTATGATTAGCACATTTCGTTTGTTGCTTTGTGCTTTTGCACTTTTTGTTGTCTGTGCTTTATTTGCACGTTGACTTTCTTCTGTGGACCACCACTCTCTAGACTTTGTGGACCAGCACTATCTGGACTTTGACGTTTGCTACCGTGATGGATACTTTATGAAGAAGGAAGATGATGAAGACATTTGTTGTTGACTTTACATGGAGCTTCGTCTATTGGAGTTATTTATTTGCTTGCTACTCTGCCTACTGGTCTTCTATCTTTCTATTTCGTCGACTTTTGTTGTTGTGCGTCAGCACTCTCTGGCATGTTTGTGCCTTGTTTGCACGTCGACTCTCTACTTCTGTGTGCCAGCATTCTCTGGCTCGTCCGTGACCTGTTTCGCACATTGACCCGTCCGTACTTTATTTATGCGTTGACTACTACTGCTACTGTGATCCAGCACTCTCTGGGGTCTGCTACTCTGCCACTATGACCCAGCACTCTCTGGCTACTACGATGACGACTTTGATGAAGACCTTGGTGCCTATCAGCTATTTATCTTTTGCTCTAGATGATTGTGTTGCTGCTTATTTCTACTCCAGATGATCGAGAAGCTTCTGTGACCTGCTTGCTTGGAGTATCTACTTGAGGGGGAGTGTATGAGTGTTTGAGTGCTTTAATTGTAAAATTGAGGGGGAGACATTTTGTATGGGTTTGGTTTATCCTTTTGTTTTGTTTCTTTGCTTTCTAGTCTGACTCCCTGTTTGCAAGCTGATTTGAGATTTTTCCAACTTCAGCTTGAGGGGGAGTGTTAGAGAGTCTGTTTATTATTGTTGTTAGTGTCTTTTGTTATATGGGCACAAGTGACTTGGCCCATTAGGGTTGGTCTTATGTTTGTACGCTTCCCTGGCATCCTATTTCTAGGAGTAGGGTTTCTTCTATTCAATACAACGCACAGCCATCTTTTACTTTCTAAGATACTATATAAGACTAACTTAATTTGAGTTTATATATATGTGTGTGTATATGTAAATACACACACATATAGATATGTATGTGTGTGTTATATATGTATGCAACAATTGTATAGATATGTACTTATACATTGTGCGATATGTGTGTGTGTGTGTGTGTGTGTATATATATATGTATGTATGTATATATGTATGTATGTATGTATGTATAAATCCTCCGATCTTTTGCCAACTTTTCCCCGAATTGTTGATCATATTTTTGCCGTATGTTGACCGCTATTTACCCAAATTTCCTGCATAATTCCCGAATCCCGAATTTTCCAACTCGATCGTACGTATCCCGAATACCGAATTCGTGACTATGGTACCTAAAGAGTATTCTGAGGAGTTTTGGGATGATGGAGGAGTTTATTTCTCTTTGTGTGGGGTTTTTGAAGGTTTATGGATGTTTTTGGTAATCAATTATGAGACGTCTGGTTTTTTTTCCTATGACGGGATTTAAGCAAGGTAATCCCTTATCTTCTTCCCTTTTTATTCTCTTATAGAACTTTTGCCGATCCCTTAAAGTGGTGTGGCGTGACGGAAGGCTGCCTTTATATCGCACAACTAGCTATGTGCGAGCATCCCCAATCCTTTTATTCGTGGATGATATTGTCTTGTTCACAATGTGTTCAGATGACGCATTGAGGTGCATTGCTCAGGAGATCGAGGTATATGAATTGGCTTCTGGTCAAAGAGTTAAGATGCAGAAATCTTGGTTCTTTATTCATGACTATAATTCACCTACAAAGACTGGTATTCAGAATGTATTGGGATTCCAGATGGTTGATGTGGTGATGGATGTACCTGGGAGCTCCGATTTGCAGGATACGTCTAAAGCGGAATCGTTTAAATGACCTTGTGGAGAAAGTACATGGGCGAGTGGCATCGTGGAAGGATCGTCGATTATCTTTGCAGGTAAAGTCGCTCTTATCAAGAACACACTTGCGGCCATGCCGATGTATCTTACGGTTGTTATTGGGATCACGATTAGAAGAATTAGATCTATAGAAGCGGTGTTTGCAAATTTTATGGAGTGTGTGAGATGGTAATCCCAGGAAGAATTGGCTCAAGTGGAGTAAACTGGCAAGACCTGTAAAATATGGACCCTGATTGACTCCTTTGAAAGTTACTGGGAAAGCTTTTTATATCAAATCATGTTGGGTGAAGAAGTTAAGATGGGTGGTCTTTTGTAGGGAGAAGTAGGGCGAATCCCCCATTCAACATGCCCCAATGTATCTACCTTTCCTCCAACTTTTAGCTAGGTCGTCCCCTTAATGGCAGAAGATATGGGCTACTTTTCCTGAAGTTATTCCTTTCACTAGATGGTGTATGGGATCTCGTGATGTCTTTTGGTGGGATAAGTGGTGTGAGCATGAGATGTGGCAAATGCACGAGGATTGGGGAGAATTGATGCGAGATTAAAAGTTCAAGGTTGGGAGTGGGAAAGAATTGGATAAATTGTTATTGAGGAAGGGTTGGAGATGATTAAAAGTTATATGCATTACGTTGATGATGAAGACATAGACGTCCCCATCTGGGATCGATCAGAGGATGGCGTTGGATGGTGTTTTTTTGTAAAATTTGCTAATTGTTGATCAGTTTGGCATGAGCATGACGGTTTATCCAGCTGGATTTGTGTGGCATAGCCCCAGGTCCACCGCTCTCACATGGCGGGTTTTGTTCAAGGCGTGTTGACGGATGACAATATTGTAAGATGCTTGATTCCCTTTGTGTCTATGTGTTCATGTTGCACTTCCCCTTCCACTGAAGATGTAAAGCACTTTTTCTTGTTTAGTGAGATTGTGAATGAACTATGGACTCGTCTTAATTCCCTAGTGAGACGGCAGTCTTCCAGGAGTGGACACTCTATTCAACCTTGGCTTAATTTTATATGGAACTATTAGAGAGTCTACTTAATTTAGTTAATTAAGTTATTTGAGTCTATTTGAATATGGGCCCAAGTGTGTCTTGGCCCATTAGGGTTTAAACTAAAGTTGTACGCTTCCCCCTTCTCCTATACAAAGGAAGGGGATTCCTCTTATCAATATATCGAATAGCCTTCTTTTATTTTATAACACGGTATCAGAGCATCGATCCTGACCTAGGGAGACAAAGAAAGAGCCTTCGTATGTGGGTGGTCGTCGTCGATTGTTGGCTTGCCCGCCAGTCGGGCATCTTCATTCCGGCCTCCATGGTCATTTCCTCACTTATTCTTTCACTAAATCATGTCTTTTTGAACAAATATGTCGGCGCTCTCTTTTTCAGCTATCATCTATGCTTATCTACCTCCCCCAAATTCTGTTTAAGTTTTCCCTCCCAGGTCCTCCCGTCTGGAAACCCTCATCAAATGCTTTCCTACACCGCCATCATGTTGCTCAAATCCGAGGACCCTGAGAAGATTGTGGACATCAATGTGTGGCAACATCTAGTTTGGACAATCCGCAATCACAGCCTTCTTTCTATCTCCAACAGCGGGTGCCCTTGATAATTTCTCTAGTCTATGATCTAAGGATTGATCGACGCTCCTTGGGAAGGTCGTCTCATTTAGATAGATACCATCGTGGATAGATACCATCGTAGGACAGACGGTAAAATCATCTTGAGTCCTTGAAATCCCTAACGTGTACGCGGCTTCCTCCCCGCATGTATGTTGTCTCCAGGCCGATCTCCCTTTGCCGCCTTTGCTTGATAGGTTCCTTCTGGAACCCTACAAGATTGACTACGGAACTGGAAGTGTGTTCATTTACTTCCTTTCTCCCTTTGGGTTGTTGTCCTACATCTAGATCACGTTTAACATTTAGCATTTGGGCTCTCATGGCTTGTGGGGCCCGGACGTTTATCATTGCATGATCTTCTTTGACGTTGCATCTCGCCGATCACATCTTGTCAATCATAAATATAAATTGCATAAGCCAAAATCCATTCACAAACAAGATACCATTGACTACTGTTAAATAATAAAAGAAGGCAACTCGTTGTATTAGATAGGAGAAACCCTGCTCCTATAAATAGGAGAACAGGGAAGCATACAGACTTAACTAAACCCTAATGGGCCAAGACACAGTGAGGCCCATATTACAAGGACAATATAAATAAGTAATAAACAGACTCTCTAACACTCCCCCTCAAGCTGAAGTTGGGAGAATCCCAAATCAGCTTGCAGATAGAGAGTCAAACTAGAAAACAAATAGACAGAAATAAAAGGATAAACCAAGCCCATACAAGAAATTGCTCCCCCTCAATATTACAATAAAGCACACAAATACTCATACACTCCCCCTCAAGTAGATACTCCAAGCAAGCAGGCAAGAGGTCACAGAAGCTTCTTGATCATCATAGTAGAATCTGGAGCAGTAGTAAGCATCACAGCAACATGGTCTTCAACATAGTGGCTAACGTCGCATCCCAGAGAGTGCCAGGTCACAGGCAGCAAAGTCCAGAGAGTGCTGGCACACAGAAGTAGGCAGTAGAAGTTGACGTGCAAAATAGAGCATGGACGAATCGACATGCACAAAGCATGGACAAGCCAAAGAGTGTTGGCAACACAGCAGTAGAAGACGTAGCCGGATAGAAGACATCAACTAAATAGGTAGCAGAAATAAACTCCAGATGTGAAAAACTCCAAGAAGCAGGCAGTAGTATCAATGAAGTCCAAGTATGTAACTTCATAGCAGCAGTCGAGGTAGATGATGATTGAACAATAATAGCAACAGAAAGCACTAAATAGCAGCAGAAAAATCCATATATCAGCAGTTAATGTGGCATGAAGCAGCATAACATAATTCTTCTCTTTTTTCTTCTTCAACTCTCCTCCATCTCATCTCTTCCCTCTACTCTTTCTCCTCTATTCTCCCCCTCACGCCAAGCACGGAAAGAGTAAAGGAGTGGTTGGCGTGGACAGTTGTGAAGAAACACCGCAGAAAGAAAATATGGTTTTGGTTTTGATAATCAGATTGAAGAAAAGATGGGATGAGACTTGTACAACCATTGAGACTTGATACATAAGAGGAGCAGCAGCTTGACTTCAACAGGCAGAACAATTGCCGTATTTAAGAAATTAGACAAGATAGCCATGACACAAGCAATCATGTATGGCATACATCTGTTAAATAAAAAGAACTGATGGCAAGGATGGTGGTTAAAAAAAAATGGCACTGTTGTGGTATGTCACTCCCGCACTGCAGCAGCAAATTGTGAACTAAAAAAAAATGCCACATGGTATGTGAGTGGAGCAAGGCGATAGTTGTCTTCTTCCTTCGTTTGGACTCCAGCAAATTTTTATTGTAAAATAATTGTGACCTTTTCCTTTCCAGAAGCAGCAGCTGGCTAAAGATTAAAAAAATAGGAAAAAAATGTCTGTGCCGCAGATTCTCCACTCGCGTAATACTAGCAACAAAAGGCAGAAGGCATGGTGTGAGTAATCACAATTTTACTCCCACTTTGTTGTGTTTTAATATTAAAAAAGGACACTTTGGACACGTAACCTTGCGAAGAAGAAAAGCTTTCATTCTCTTATGTTTTGCTGCTACCATTCACGCAGCGGCAGGCAGGGCAAACGTGTCAATTCCGAACAGCGGATTGCTACGCAGTTGCAAATTAATATGCTGGTCCACGCGAAAAAATGTGCATGCAACAGTTGTTTTCCGACACCGCAAATCAGAAGTCACAGGGAAAGGGTGAAAAAAATATGCAAAGCACAGACCCTGCTGTGAAGCAATGAACAAGCATCGAACAGCGTACAACGGCCAGCTAGGCTACAGAAACATATTCATCCCAGATCCATTCCTAAGCAGATCGGAATTGAGCAAGGACAGTAGCTTCAATTAGACAGAGTGCATGGAGCATACCAACGGCTGAAACTCCCATTGTAAATAGAAAAGAGAAACTAGATACAGAGAGTTGGCCACTGTAGGGGGATGTGCGTCCTTGAAATTAGTGACGTTTTTTTCCTTTCACCGGGGGTGATCGTCAGTTGGGCAACAGACAGCAGATCCGGCACCCGTCAACTATCAGGGATCAATGATGGACAGGGACGATCATAGGAACAGATAGGAGCAGCGGAAAATAAAATTGGAGAAACAAGAGCTACGAAAATGGAACAGCCCGCGGGCAGCCGACCCACAAGGAAGAAGGGTGGCCGCCTGCCGGCTACATGTCACCCCTTTCTCTCACGTACGGCGGCTCAGGGTCGCTGCTCTGATACCATGTTAAATAATAAAAGAAGGCAACTCGTTGTATTAGATAGGAGAAACCCTGCTCCTATAAATAGGAGAACAGGGAAGCATACAGACTTAACTAAACCCTAATGGGCCAAGACACAGTGAGGCCCATATTACAAGGACAATATAAATAAGTAATAAACAGACTCTCTAACAACTACAAACAAGGGTATTGCTTGCTCATTAAACAAAATAAATGACAGAGGGAGAAACAAGTACGAGAGAATAAAGAGGACTTGATTATGTGAAAAGGTGCGAGAATTAAAGGCATCGTCCAATTTAGATATTGGTGTTTGACCAGTCTTTGACTAGCAAGACTAGAACACTCCCTTGACCAGCTTTTGACCAGCCTAATAAAAACACTCCCTAATAAAGCACCTCTTAGTGTTACGACTTCTAGTGGAAAGAAACCGGCAAAGACTTTGACCATCCTTTGACTAAAAAAGACTTTTACCAGTCTTTGACTGGCAAGCACTTGATCATTTTATTTAGTTTATTAACAAATAAAAACACCACGTGCTATTTTATAAAGCAAAAAAAGAAGGGGAACTGCACTAATATTTCTTTCTCTTCATGTGGTTCCCTTAATCCACATGGCATATTGCTTTTCTTAAAAATGTCATTATTGTTTTTGGATTTTTATCATGGTATAAATTTCTTTGGAGATTTGTGCTTGACTTCTCTTTTAAAAGTTTTGTAGACCTTCAGCGGGACCCCCTAATTGGGGGTGGCCCCCAAAACCTCCCGACAATGCTATGGCTTATTTTTCTCGGGTGTTTCTTTATCGTTGTCCACCCCAACCATTTTTGGTTCTTTCCGTGGTTGGTGTGAGGGGGAGAAATAGAGATATGAGATGGAGGAAAGGAAAAATATATTTTGTTGCTTGATATATTTGTGGATCTTTATGCACTTTGAAGAGCTTGTGGACTTCTACAATTGATATTTGCACCTAAAAAGTCTTTTACTGCTATATGCTTCTTGGAGAACTTTATGTTAACAGCTTGCTTATTTAAGCTGATGGTCTTCTATCCAGCAACGTCGCCTCTACTTTCTACTTTTTGTTTGTGCTTTATTTGCACGTTGACATTGTCCATGCTTTGTGCATGTTGACTCTTTACTTGTTAGTGCTTTCTTTGCGCGTTGACAGTTGTGACCCAACTCTCTTTGGGACTTTGACCACCTATGTGCCAACACTCTCTGGTTCGTCTGTGCTTTGTGCACATTGACTCTCTACTTGTCCATGCTTTGTGTGCATATTAACTTTTTTCTACTATGAACCAGCACTCTCTGGACTGCGACGATAGCGACTGTGATGAAGACATTGAAGCCTCCTTGTTGTTTACTACTACTCCAAATTCTACATCCTTTTTGATCAAGAAGCTTCTGCTACCTATTTGCGACCTGCACCCGCGACTTGCGACATGCTTCAAATTTGACCTGGTTGCCTGCTATGGAGTATCCACTTGAGGGGGAGTGTTTGAGACTTTTGAGTATTTAAGGGATGAGTGTTTTACTGTAATCTTGAAGGGGAGAAATTCTTGTAAGGGCTTGGTTTATCTTTTTAATCTGTTTCTTTCTTTTTTGTTCGCTTGTCTGTTTGCAAGCTGACTTGGGATTCTCCCAAGCTTCAGCTTGAGGGGGATTATTAGAGAATCTACTTGATTTAGTTTATTAAGTTATTTGAGTCTATTTGTATATGGGCTCAAGTGTGTCTTGGCCCATTAGGGTTTAGTTTTAAGTTGTCCCCTTCTCCTATATAAAGGAGGGGGATTCCTCTTATCAATATATCGAATAGCCTTCTTTTATTTTATAACAGGAACAAGGCAAGAGGAAGTACTTTTGAAGTGTGGTTGTTGAGCATTATCCCTGACCCTATTCTCTGGATCATTTGGAGGGAAAGGTGTGGAAGACTTTATGAAGGGAAGGTTAATCATGATGGTAGAAGGTGGGGAGAAATAATCAAGTTGGTGAATTTCTATCTTAAGGACAAGGCTTTCAGGCGTGTTGGAGGCAATGATTTTCTACCGCATGTTGTTAGCATGGGTTTGAAAGAGCCAAGGATGATGATTAGACATTTAGAGATCATTAAATGGCATCCTACGGCTTGAAATTAAATGTGACACTAGGTAATGTTATAGGAATTCATGGCAAAAGATCGTGGTGTGCTAGGATTGTGCGCAACAATGACAGTAATATGATCATGGCTTTTAGGTGCTGGCTTGATGTTGATGGTTATTGTTAGAATATATTCACTTAAGTTGTTTAGTCTATTTTGTAATATGGGCCCAACTGTGTCTTGGCCCATAGAGTTTGTCTTGAGTCTGTATTCATCCCCCTTATCTTATAATATAGGAAAGGAGGGATGTCTTCTATCAATAAGAAAAACTATACACAAAGGGGATTTTCTCATCATATCGTTTTTCCACACGGTATCAGAGCATCGATTCTAAACTAGGGAGACATAGAAAAAACCTCTGTTTGCAAGCGGCCATCGTCTGTTCTTGCCTTGGCTGCCTGCCAGGCATCATGCAGGCCTCCATGGTCATCTCCTCCCTTCTATTTTAAAAATGCACTCTTTCATAACAGGCTCGCTTGCCTCATGGTGCTTACTCGTTGCATGTAAGACATTTGCATCAAAAAAAACTATCATTTTCCTTCCGGAAGACAACTATTACCTTTTCATTTTCATGTTGTAATAGTTGCACCGGTCAACCCACTTTATTTGTTTATTTTTGCTTTCTGTTCCGTTTTCCTTTTCTATTAAATTCTATTGTTTCCTTTGGTTTCTTTTCTTTTCTATTATAAATTCATCGAGCGATGATTCTATTTTCTTTGTTTTCAATTCTGTTTTTTTCTCTTTCCAAGTCCATCACTGACCAGATTCCTTTCCTATATTCTTTCTTTTCTAATCGCACTCCCATCTCCCTCTATTTTAATCTCTTTCCTAAATCCTCCACGCACTACTCCCACCTTTCCATGCCCACCAACCTTGTTTACCCAGTTGTCAGTGGTCGTCAAGAATACTATCGATCAAGTCGCGACAACAATCAGCATTTGAGATCATAACATTGTCATGCATATCATGGCATTTGCAAGGCATGTCCCATTGCCCTTTTTTCTTATTGTCCAGCAACAAACATAAAAGAAAGAAAAAAAACGAAAGGTTATTCAC
Organism: Alisma plantago-aquatica; assembly: GCA_963693085.1. Lineage (NCBI taxonomy): Eukaryota > Viridiplantae > Streptophyta > Magnoliopsida > Alismatales > Alismataceae > Alisma > Alisma plantago-aquatica. The sequence goes on along the minus strand of OY856413.1, from coordinate 323,794,704 downwards.
TTCCTTATCCTCCTACGACGTGAACAAAGAAGGCTTGTATAATTACCAGATCCACGAGCCTCGTGGTTGTTAACTACTACTAAGGTTATGGGCATCGTTCTTTCTGCTATTATGGCTTTGACTAGCCTTTGATTAGTCTAATAAAAACACTTCCAAACGATACGAGGAATAGAAAAGAGGGGCGCATCCGGGTACAGGATTTGATAAGGGACTTGATTCCCAAGCACAGAGGACGGCATGCGGTTAATAAGGTAACATGCAGTGGAAGCAGCTTCAGGCCAAAAACATTGTGGGACATGGTAATGAAACAGTAAAGTGCGAGCAACTTCAAGGAGGTGTCGATTTTTGCGTTCGGCGACTCCATTTTGCTGTGGAGTGTAGGCACAAGAAGTTTGGTGTATGGTACCCTGTTTGCGACAAAAGTTGCTGACCGAGGCTTGCACGAATTCAAGGGCATTATCGGTGCGAAAACTTTTGATAGGTTTGGCAAACTGGGTACGGATCTCAGCAAAATAAGCAGTAATGGTATCACGTATAGTAGATTTGTCCTTGAGCAAGAAAATCCAGATAGTTCTAGAAAAATCATCAATAAAACTCAAAAAGTAGCGAAATCCAGAAATACTGGACGCAGAACAAGGACCCCAAACATCAGCATGAATAATATCAAATGGCTGCTTTGAACTAATACATGATTTCTTAGAAAAAGATGATCGCGTCTGTTTGCCCAATTGGCAAGTCTCACAATGAAAAACAGAATCTAAAACATCATGAAGTAAATGTTTCAATTTCGCTGCACAAGGATGTCTCAGACGGTAGTGCCACTGGATGCCTGTTACAAAGGATGTCAGATATGTTGCGGTCGTTGGAACGTCCAAGTAATATAGCCCATCTGGTCCCTCATGGCCCGAACCAATCCTCGTCCTCGTGCGCAGATCCTGAAACACAACACCATCCGGGTCAAAAGGTAATAGAGCAACGAAGACTTTTTACAGTTCTATTGACAGATAACAGATTTATAGGAAATTTCGGAACATAAAGAGTAGACCGCAGAGGCAGGCAACCGAGAGTGCAGATATCACCAATGCCAGTAACAGGTGTCTTAAACCCATCAGCCAGTGTAACAGGAGGTATAACAGAAGTATTATGTAAGTTAGAAAATAACGCAGGATTTCCAGAGATATGGGATGTCGCACCCGAATCAATCACCCATGAATTTTTTACCAGACTGGGTCAGAAATGCAGCGCTCCCGTCAGTAGAGGCTTCAGCAGAAGAAGCAAGACGAGCCTGAAGAAGTTTCTCAAACTCCGACCGGATCCAATCAGCAGAAGGAGCAGCAGAGGTAGTGGTAGTCTCAGGTTGATCTGTAGTGACTTGGTTTGCCCAGGCTGGCTTGCCATGCTTGATCCAACAGCGATCTTCATTGTGATTCGTGCGCTTGTAGAAAGTACAGAAGTGTGGTTCAGTAGTCTCAGTACCAGAGTCACGTCCAGGTGCAGAGGAGCACCCGCGACCACGGCCATGTCCTTGACCGCGACCACGAGAGGAGTCACCTGTGCGAACAGCAAGGGCCGCTCCATCAGAAGTATCAGGCAAAGACTGAGATACAGAAGGTAGACGTTGAACACGTTTCAGAACATCTCGCAGTGTAGGCAGAGGATCACTCAAGAGAATCTGACCAACAACTCCGGCGAAGGAGGGTAGACCAGCGAGGAACTGGACAAGCTGAAGTTCGTTCCGTTGACGCTGGATTTCAGTGATGTCGGCAGAAAGCGGATGGTACACCTGAAATTCATCCCAGAGAGTACAGCAGTTGTTGTAGTAGTCCTCGATAGAATCAATAGTAGAAAACTCTTGCTTGGCCAGTTGCTTGAAGATCTCAAACACCTTTGGATTTTGCTGGTGAGAGTATACGTGGGAGAGTTGGTCCCACATATCCTTTGCAGTCTTCAGACGAAGGAGAGACTGGTTGATCTTCGGTTCGGCGTTGTTGACCATCCAGGTCATAACACCATAGTCCTCCTTGGACCAGAGATCATAGGCCTGCTTGGTCTTGTCATCAGCATCAGCAGTGGGAGCGTCCGGTCCCTTGGTCGATAGATGAGAATAGCGCCCTTGTGCTTTAACATAGAGTTCAAAGGAAGTTGTCCAGAGGTGATAGTTGGAGCCATCCAACTTCACAGTAGTAACACAGAGTACGCGGAAGATCCGGAGTCGCCATCGGAAGGTGCAGTCAGGGGCAGAAGCACAGGCGCAGAGAGCAGTAGTAGTCAGCAGTCAGAGGCAGAAGTCCAACACATGGACTAGTAGTAGAAGGTAGAAGATCCACGCAAGGATCTTAGAAAAACCCACGTAGGGGCAGCAGATGAAAAGAAAAACATATGCCAACATGGAGGATCAGTCACTCCACCATGAGGCGCAGGCAAACAAAGAGGATGAAGCTCGTTACTCCGTCAATGTGCCAGAACTGGAAAGTTACCGAGGCTGTCTGGAGATTTCGGAAAGAGAAACGGAGCTAGACGGAGGAGCCTGTGGTGGATTAGGCCACAAGGATGGGAGAAGGGAAGAAGAAGGTTGGTGGAGAGATTGGATGGGAGGGCGGCGGTATTGTAGCGGCGGGAAAAAAAGGTGTGGGGGTGGCGGCGGCTAGGGTTGGTGGAGAAGATGGCGGCTAGGGTTGGGATGAGAGAGGGATTAGGTTTAAGGTGGATCGGCCCGCTCTGATACCATCTAAAAGTTGGCAACGAGATTGCTTATTAGTGGATGATCTAAAAAGAATACAATGGTCTCTCTTTTATAAGACAAGAGAGTGTACAATATTTAGAGATGAGCAATATGGGATAAAGAGAAGAAGAGAATAAAGAGAAATAAGCAAATACACCAAGTAAAGAAAAGCAGTAAAGTGTATATACTAATAGATCCCCATCTACCAAGTTCACGTGGTACCGTGTTAATCAAATTGTGAACAGACGTACCAATGATGCATCTCTTCTGGAAAATGCTCAGGATCTCTCTCTATATGGAAAGCAGCCCCCTAGCAGAGCCAGCATCAGCCCCAAAACATGTCAACCATCCATGGTTATTCATATCAATATCGTCCGCCAACTTAAGGGCAATAACAGCAACCATGTTGCTACTCATGTGAGTTTTTTGTTGTTCTATGTAGAATTTTCTTCTCCTTTTTCAAAGCCTCTTTTATTCCTTCCTCAATGGCTCCTCTTCATTTACTATTTCTCTTCTATTTCAAGTTCTGCTCTGACATTGTGATCTTCAAAAGCAACTTTTCAGTTGGTGCTTTTTTGGTTGTCTAGGTGAGTACACTAATCATCTCATTTTAATTTACTTCTCTTATCTTAAGTTTCTTCCATACAATTCTCATCTATATACATTTCTTGAGGTCAAGACAGTCCTTTGTATCATATAACTTATCTTGAGGTGTAGCCCATATATGCTTCGCACCAAAGCATGTTTCTGAGTTACCATCGTCAACATTAAGCACAACCGGATCATATTCATCAAGTGGTAGAACTTTTACACTATAGCTCATCAATGAAGTATCAACATTGAGAAGCAAAGTTGGACAAAGGGGTTTCATTGTCAACATTTTCACCAGATACTGGATTTTCCCCTTTGGTGTAGTATGCAAGTCTTGCTCTACATGGATTGTTGCAATAGAAAATTCCTCAATAGAACAATGTTGCAAGATATCGGGCACTGGAGTTGTAACTACATACACATTCATCTGAAGTGTGGTATCCATAGCCAGAGAAGATTTTACAGATGAATCATTGGCAAAAGGGAACTCCCCAACAAAAAATATACAATCTGAACAAGGTTGCAAAAATGAGGTTTTGGGGTTGTAATTGAAGCCAAGAGCACCTGAAGATGCACAATATTAGGCCCTAGAGTTGTAACTAAAGCCACAGGCATCTTGAGGCTGCAAAATGTCAAGCTCTGGAGTTGTAACTAAAGCCAGGGGTATCTGAAGCTTGGTATTAATAGTCAGAAGAGATTCTACATGACTAGCAACATGGAATGTATTTTCGTATTGAATGGCGCCAAGCTCCGCCATGTTGTTATCGAGTGTTTGACCAAGAGTGTGAAGAGTAACTGCAGGTTGTGAAGATTCATGAATGACATTCTAATTGGGCTCAACGGAATATGTTCCGTCCATATGTGTCAGGTATCTATAATGCTTCGAAGATGTTGACGAAAATACTGGAACATGATATTATTCTTCACGAGAATATAAAACTGGCATTTAAGGCAGCGGCTATATTCATTGAAGTATATTTTTGGATATTCATATTGCAACTTGCAGAGAAAACAAGTAGTCCAGAATGTATAAGTATTATAGTGATGGTATTGAGATGCAACATCCCTCTAAGAATGATACATACTTGATCAATTTTTAACAATTAAGTTCAGCATTAATTGTCCATCGCCTTTTAAGCGGAGAATTGTTCAAGTAAAGAATTGATCAACGCTCTCTAAACAAAGAATTGTTTAAGTAGAGAGATGTTAAACACTGTCTAAGTAGAGAGTTGTCCATTCATAGTTCAAGTGTAGCTGTCACAAAAGGTCCAGTACTGCCTTCAAAGTCACAGTTCAAGTGTCGTTGTCACAATCGAATTGCCAGTTTTCATAATTTGCAGCTCTATACTGCCTTCGAGTTCACAGTCCATTGTGCAGTATTTGTGTTCAAAAAGTCGCACACAATTAAGATCAATTCACAACTCTTGATTCGTGGGTGTGACGCATCTGTCAACTCCATCATGCGTCAACTCCTAAAATCTTTAATTGTTTGTCCACAGGCTTTAGTGGCGGTGATTGCAGGAGGGAATTAGTAGGTTGCTAGAAGGCGTGAAGTAGGTGGAGGTGGATAAGATTAGCTAGGAGATTACGTAGCAGGGAGACATTGACTTGACAAGTTGATGGACTGAAGATTGATTGGATTAGCAGGATTAGGTAGAGAAGCAGGAAGGTGGAGTGGCGTAAGGTGTTACTGGGGTGGGAGAATGGTTACGTATAGGGGGCAGATGATGAAGAGCATGGTTAGTGGGTGGTGGAGAAGGATTTGTATGACTGGCTGAGTGTTACGAGTAAAAGGTGATTAGTCCCACATTGGTGGTATAGGACACCAAATTGCAAAACACATACTTGTTAAAGCGAGCGCCTAAGAGGTCGCCTAGGTGTCAAGGCGTTCCAAGGGGGGTCGCTTTGCCCTGCGCCTTGACCAATATGTCGCTTTATCGTTTTTTTATGGACCCCCGACCCTACATATAGGTATTTATTTGATCTACTCTTATTCTAATATTCAAATTAAGTATATTTATCTATGTTTGTTGTACAATATCATTATTAAATGGAATTTATACTCTAAATATTTATATTAATTTTCTTAGTATTAGCTCGAATGTGATTTAAATGTTGAGGGATATTTTCACCCTGAACAACTCTTCAATTGCAATATAAATATTATGCTACGTATACTAACTCCCTTCTTGCTTATCATAGGAACTTTAAACAGCCATATTAGCTGCAACATATATGTATATCAGCTGATAATTACCCTAAGTAAGGAAAATTATAAACTGATACTATGTAAAGCATTGCTATCCTTAATCACAATTATCCTAAATCCCTTATTCAAGTTTAAACTGATATAGGTGGATTACATAACTTACATAATGTTTGTTTTGAGTATTAGTAGAACCTGTAATTACACATATTACCACAGAATACATCTTTGTATAAATGCATCCAAGTATAACTTTTAAAATATGTATGTATTTATGTATGCAGCAATGAAACTGTACACATACATGTTTAGTTGTGTTTAAAATGTATATATCTATGCACAAACAATAAAAGTGTATGTATACAATAGGGAAATACACAATAGACGTCAAGTATAAATAAAGAAAACGTATATCAATGGATTACCCAGACTTTTATGGAATTACCTATATGAAATATAGCATATATATGAAGGGGGAAATGTTATAAGAATCACAACATATGCATAGATATCATGGTTGTATAGGCGGCCAGGCGTTCCAGGGGGACGCCCAGGCGATGGCCCAGGCGTTTCCAGGCGTTTTTATATATTTTTTATTTTAACAGGATATATGTAAAATTCCTAAAAAATGAAATCCTTACACATAAATATACATGATAAATATGCAATCAATGTGCTAGAATCATATGAAGAAAGCAACAAAATCATTAGATATGGATTGAATTGTGGAAGTTTTACCTAAACAGAAATCAAAAAGCTAAACACGTATTATGTTTGTAGCCAAAACATGTATAATACTATTATGCAGAATTTAGGCTAAATCAAAACTAACAAGACCTAAACTAGAACTGTATTGGCCCTAATTTGAACTCATTTGATCCAAATTTGACCTAATTTACCCTAATTTTTTTCTAAACTGGACCTAATTTTGTATACCATGACCTAATCAATCCCAATTTCCATAAAATTTTCATATATTCACCTAACTGAGACAAAATTTGGCCAAATAAGACCTAGGCATCCAATTTAAAACAGTTTCCCCCAAATCATACTTCTTTCCCCTAAATTAGACCTAATTTGCTCAATTTTGACATGTTTTGGCCTAAATAAAATCTAATTTTGTATATTATGATCCAATCAGACCTAATTTCCCCAAATCTTCCCTATATTGACCTAAACAATATCTAATTTGGCCAAATTAGACCTAATCTCACCATATCAGACCATTTCCCCAAAATCAGACTTGTTTTCCCCAAATCAGACCTAATATGCTCAAATTTGACATAATTTGGCCTAAAATCAAACCTAATTTGCATAACATGACCAAATCAAACCTAACTAGCCCTAAATTTTCCTATGTTGATCTAAACGAGGCCTTACATGACCAAATCAGACCTGATTTCCCCAAATTAAACCTAATTCCCCCAAATCTGGTATGTTTCCCCCAAATCAGACCTAATTTACCCTAAACTGACCCCGTTTGGGATAAATCAAACCCAATTTAACCATAAATGACTCAATTTCATCAAATTCAGATCTAATTTATGCTAAATTAGCCTTGAATTGGCTTAATTTGGGCCTCAAAAGGCCTTAGGCAACAACTTCGGTCAATTAGGGGGCTAGGCGCCCAGATTGAGGCGGGCTGACTTAAGCCTAGGTGCCCAGGCGGGCGCCTGTACAACACAGATAGATATAGGTAAAATATAACATATATATGAAGGAGGAATGTTACAAAAATCATAGCACATGTATATTTATAGGTAAATTGTACAAAAATATAATTTTCTTAAAGTCGCCTAAGCGATGCCTTGGCGCGCCTAAGCACAAGGCGTTCAAGCATGGCGCCTTGTCGCCTTAACAAGTATGGCAATACATATAATCCAAGGGGCTCTCCCCCTAACGGGTTGACCTTTTGGGATGGTTCTCTCTTAAGCTTTAGAAATGGTATCAGAGCAGTATGGGCTGCTAAAGTGGCTTTGTCATGGGGCTAGGTGGGCTGCCATGGGAGGTCTAGAGTTTGGCTTAGGAGCTTGATGGGCTGCCTTTGGTGGATCCTACGATTAGGCCCAACGGGGCTGGAGCGTTTGGTGCGGCTGGTGGTCCGTCGAGACGTCGGACCTTAAGTGGGGGGATTTCTTACGAGTCAAAAGTGATTAGTCCCACATTGGTGGTATGGGAGACCAAAAGGCAATAGATAAAGTCCAAGGGGCTATCCCCCTAACGGCCGACCTTTAGGGGTGGTTCTACTCTTGGGCTTTACACTTGGGGGGGTGTGGAAGGCAAAGCTAAGTGGACAGTGATTAGCGGGGTACTGGAGACCAGAGGGAGGGGAGATGAACCAGGAGGATTAGCGAAAGGTTGAGGACGGGCCAAGGAGGAGTGAGATCAGGGCACAAGGTAGGCGTTAGAGGGGGTTTGGGGACGGCGGTCTACGGTTGGATTTGGAGGTGATTGGATGTCGTGAGGTGTTGGGGGGGGGGATTGCGGAAGGCAAAGCTAAGTGGACAGTGATTAGCGGGATACTGGAGACCAGAGGGAGGGGAGATCAACCGGGAGGATTAGCGAAAGGTTGAGGACGGGCCAAGGAGGAGTGAGATCAGGGCACAAGGTAGGCGTTAGAGGGGGTTTGGGGACGGCGGTCTGCGGTTGGATTTGGAGGTGATTGGATGTCGTGAGGTGTTGGCTGCAAGGCATGGGCCGGTTGACAGACGCTTTGTAGGGCAGGCAGCGCACGGGTGGAAGGCGGGTGATTCCGTGAGCGAACGACTAGATGGCGGATGGATGTTGGCTTGCAATGAGGTGAAGGGGTCGGGGAATTGTGAGGGAGTGGCGGTTGATTGGCGACTGTGGTGGTGTTGGTGTGTGGGCGGCTTCTGCGAGAGGTTTGTAAGAGATGGTAGCACCTGGCCGGGTCAGTGGCGCGGGGATGCAACTGGGAGTTTGAGAGGGACTGGAGACGAGATTGGAAATAGGATATGCGTGATGGGGGCAGAAAAAGGTCGATGAGAAAAAAGGCAAGGGGCAAAAGGGAGGCTTGCAAAAGTGGGCGCAAGGTGTACGGGCGAGAGCAGGAGTGGGATAGGGTATGGGTTGGTGACGGCAAGGAACAAGGTGACCGATACCGACGTCGTTTCGAAAACTTGGAAATAGGTATTTACCGGTATACCGACGGAAATACCGACAGATGCAATCCTGGCCGTTTCGACGCCAAAATGAACAAATTAATTTATGAAATTTTACAGGTGTAATCTCTACACCTAAATGCATCGTTTTATGCAATAAAATTCTATATTGGGTGTGGGGGAGGGGGGGTCCATCATGGGGGAGGTAAGGAATCTGTCCTGTTTCGTTGGGATTTCGATGAAGGATTTCGATGACAAAATGTAGGAATTAAGATATGAAATTTTACTAGCACAAACCACACTTAAATACACACAATTATGCAATAATATACAATTCACACATATGAATAACATATCTACTTACAACTCACATCAGTTGTATGTTGAGTGGCGCGCTGGTTTTCCACACAGTAATGAGTTGATATTACTGAGATATTGCGGCCATGACATGCACATCCTATAAAGGTGGTTGTATGTAGTCACATGCTCCTCATACACATCATTATTGGCAAATTGTATGAAGTTCCATGTTGCTCATTCATGTGCGATACTGTATAAGTGTATAATACTCCTTTGTATTATATTCACATTACTCTTTAGTAAAACATCTTCCACTAAACATAAAAAGTAACTAATTATATCAATACTAATTGTAATATGCTTAGATAGATTGTATGATAATAGTAATTAATAGTGTTGTAAGTAGGTAGATCTAGTGATAATATCATGGAACACAACATCGTCGAAGTTTGGCGAAGTTTCGAAATTCGACCATAGGCGAAGTCGAATACCATATACTTCGACCTCGTCCAAAATTCAGGGCGAAGTTTCATGGATGTCGGCGAAGTTGACTTTTTTTGTGTGTATTTTTGTCTCAACTTCTCTGAAGTTGTCGAAGTTTCCTCGAAGTTGGCGAAGTTGGGGCGAAGTTAAGACCACCCAGAACCATAATCCCAACTAGTGCCCCAATGGCCATATAAGGCATAAATATCACTCCAACCCTCTTCATAACTTCTAATATCAACTCCTATGTTTTTTGTTGCCACTCATTCCTAGAGAGGGTGTTGTAACTACTATTTGATCGTGTATTGTATATAATACATATGGTGAACTATATCTATATATGTGTATTGCACAATTGACCATTTCAAGCAACACATCGTATTATTAACCTACATAGGGATAGAGAGTCATAAATCGTGTTCTTTTTTTAAATTCACATATATAAGATAGAGGTATAACATAATTAGAAGTTTTCCATCAAAGTTTTCTAAAAATTCACATCATTTTTTCAAAAAATGGCATCGAAGTTTGCGTCTAAACTTCCACTTCCACACTTGGCAAAGTCAACACGAAGTCGAAGTCCTGCACCATGGATAATATTGTAGATCTATATAATATACTTATAGATGTATGTATAGTTCACGTAAACATATAAAAATTGGAGTAATACTTGGCTTTGGCGGTAAAAAACACTTTTTTTAGGTGAAACTGGAAGAAAAAAGTAGGAAGAAGAGATGGAGAGGTTGCTAATGGTAGAAATGAAAGAGATTAGTTATAATTACCTTGATTTGGGTTGGTATTAGCTCCAATTGCCAAAAATCATCCAAATGCACCTTCTTTTCTCCTCCCAATAAGTAACTACAGTCATTCTCGCAAAAAACGGTATACCCATCGGTATACCGCCGGTTTCGGTTGGTACAGTGAAGTTAGTAGTGCATTTTGCACTGAAATCATCGAAACATGGCGGTATTGAAGGTATACATGTCGGTATTATGGGTATTTGCGATCCTATCGGTACGCACGCATGTTTCGGTATCGGTACGCGTCGGTATCGGTATTTCGGTCGAAATACCGCTGGTACCGGCGAAACTTCATTTCTTGGGCGACGGTAGGCTGAGGATTGTTGTGGTATAGGCGAGTGAGTCAGGGTTGGCTTCCTGTCGGAAATGGGGAAGGTATTGTTGCAATGGAGAGCGGGACAAGGGGAGGCGTTGGACGAATGATGGTGAGGTATCTGGAGATTCTGACCAAAAGTGGGGGTCAAAAGGCGGAAGGCTATGATCGTCCTACATTAGCATGTTTACTTTCCAATTGTCTTTGTTGTTTGCTACTATTTACCTAATTAGAAAAGTTAGTGGAAGAGGGACTCATTTACTAGTTGATGACAATGCAGCTTGTGGAATAATGTTAGTAGAATAGACAAATCAGCACGTGGAGAAGGCTATCAGTCTCATTGTGATTAGTGTAACAAAATTAATGGTTCATTATTCTAGGGTAAAAGAGCATATACTTAGAATTCCATTGTTAGCAAGCACCTTATTTCAATTATCTTTGTTTGTCATCGTTTATCTTATCAAGGAAATGATTGGAAACGGAACTTAATTACCAGAGGATGGACATGTATCCTTGTGAAATTGCGTCAATAGATTAGCCAAATAAGAAGTCTTAATGCTATAACAAGATCTCAGTAAGTCATATTCTAGAGTAAAATGACGTATACACTTTTTAAAAGATGGTTGTTATGTCCATGATAATATCAAGATTGAACCGGGTCATAGACTACATTGAGTCTCTCATGAGGAATAGAGTGAGCTCAGCAGTTGTGTGCCAAGTGGACGTATGGGTTGGGGGTGTGGTGGGGGAGCGGGTTTGGTTTGCCTACAAGTGAGTGTGTTGATAAATGAAGCTAGACAAATTAGTCACGAACTAAAACATTGAAAATATGAATCAACTCTAGTGGCTCTTAAGACCAGAAAAGGTGAAAAAACATATCTATGTATTGCAAATAGCCAATCTAAAACTGTTGAAGATGAAGAAATCAATTGGATCAATCAAAGACCTCACATGTAATAAGTGTTATTATTTGGTCTCATTTTAAATAATAGGTAAAAAAACATAAGAATGCTTCTTATAGGTCAAGGCAAAGTGGACTACGTTAGTGCAAGAGAGTATTAGTAGATTATAACTTACAATCATTTAAAAAAACTTTTACAGAGAGCTTATATGTCCAATCATGTATTGTAAAAGGGATTGGGTGATAAATAAATATAAAAATGTTAAAGCAATTAATTGCAACAGAACAGAAGACAGTTAGAGTCAATATGCAATATCAAAATCAAAGATCATATCATGAATACTTATACAAGAAATAAGGTAGAAATGTGTGCATTAAAAACAACATAGTCGTCTTCGATGATCTAGAAATGTAAGACGTCAGCTGATTAGTGCACCTAAGATCGGTGATATTAGATCATGGAAATTTGGAGGATGAAGAAGAGGAGCCAATTTAATATGGAGATAACTAACAAGTTCTTCACTACAACTCCAAGAAAATCAGCTTGAGAATTGAGGTAAATTATATAAGAATCCAATTTATTGAACATAGCATCGTTGGGCTAGGCCTCAATTGCTTTTATTCTTGTGCTCCACAATCTACTGTCTGTTGTTTATAGTATTTTGAAAAATTTAAGAAGTGATATGCGCATGATTGACTTCTAGGAAAATCATCCTCTAGATTTTTTGTGTTATATGTTGTACTCCTTGCCAATTTGGATGACAACAAACTCTTTGTAATATATATCTCAAAGAAAAAGTTCCTCAAGATTTTTGTTGTTATATCTTGTACCATTAACCATTCAAGATGACAAAAGAATTCATTTTGTTCTAATCACCATTTTATCAATTTATAATAAAACATCGCCTGTGAAACAACTTAAAACTAGGGATGGCAATATAGGATAACCACCATCCACTACCCACCATCTAACTGCTGTAATTATCCCACCCGATACAGCACGCCGCTTGGGACAATTAGAGTTGATGCTCCCAAATAGGATGAATGGAGGTCAGGAATGGCAGTCAATTATTCTACATAGTAGTGGAACCAGAATATTATAGAAGGGACGGTCGAGTTGAATAGTTATGACACCATTGATATTTCATTGTTAAGCTGATTCTTGTAGGAAAGTGGCTAAAGATGGAAAAAAAGTGGTTATCGTTGTCGGATAGAATCGTAAGTGATGATATTGATATTAAGGTTTGTAATTTCAATATTTATGAGTAAGAGATTCCATGTGATGTATATATGTAAGTACATATATGTCTGCATGTAATATATGTATATGAATGTATGTGATAGATGTATATATATGTGCACAAACACACACACAAGCGATGATATTGATATCAAGATTTGTAATTTCATTATTAAAGAGGGGTAAGAGATTTCGTGTGTGTATATGCAAATATACACACGCATGCATGCATAGATATATTTTCCTACTTTTTTCCAAATCGTTGTCCAGATTTTTACCTTATGTTACCGCCTTTTAACCAAATTTCCCGCATAATTCCCGAATTCTAAATTTTTCGTATCAACCAAATATATCCCGAATACCGAGTTTGTAATTATCCTATGGTCAAATCTTTCTGATTCAACCCAACTATATGAAAATAGAAGGATGATAGGAAAAGCAAGACGGCAGGTTGTCGCTACCCTTGCATTTGGATCTTTGGTTAATTTATAAGTTTGGAAAATCTATAATTGTACCCATATGCCAAGACTGTTAGGTCAACAAACAGTCATAGGAAGATGATTCGTAAGGGGCATATGCCTTGAATTCTATAAGGTTTGATCCTAAATAAAAGAAATCAAATAGAGGGTTTTTTCATGTGAATTCTAGGAAAAAGCCTATTGATTTATCATTTTATCAAGAACCCTAGGCAAAGAATGCTATGACTTTGCATCTATTTGATAGGAATGATCTTCACGGCTTTTAATGACTTAATAGGTGATAGGATGTTTAATATTTAACTTGAATTAGGTGTCAGATAATATTTGACATGCCAAGCCGTTGCAGACTGTATGGTGTAACGAAAAATCGTAGAGAATCATAATTAGCACATGATATCACAATAATATTACAATGTATATATCTTGGAGGAGGGCTTCAGCTGAGGAAACCCCCCTCCTGAACCCACCCCTGGTTCTACAGCTTGTCTGCATTTGCCGTCTTTCTCACCTACATTTGCATTAGCCGATCCTGCAAGTGAGTTAGTATAGGAATTCTGTTTTGTGATTCTGAGTTAGTTAGGAACAGTTGTAGAGGCTGTAGGAGGAATCTGGTACAAAGAGAATAGAGAGAATAGGGAGAAAATAACTTGGCGGAATATTTGGGATGAGAAATGTGACAGTGTACAGTGCCTACAAAAACTGTATCTGTTCAGATTTCCACTTCAACCATACAAAGCTGCTTAGTTTCTCCAGAGGAACCATCAACCGAAATGACAACTGGATATACCATTGTTATGGTATGGATGGACATTGAGTTTGCCAAGCCTACTAACAATCACTTGTTGTGAAGAATAATAAATATTGATTATTCCAACATTAGATATACTTTACATGGATGTATGCACTACACATTGTTACCACCAAATATCTCAAAAAAAAATAACGAGGAGGATGGTAACATTAAGATTCGTGAGATCTTTTCAGGAGAAAGTACAACTCCTAGTCACATGGCAATATCGCCAGACAGTACAAGAGCATTCCAGTTGTTGAGGAACACATACATACCATTAGCAAAAGCAAGAACCCCAAACCCAGAAAATGCGGGTTTAAGGGATCACGAAGGAAGTGATTTGAAGACAGTAGAGAAAACGGGGAGTAGTCTTGGGAATCTTACTAGTCTCATCTGTATCGTCCGTGCGCGCCACCAAGCCAGGTGCGAGGGGAATATCTGGATTGTATAATACAAGAGCGGGTTAGCAGCGACATGAAGCTTCGGATCCTATCGCCAAGTAAACAAAGGGCAAGAGCAATCACTGTTCGGAAGAGCAGGGACCAAACGAGAGATTTTACCGTCATGAGGCAAAGTTTCTCGCATCCACGCTTCGTCGACGATGTCCACCAACACCCCCATGCTGAGCTGCAGCTGCTGCTCCGCCATGGCTCACTATCGCCAAGGGCACTCTTGCTTGCTAGAGTTCGGGAGAGCACTGGCCAACCGAGAGGTGATCTTCTTTGCTGCTGGTTGCTTGCAGTTGCAGGTCGCCGCACTGTTGGTTCAGTTCAGATGCGGGTATGCGGGTATGCGGTTTTATAAATCATCGTATATTGTTTATGTAAGAGGAATGATTATATTCTATATATTTTAATACAATAAGATATTATTATTATATAGTATATTAACATGTTAGATAATGCTATATTTTATACATTAGCATTATTGAGTTAATTGTTTACATATTTATAGTTATCATCATAATTTTTAACTTATTTAGAAAGTAACGTAAATTAGTAGACATTTTGATTTTAAGTTTACATAGTTCATTATTATAACTAGAATAGTTTATTTTTAATAATATGACTAGTCTCAACCTTATTGCGATTCGAATAGGATATAATCTCAAGAATTATATTAGTTAGACTAGTAAAGTAATAGCGGTTACACAGGTTTAGCGGGTCTGGGTCCAAACATACTCATTATTGGACCAGCTTATATGCGGGTCTAAGGATATATAGGTTAAGGGTATGTGGGTATAATTAATTTTTACTCGTGATGGGTTTTTTAAGAGTCCGGATTTACAGATCCACGGGTCTACCTGTACCATTTATAGCCCTAATATCGAAAAGAGATTTTTCCGAAAGCCCTCTTTTTTGAATGCCCAAATTTTATATTTGGAATGCATTGAGAAGTTGCACCGCCAACTTTCTAATTTTCTCCATAGACAGATAAACTTGAAGGGTTTTTTTTTAATAAAAGTCAATATATAGATAATATTTACATAAAGTAAACATTTATGCATACAAGGAAAAAACCACAAACTAACAACACCGGATGTGTGTGATCAAGAGTGGTAGCTCACGTCTAAAAGACAGATTGGAAAGTAGAAAACATGATGTGAAAGAAAACGTCCGAAGGGAGGCACCCCTAAATAATGAGCCTCTGATCTAGAAAATGATAATAAATATATGATAGTCCAACAACTCTGAGTCTAGAATTCGGTATCATCGGTTAAAATCTCCTCCAAGATGTAATGTCCATAAGTGTTTTGGCCTCCGAAGATCGCCATATGTGTGTGTTCATCTACTATCACATGTGTTGATGTTAAAGTTTGTCCTACGATGTAAAATGATAGATAAAGAGTGTTCGATATCATTTTGTAACTTTGAAATCAGACGAGAAGTGTTACTGTATTTCCTGTTATTTCTTTCTAACCAAATGTTCCAAAGAATAATAATGATCAAAGAGTGTGGTTCATGGTTGCAGTGAGAGGGTTTGAAACTTCTGATCTGAACTTGAGAGTTTAGAAAGTCTATAAGGGAAATTTGTTGGAAATAAAGATGGAGAAGTTAAGTTGTGTAGGAGCAGTGAGTGAAGAGATGGTCTATGGTTTCATTGTCAGTGTGACAAAGATAACATCTGGTTGGTTTTGGGAATCCCCTCTTTGAAAGGTTGTGGTCAGTTAGGATCTTGTTTTTCATAATGATCTTGAAGAAAATTTTGAACTTTTGTGGCCATTTCATCTTCCATATAGACTTTCAAAAATATGCCCTCTGAAGGTGAGATGGTGATAGGCTTTTTTTGGTGAAAAGGTGTTTCCCCAATTCCAAGTAATGTGATTTGTGGTGTTGTTTTCAAGATTTTGAATGATGTTATGAGTAGTGTTGATGTTGAGATTATGTGAGAGATATATTTTAAGGTGTTATGTCTATTGCTGGTTAGAAGGTGAAAAGCTTTGGCGGTGGTGAGGTGTTTTAGGTTTTGAGGAATGTTGAAGTTTTGTCTGAGGTTTTGATTGGTGTTGTTTGGTATCAAGGGTCATATCGAAATTTTATATTTGTATAGACACGAAGAGGTGCATTAATCAGTTGCACAATCATATCCATATGTTTGTTGATGAACTTTCATAGGGGAAAAGATATGTTTTTGTTCATTTTATTCCATGGGTTTCTTTTATAGTATTTGTGTAAAATGAAAGGTTTCCAAATTTTATTTGTGTTGGTGGTGAGAACTTGTATAATTTTGGTGACAAGACAGATCACATGTGTGTTGATGTTGATGATGCCCCATCCTCCGTATTCTATTGGATTACATATGGTATCCCAACTGGACAAATGTATTCTAGTTTTGTCAGAGTTTGAAAAATAGTGGTTCCATAAGAAATTTCTTCTGATGGTGTTAATCCGTTGAGTGGTTTTTGTTGGTGAATGTATACAACTAAGATAGTGGATGGTGATGGGAGGATAGAGTTGTTGAGAAGGGTTAAATGACTAGACATACTAAGGGAGTGGTTTGTCCAGGATGAAAGTTTGGTGTGAATTTTGTCTATGATGGGGACCCATGAGAGGTGTTGTGTAGGATGTCGAGAAATAGACAATCCAAGGTACATGACTCAAAAATTTGTTGTCTTACATTTTTGGAGGGTTTGGTATCTTTGGATGGTTGTAGGTGATATGTTGACACCAAAGATGAAAGATTTTCTGATGTTTATTCTAAGACTAGAAATATATGAGAAGAGTCCAATGATGTGAAAGGTATTAAGAATAATGTTGCCTTCTGGTTTAAATAGAATCATAGTATCACCCACATATTAGATAATGTTTTTAAAACATTCTAGAGGTGAAGCAATAAGACCACGTGTGGTGCCCTTATTTACCATGTTTGTTAGAAGTGAAGTGACCATAATATAGAGTAGCTCCAACCTTTGAATCAAAGGTTGTCATTCCACTACAAATTGTTTTCAATTGAGATTTTGAAAGCGATTTATTTTATTACCTTGCAAGGATGTTACGTAATATACAATCACCTTCTACTCGAAGTAGCCTTCACCTTGAAGTAGCCTCAACCCCCTTGTAGCCTTCTTGAAGTAACCACAAGCAATCCTTGGAACAACCTTCACCACCTTGAAGTAGCTCCACCACCTTCAGATAGCCTTCACCTAGAAGTAGCTCCAACCTCCTTTGAAGCAGCCATCTTGAAGTAATCTCAAGCACACCTTGGAGCAACCTTCACTTTGTTGAAGTATCACCAAGCAACCTCCTTTCATCAGCCTCCAACCCTAAGAGTAGTCATGGAGAACAAAGTATAATATAGAAGAAACAGATTGGAAGAAAGAAAATACTTATCCAATGAAGTACCAAGCTTTGATCCTATATCAAGTATTTAGATCTCCTATCTACTTAGGATGGACGTGGCTATATATGGTAGCTAGGAGATTGTAACTATAGGGCACACTTCTAGAGCACAAGGATGAAGATGGCAAGTGAATTCTAGCTTTGTTGCTCTCAATAGTGGATGCTCAAGTGTAGCTTGTGTATTGTGTATGCAAGTAGTAATTTGGGTGTCCTAAGGCATCTCTTATTTATAGGAATGATTTACACAAGTGATTAGGGACGTTGTAAGGAGTGTCTAGAGTGTTCTTAATGCTTAACTAGCTGTTATGTGTACATTAGTTGGCTAGCAATTGCTAATTTGTTTGTGCTTGAAAAGAACAATCTAGAACCTTTCTCGGTCGACAATTTGGTCGACCGAACTATGCCTCGGTCAAGATTTTCTTCGACCGAGCCTGGGTTTAAGACAAAAGTATTGCAATGTCTATTTTCAACTCCCAACTACCAACCACTCAGTCTGACGGTCACAAGCTTTAGATCGAAGCTTACTCGGTCGAGATTATTTTTGACCGAAGACTATTTTAAAGCACAATTGTGTAAGTTGTTGAATAGTGCTCACAAGTTCGACCGAGGTAATTCTCGGTCAATAAGAACTTCGATTGAGTGTGTTTCTGTCGAAAAGTTCTTCGACCGAGGGTGTCCCTATTTTAGGCTTTTGAATCACCTACCAAGTGAGTGTTTTAATGTGTGTTGGTGACTCTAACTTTGGGGGAAACCTATCTAAGGGTTATAAGTATATCGGGAAGATCTAACGCTTTATTTACATGATCTCTAAGTACTTGTACATTATATCCATGTACAAGTGTTTACATTTGAGTACAATCATGAACACATATATAATTAAGCGCATTTGGTCTTCAATTTGCATTGATCTTCTATTTTCCACTTAATAGAATCTCCTTATTACTTTGAACCCTAAAATACTCAAATAACACGTTTGACCCACAATTATGAAATGTTTGTCTTCATCAAAACAAAGGGTGTGCTAATATCTAATTTAGCCAACAATCTCCCCCTTTTTGAAGATGATAAACATTTCTAAAATATAAGCAAAATATTTGAAATGAAATGAGTTTCATACATGTGATGTACCTGAGATGAATAGAGTCTTTTGATCTCATAAAATGTGTGCTAATATCCCTAAAGAGATATGGAACATGATATCCATCTCTTGAAGCAATGTAGCACCAATTAATGTCAAGCCAAGACACCATTAAAACTTATGATAAGATTTTACTTTATTTTGCTTTATTTTATATATCCCCCTTTGTCATTTCAAAAAGATAGCCATATAATCATATGTGTAAGTCAATAAGACTCTCCCTTAATTGATTACTCCCCCTCAATTGTTTGCTTCAAAAATAATGTCAAATTTAGCCACTAATTTAAAAACCAATATTGATTTGTTAATCATTTGCAAGGGATGTTGAGCCCTGAAATAATATGAGATTCCTTTAGGCCCATGGTGGGATCGATGAACATTATTAATTTTCAATCATTTGCAAGGGATGTTAAGCCTTGAAATGATATGATATTCCTTGAGGCTCATAGTAGAATCAATAAATGTATCTCTAACCAAATACAAGGGATGTTAAGCCCTAATTTGTGTAGTTAATTCAATTACGAGCAAGATATACATTATATTCAAGAATTATTGTGAGCTCTCCCTTAATCTCATAACAAAAGCAAACTAAAAAATACTAAGGTATTTCAAATCATAATCTTTTAAAATCAATTGATTAAGTAAGATTGTGAGTCAATTTTTATAAACAATCTTGTTTCTTGCACTATCTTAAAAAATTTCTCTTATGATAAGTATTTAAAATGATGAGCAAATTACATATTTAATACACCAATGTTGGGTGCAAGTGAATGATTTGATTTACCAATAAACATTTTTGTCATGTTTATTTTTGGTCGACTGTGACTTCGACCGGGGCGCCCTCGGTCGAACTCTTTTTTGACTGAGAGGCATTTTACAGATATCCCATTAATGCATCTGTATTCTTTGAATGAATCAAGATGTAACATCGTCTTTTATATTAGCACAGATGATCAATCGGCCTTATGTATATTTTCATCCATTTGATGATGTCAAATCTTAGCCAATTATTCATACATCATATCTAAATCTATTTCTTCTCATTAAATCCTAATGTTATTCCATCATGCCCATATAGTTCCAATGTTTTGCTTTTAGGTCTAGGAGCTGAATTTTATTCATTGTTTTTAGTAGGCTCATTTATCCAATAATTAAATATTATTTTATGATATGACTATGTATGTTCATGTATAATTATCAATTATGTATACTTATAAGCATTAGATTCTTTGTTTGATTATTTCAAAATAAAGCCTTTTTGTGACAAGATCAATTTTGTCTTTACCATCTTTTGTTAAGGATAGAACTCACATGGATCCAAATAGATTAAATGAGTTCTAGTGAGAAAAAAAGTTAGTTGAAAAGAAATCTAACTTTTGCTTGTCTAGAATACACAAATTTAGATTTATCACAAAAAAATAGGTAATGATTCAAAGCAATTTTCTTGCGTGAACAATCTTTTATGCCATGACCAATTTATTTTTGCAATTTATGCCCATAGTGTTAAGAAGTTTACAATTTCCATTATCAACAACTTTGATGTTTTTTTATGAATCATAACCATTGTTATAGCACTTATGATGTAGTTCTTTGACACATAGCATATTAAAATTTGTTCCAACATCACTTATGCCAATAGTTTTACCTTTGAAATTTTTTTCACATGTGAACAATAATTTTACCTTTTCTCCATGTGTGTGGAGATCTTCTTATTTCCGGTTTTATGCTTGTTGGGTCAATCTCTATAGGCCATCCAAACCTGTAAATTGTAAAGTTTTGGTCCCCATATAGTGGTCTTTTTTGTTAGGATTTAGAACAATAGATTATGGAGAGTACATTACAAATTTGGGTCTACAAATTCAATTGCAAGATGATAATTATATTCTTAATAAATAGTCCTGACAGAACTATTTTTGGTCAAATATATCTTCGACTGAAGAAATTCTTGGCCAAGCTATTTGTTGATCGAAAAGATTTTCCAGTAAAATCATTTTCGATAGATTTACCTTCGGTTGAACTTGTATTCGACCGTAAGATGTCTCAGTTGAGAATTTTGTCGACCAAGATTAAGTTCTATGCATTTTCAGCAATTTCAACATTTCTAATGTAAACATATCATGTCATAATTATTAGATAACATAATTAAGTAATCAAGGATATACAAGTTCAAGCTTAATTCAGTTGAGATAAGACATTATAAATTTCAAAGTGAAGCTTAGGTCAAATCTCAACTATTATGATCAACATTTTTAAGTTGGGAGTTTTGGAACCCAAACCAAGTCAACATCCTTTTTCTTGTATGGGCAAGAGAATGAATGATATCCAAGACGTAAACAATAATGACAACAAATAGAATCAATTTCATTTCTCTTCTTAGCTAGATTGTCTTTAGGCAGATACATGACTTTAGTTTTGGGTACTTGTGTCCTTTTGGTTCTAGGTTTTTGATAAGATTTATCTTTGGGTACATAACCTAGTCCTCTCCTTCCAATTTGACCAGAGGAGTCTTTTAGAATTTTGTCAAGAATGCCTTTGCTTTTCAAGCTACTAATATCCTTTTTCAACTTAGCAATTTCATCCATTCTCTTTTTAATGTCTAACTTTGCTGGATCTAGATTAGATAACAAACTATCTCTTTCTTTGACAATAGCATCATAATCCAAATGAGTGCATAAATAGGTTGAGTTTGAATATTATTCATTTTAGCAAACAATTCAACCTTTTCTTGGCAAAGAAAATTATTGTTAGTTTCTAAAGCAAGCAACTTAATATTGCAATCATTACTAGAAGATTTCAAAGTAGATTTTTCAGACATACAATTTCCTTTTCAAAAGTAAGATCATTTAATTTAGCATACAAATCTTCATTTGTTTTGTGAGCCTTTTTAATTTCTTTTTACAATGAATATATTTATCATGTGGTTCTTCTATACTAGTGACTAACTCTTCTTTAGATAAATCAAGAAGACTTACCTCATTTTCTTCTTCATTTGTTGTCGCAATGAGGCAACTTACCTTGTCTTCTTCTTCTTCACTTTTGCTATCATCGCTTGAGTCATCACAAGCTATCTTATAGGCCTTTTCTTTCTTCTTGAGAGAAGATTTCCTTCCCTTCTTAATTTTGGGACACTCATTTTTTAAAATGTCCCTTCTTTCCACATTCAAAGCACCTAAAGGAAGAAGAGGAAGAAACACAAGAATTTTTGTTAGTTTTAAACCTTCTATATTGCTTACCATTTACAATGAGTGCCTCTTCTTCACTATCTTCTTCACTTGTTTCATTATTTTCTTTAGTTGTTGTCCTAAAACAATGTCCTTTCTTTTCTCATTCTTGTGTTTGGCTTCCAATCTTTCTTCTTCTTCAAGAGTGACTTCATGAGTTTCTAGATCGCCGATGAGTTGTTCCATCTTCAAAGTGGTAAGGTCCTTGTCTTCTTCATTGGTCGTCACCTTCGGCTTGTATTTAGGAGGCAAGGACCTAAGGATCTTAGTGACTTGGTCTTTCTCATGTATATAATTACCTAAGGCATTCAAGCTGTTAACAATAGAGCAAAACCTAGCATACATTTCACCAATAGATTCATTAGATTGCATCTAAAATTGTTCAGATTTTTGTTTAAGCATATTAATCTTGGTATTTTTAACTTGGGTAGTACCTTCATGTGTTATAGATAGTTTATGCCATATATCATAAGTTGTATCACATGAATATATTCTATTAAAACCACTTACTGAAATAGAATAATATAAAATGCTTAACGCATTTGCATTTAATTGAACTTGTTTTACCGAATTTGGATGCCATGTTGCATATCCCGTCATTGGAAGTACATAGGGTGTAGATACCATCCTCCAAAGGTCAAATCTTATTCCTTGGAAGTAAAATTGCATCCTTCTCTTCCAATAAGTGTAGTTGCTTCCATCAAATGGGGGTGGTCGATTCACATAGGTTCCTTCAAGGTTGACATTGTGAAGTACATTGTCCCCCATTCTTCAAGCCATGTTAGGGCTCCTTAAAGACCCTCTCTGATACCAATTGACAGATCCACAACGGGTGAATAGAGATTTTTGGATAATTTAAAGTTAATTGAAAAACTTAAAATAATTAAAGCACTCAACCAAAGAAGGAAAAGGAAACAAGGATGACATTTTTTTAGAGTGGTTCCAACCTTTGAATCAAAGGTTGTCAGTCCACTACCCAATTGTTTCCAAAAAAAATTTGAAAGCGATTAATTTTATTACCTCACAAGGATGTTACATAAAATTCAATCACCTTCCACTCGAAGTAGCCTTCACATTGAAGTAGCTCAACCCCCTTGAAGCAGCCTTCTTGAAGTAACCACGAGCAATCCTTGGAGCAACCTTCACCGCCTTGAAGTAGCTCCTCCACCTTGAGATAGCCTTCACCTAGAAGTAGCTCCAACCTCCTTTGAAGCAACCTTCTTGAAGTATTCTCAATCACACCTTGGATCAGCCTTCACTTTGTTGAAGTATCACCAAGCAACCTCCTTACAATAGCCTCCAAACCTAGGAGTAGTCAAGGAGAACGAAGTACAATATAGAAGAAATAGATTGGAAGAAAGAAAATACTTATCCAATGAAGTACAACGCTTTGATCCTATATCAAGTGTTTAGATCTCCTATCCACTTAGGATTGACGTGGCTATATGTGGTGACTAGGAGATTGTAACTATATGACACAATTCTAGAGCACAAGGATGAAGATGGCAAGTGAATTCTAGCTTTGTTGCTCTAAATAGTGGATGCTCAAGTGTAGCTTGTGTATTGTGTATGCAAGTAGCAATTTGGGTGTCCTAAGGCCTCTCCTATTTATAGTAATGGTTTACAAGTGATTAGGGATGTTGTAGGGAGTTTCTAGAGTGTTCTTAGTGCTTAACTAGTCGTTAGTTGTACATTAGTTGGCTAGTAATTGCTAATTTATTCGTGCTGGAAAAGAACAATCCAGAACCCTACCCGGTCTACACTTTGTTCTAGCGAAATGTGCCTCGGTTAAGATTTTCTTTGATCGAGCCTGGGTTTAAGGAAAAAGTATTGCAACGTCTATTTCCAACTCCCAACTACCAACCACCCAGTCTAACGGTCACAAGCTTTAGACCGAAGCTTACTCGGTCGAGATTATTTTTGACCAAAGACTATTTAGAGCACAATTGTGTAAGTTGTTTAATAGTGCTCACAAGTTCGACTGAGGTGGTTCTCGGTCGACAAGAACTTCAGCTACGTGTGTTTCAATCGACAAGTTCTTCAACTGAGGGTGTCCCTATTTTAGGCTTTTGAATCACCTACTAAGTGAGTGTTTCAATCTGTGTTGGTGACTCTAACTTTGGGGGAAACCTATCTAAGGGTTATAAATGGATTGGGAAGTTCTAACTCTTGATTTACATGATGTCTAAGTACTTGTACATTATATCCTTGTATAAGTATTTACATTTGAGTACAATCATGAACACATATATAATTAAGCACATTTGGTCTTCAATTTTGCACTGATCTTCTATTTTTCACTTAATAGAATCTCCTTATTACTTTGAACTCTGAAATGCTCAAATAGCACGTTAGACCCGCAAGTATGAAATGTTTTTCATCATCAAAATAAAGGGTATGGTAATGTCTAATTTAGCCAACAACCACCCCCTTTTTGAAGATGGCAAATGTTTCTAAAATATAAGCAAAATATTTGGAATGAAATGAGTTTCATACTTATGTACCTGAGATGAATAAAGTCTTTTGATCTCATAAAATATGTGCTAACATACCTAAAGAGATATGGAACATGATATCCATCTCTTGAGGCAATGTAGCACCAATTAATGTCAAGCCAAGAGATCATTAAAACTTATGATAAGATTTTGCTTTATTTTATTTCTCCCCCTTTATCATTTCAAAAATATAACCATATAATCATATGTGTAAGTCAGTAATACTCCCCCTTAATTGATTACACCCCCTTAATTGTTTACTTCAAAAAGAATGTCAAATTTAGCCACAATTTAAAAAACCAAGATTAATTTCTCAATCATTTGCAAGGGATGTTAAGACCTGAAATGATATGAGATTCCTTTAGGCTCATGGTGGGATCAATGAATGTTATTAATTTCTCAACCGTTGGCAAAGATTTCAAGCCCTGGAATGATATGAGATCCCTTTAGGCTCATCGTAGAATCAATAAATGTATCTCTAACCAAATACAAGGGATGTTAAGCCCTAATTGGTGTAGAGAATTCAATTAATAGAAAGATATACATTATACTCAAGATTTTTCGTGAGATCCCCCTTAATCTCATAATAAAAGTGAGCTAAAAAATACTAAGGTATTTCAAATCATAACCTTTTAAAATCAATTGATTAAGTAAGATTGTGAGTCAATTTTTATAAGCAATCTTATTTCTTGCACTATATTAAAAAAATTCTCTTATTATAAGTATTTAACATGATGAGCAACTTAAAGATTTAATATACCAACGTTGGATGCAAGTGAATGATCTGATTTGCCAATAAATATTTTTGTCAGGCTTATTTTCAGTCGACCATGACTTTGACTGGGGAACCCTCAGTCGAACTCTTTTTTGACTGAGAGGCATTTCTGCAGATATCCCATTAATGCATCTTTATTCTTAGAATGAGCCAAGATGTAACATTTTATTTTATATTATCACATATGATCAATCATCCTTATGCATATTTACATCCATTTTATTATGTCAAGTCTTAGCCAATGATTCATACATCATATCTAAATCTATTTCTTCTCATTAAATCATAATGTTATTCCATCATGCCCACATAGTTCGCTTTTAGGTCTAGGAGCTAAATTGTATTCATTGTTTTTAGTAGGCTCATTTGTCCAATAATTAAATCTTTTAGGATATGAATAAGTATTGTTGTGTATAGTCATCATTTATGTATACTTATAAGCCTTAGATTCTTCATTTGATTATTTCAAAATAAAGCCTTTTGTGACAAGATCAATTTTGTCTTTATCATCTTTTGTCAAGGATATAACTCACATGGAGCAAAATAGATTAAATGAGTTCTAGTGAGACAAAAAATTAGTTGAAAAGAAATCTAACTTTTTCTTGTCTAGAATACACAAATTTTATATTTATCACATAAAAAATTAGGTAATGATTCAAAGCAATTTTCTTGTATGAACAATCTTTTTATGCCATGACCAAATTATTTTTGCAATTTATGTTCATAGTGTTTAGAAGTTTACAATTTCCTTCATCAACAACTTTGATGTTTTTATATGAATCATAACCATTGTTATAGCACTTATGATGTAGTTCTTTGACACATAGCAGCTGACACAAAAACCACGACAGAATCTACCTCTGTGAAACAACAATCAGATTCAACAACGACGACCCATAGAGAGGTGGAATGGAAGGGTGTTTGCTTTGAATACTGAAGAAATTAGAGAGGGCAATGAAGTCATTGAAGTCACCTTATGTATCAATATACATCATATCAAAGAACTTTTTTATTTTGGCTCTTCGAACACCTTCATGTCTTTTCAGCATGATTCCATGTTAGAGTTAGAATTTGAATACATGGACTATGTAGTATATGTAAAAACACCTAGTGGTAGGACTTGCTTTTCTTATCTCAAACTCCCTACCTTGGACCTTCTTATATCAAGAAAGATGTTTCCTTCAGACTTTATCCTGCTCAACATGTCTTCCTTTGATGTTATCTTGGGCATGGATTCGTTAAAGAAGCATGATGCAACCTTATTTTTCCAAGAAAATAAAGTTATCTTGTTGCAACCCAATGGAGAGATGTTATATATCAAGAGTAGGAAGTGAGAGTATTGGCAATTCATCATCTCTGCCATCAAAGCCAAAAAAATTGTCTTGCAAAGGTGTAGAACATACTTAGCATCTATCGCTCTTGATGACACACATCCTGCTCTAGATCATATAGATGTGGTGAAGGAATTTCCTGATGTGTTTCCCGGACTGCCACCAACTCGCAAGGTTGAATTTTCCATCAAGATTATGCCCAAGAATTCACTGATCTCAAAGCCGCCTTACCGCTTGGACCCTGTTGAACTTGTCGAGCTTAAGAAGCAATTTTAAGAGCTTCTTGGCATGGGTTTTATCTGCCCCAACGTCTCACCTTGGGAAGCCACTATCTTGTCCGTGAAGAAGAAGGATGGTTCATTGTGGATGTGTATGGAATACCGCATGCTCAACCAAGTGATGTGAAGAACCGTTATCCCTTACCTCGCACCGATGACCTGTTTGATCAGCTGAAGTCAGCCAACATGTTTTAAAATATGGACATGTGAAGTGGCTACTACCAGATGCATGTGAAAGTTGAGGATGTGTCAAAGACAACATTCAGAACTTGCTACAAGCATTATGAGTTCTTGGTCATGCCTTTGGATTTGACTAATGTCCCTACTGGTTTCATGAACCTGATGAACTGGGTATTCTGCCCTTACCTCGATCAGTTTATGGTGGTGTTCATTGATGACATTTTGGTTTACTTTGAGATGGAAGAACAACATCATGAACACTTGCAGATTGTGCTCAACACGCTCAGAGAAAATAAACTTTATGCTAAATTCTCAAAATGTAAGTTCTGGATAAAGGAAGTGATGTTTCTGGGTCATGTGATTTCTGTCGGACATATAGCTATTGATCCTACAAAGGTAGAAGTTGTGACCTGTGGAAAGCACCAAAGAATCCCTCAGAGATTTGTAATTTCCTGGGATTAACATGTTAATATCATAGATTCATCAAGATCTTTCCAGAGTTGGCCTTGCCTTTGACCAAGTTGATACAAAAGCATGTCAAATTCTCATGGAGACCTAAATGTGAGGACAATTTCTAGAATCTGAAGGAGTGCTTTACATCTAAACCTATTCTTGCCTTGCATGTTAAGGCACACCCTCTGTCATTTAGACTGATGCTTCCAAACAAGGTTTAATGTGTGTCTTGATACAAGAAGGTAGAGTGATTGCATGTGCTTCCCGCCAATTGAAACTGAATGAAGCAAATTGGTCTACAAATGATTTAGAGCTAGCTGCCATTATTCATGCTCTAAAAATCTGGTGACACTATCTGTATGGAGTGAAGTTAAAAGTCTTCTCCGACCATAAAAGCTTGAGGTATTTGTTGACATAGAAAGATCTGTAACTCTAACAATGAAGGTAGATGGAGTACCTTAAGCACTAAAACTTTACAATCACCTATCATCTCGATAATGCAAATGTAGTTGTTGATGCTCTGAGTTGAAAGAAGGATCTTGTATGTGCTTCTATGAGCTATTCTATGTGGAAGAATCTGGAACATGTTTCTAGTTGGAAACCTCAACCTGTTGATTCAGTGGATGAAGATAAGTTATTTGTGCACATGGATAGTTTGTCCATTACACTGACCTTAATCTCAGAGGTTGTAGTTGCACAGTTGGAGAGTTCTAATCTTGAGGAGATGAAGGCCTTAGCAGAGAAACCACAATCTAATTTCTCAGTTGAAGTGGATGGTGTTGTCTGCTTCCAACATAGGTCGTGGATTCTCG
The DNA here is from genome assembly GCA_963693085.1 of Alisma plantago-aquatica. Taxonomy (NCBI): domain Eukaryota; kingdom Viridiplantae; phylum Streptophyta; class Magnoliopsida; order Alismatales; family Alismataceae; genus Alisma; species Alisma plantago-aquatica. The sequence goes on along the minus strand of OY856413.1, from coordinate 323,766,235 downwards.
ATGTTGGTAATCTAAGGCAGAAGGTTATGAGTGAAGCTCATGGGTCTAAGTACATGATTCATCTTGGCAGAACTAAAATGTACAAGGACCTACATTGAAGCTTCAGGTGGAAGAATATGAAGAATGACATAGCTTTGTTTGTTGTGAAATATTTGACTTGTCAACAAGTTAAGATAGAGCATCAATGACCTGGTGATTTTCTTCATCTATTTGAGATTCCAGAATGGAAATAAGAGAAGATTACCATGGACTTTGTTACTGGCTTCCCTAAGTCCAAGAAAGGTTATGATGTTGTTTGGGTGGTGATTGATTGACTCACAAAATTTTCCCACTTCTTGCCTTTCAAATCCATACAAAGTTGTTGATATGGCTCAGTTCTATGTTGAGTGAATAGTTCATCTACATGGAGTTCTTGAAGTGATAGTTACTGACCATGACCCAAAGTTTACCTCCAGTTATGGAGTCAAATTCAAGAAGAGATGGGGACTGACCTACAATTCAATATAACATATCATCCGCAAACTGATGGTCAGTCAGAAAGGATAATGCAGATTCTGGAGGATTTTCTTCATGATTGTGTGATGGATTGGGGAGGTGCTTGGGGTAGCTATCTGCCATTAGTGAGTTTGCTTACAACAACAACTACCAAGCTAGTATTGCTATGTCACCTTTTGAAGATCTCTATGGTAGACCTTGTTGCTCACATTTGCATTGGGATGATGTTGGTGAACGTTCTATGGTGAAGACAGATGTTATGCAAATGATGGTAGATAAAGTTCGGATGATTAAGAAGCTTGTGAAAGATGTTCAAGATTGACAGAAGATGTATGTTGACAACAAGATATATGATGTTAGCTTCTTAGTGGGTGACTATGTGTTCTTGAAGATCAATCCTATACACTTTATTTGTAGATTTAAAGTTAAAGGCAAACTGAGTCCCCACTATGTTGGACCATTCAAGATCTTGGATAAGGTTGGAAATTGTGCATACCACTTAGATCTTACTCCTGCCTATGATAATATTCATAATGTGTTTCATGTCTTTGTGTTGAAGAAGTATGTGAAGGACCCTTCTCATGTGCTTACTATTGAGCCTTTGGAAATTCTGAGAATCTAACATATGAGGAGCTACTTATGAATATCCTGGGCTCCTGAGTAAAGCAGTTGAAGAACAAGGAGATTGAGTTGGTGAAAGTTTTGTGGAAATATCATGGTTTGAAAGAAACCACTTGGGAGTTGAGAGATGAAATGTTGCATACTCACCCTTCTCTTTTTGTTTGAGATTTTAGGGAAAAAATCCTTATTAAGGGGTGGAGTGTTGTAACATACTGAATTCTAAATGTAATCTCCATGTAACCCCTTTCCCTAAGTTTTCTTCCCATTTCTTTCCTTTATGTCCTTGTTTGATGAATTAGTGGAATTTATAGTGGTTTGGTGAACATTTGTGCAATAATTATACCAATGGAATGGTTTATGCATAAATACCTCAGTGCAAGCTTATTTAAAGATCTAAAATGCAAAATCACCACTTAAGTGGAACAATGATAAATAAATTTGTGCTATAAGTGTAAGGCCCCAAACCTTGCTTAATGTGTTAAAAAAGCTTAATTACCATAATTAAGTTCTCTAAACCTTAATATAACCTTGTGAGGTGTTTTGAAATCATGAGATAAGCTTAAGTTTCAAGTTTGGTCCAATTTGAATGTTGTTTGTGCTAGTTATGCAATTTTTATGCACATTTTGGAATTGTTTGCAATTTAACAAATTAGGAGGTTTCTTTGAAAATTGTCACATGACTTATGATCCTTGTTGTTTCCTTATCATTATCGATATTTTTGGGCCATCAGGCACCTAGTTATACCTTGGTTTGGAGGTGTTTCTCTTCAAAGGCATTTTAGGGATTTCCCCCTCTATGTATGAGCTTATCTTTAGGAGTTATCAACCAATGGGGTGTTTTATTTGTTTGGAGGTCGGTGGGGGGCATGGAGAACCAAGAATTGATGGCTAAGAAGTCTCTAGGAAATGTGGAATAACTATTTGCATGGCCATAGAATCTCTAGGCTATGAACACATGGAAAGCTCCATGGGCACCTCATGCTTGACTCCTTCCTTATCCATAAAGGCTTGCATGTCAATGGGAACCCTTAGCCATGGACACATGGAAAGTAACTTGACACCTCATTCTTTTCTTCTTCCTTATCCATAAAGTCTTTCATGACCATCTTGGACACACAGAAAGTAGCTTGGACACCTCATGCCTTGCTTCTTCCTTAACCATAAAGCTTTATATACTCCTTCCTTACCTCCCAACCAAAATATTTGATCCATATCACCTCCCTCCTACTTAGAACTTCGTTCTCTCTCTGTTGGGCCATAGAGGATATATACCAAGGTAGAAAAAGATGCCATCTTGGTGAAGAAGGTCTTCTAGGGTTTCATCTAAGCTCATCTAGGGTTTATAAAGTCACCTTTTGGCGTTCCAACCAAGACAAGTAGATTTCTTCCCCTTCTCCGCTGTTCTCCCTATTGTTCTTCTTCCTTCCACCTTCCACCAGGTTGGAACCCTGGTCTTCCATGGTGGAACTCCATCTAAAGTTCAAAAATTCTTCTTTCCATGATCCTCTTGCTTAGGGTTTGTATCCTTGAGAAGAAGGTGATTCTTGCTCGAGTTTGGAGCTTGTGCTTGGAGCTACCAACCCATATAGATTGAGTTTCCTACTTATTGGGATCTGATCTTCTTCCTAGAGGAAAGTTATATAAATTGCTCCATGTTTATTTCTTATTATAAGCTTGTTAGTTCATATTCTTATGCTTACATGATGATCTCCACCTTTAGATGATGTTCTTGTTTAGGGTTTCATTTCTTTGTTGTTCTATACTTTGTTACTAGCTCTAGATGAACCTAAAATGATTCGTACATCCCTCTTAGAGTAAAGGATGAACTAGGACAGGTTGTGGGGGGCCAAGTCATGGGTCGAACCCACTCCCTCTCTTTCTTCCTCGCTTGTAACTAAATTGCTGACATGTCATTTTCTGGTTGGTCAGAATTGAAAATTTCATATATTTTAAATCACTTGTCTAAAATTAATAAAAATTATGTTTTGGAATCAGAAAATTAGCCAAATCTAATAAAAGTGCTTACAAGGTCTGATTTCAAGGGTTTTCAAAAGGTGATTTTTAGAATATGATTTTAATACATAAAATCCATAAAAATTATGACTTAATCACAATAAATCCGAAATTGACATAAAGATATGCTTTCTTGATCAGGAGAACCTAATTAGTCCAATGGTGAAATTTTTAGAGTCTAAATCTAAGTTTTGTGAAAAAGGTCCAATCTTAGGGTTGGTATGCAATAATGTTCAATGTACACTAATGAATGTTAATAAATTGAAATAGGCCAAATTTGAACTTGGAACATCTAGAAGTGGTGGAACTTGGTATTTGAATACAATAAAGAGGTATGTGCATTCTTACACCCTAAGTTGGGATATTTGCAAACCAAACCCTATATTCCCTAATGAGGCACTATATGAACCCTATTTTCTCTATTCATGACTCTTTTGCTAAATTGCCTCAAAAATTAGTATTCTATTTCTTGGGTCTTGTACCCCACTGCCATGTTTCAAATATATGATGCTTCTACTTGCCATAGTTTCTCTTGGCATGCTGGTTTTATTAGACTGTTTAGTTAACATAGTGGTACTTATGTACAACCACCCATAGATAGGGAATGTGTTATTTTGCCCTAGGGAATGTGTTATTCTCACCCATAAATAATGTGTGTAGGTGACTGGGAATGTGTTATTTCTCCCCTCACCTATAGGTCGGGGTCCGGTAGGTGCCTCAACCCTATTTAATTAATGTAGTTAATATTAATTATGCATGAAATTCCTTTACTATTTTAATGTTATGGCAATTATGTATTTTGGTGATGCCTCATACTCTTGATATCTTCATCTATTGATGACCTTATAGCCTTTACTTCTGTGTTATTTTCTTTCTTTTGTTCTTGTTCATATTGTTGACACATACTTTGTTTTCTTTCCCTCTTGCTGGGTGATTTCCCAACCACCTAGATTTTGGACAAGGTGTTGAATAAGATCAAGGAAAATAGGACCAAGATTAGATTCAAGACTTGCTTGAAGGATGTCTAGGTTGCTAAAGCTATATCCATTGTTTTTTCATCTTTTTCTTCTGAAAAAATTATGTAGTGAACAATGATGGAAGCCATGTAATAGCTTTAGTTTCAATTTCCTTAACACTGCTATTGACATTTTATATGTATCTGGTGCATGCTTATTTACTTGGAATATAATACATGCATCCCTCAATATCTATTATCATTGTAAAAAGATGGATGTTCTGTATTTCATCAAATTTTAGTAAGGAGGTGATCTCGCCTCTTTACAACAGCACTTGTGAAAATATTTGGTGTTCTTGTCACCTTCTAACACCATTTGATTTTGGTTATTTGTTGCCAAAAGTTACCAATGCTTTGATGGATGTGACATTTTTGCTTTGATGGCAAGGATAATGGTCGAGTCAATGTTTGGGTCGTTGCCCACACATAGATGTTGTTGTTCTAGCTCAGCCAGTTTGTGCATGATATTTTTGTATTTTTGTATTTCCCAAGATTTAAGGGTAGATATAATTCTTCTAATGTTTTTGGATATGTGATATCCCAACTCTGTGGAGGTTTGGTGCATAGTGAGCCAATGTTGTTTACATGTATCTATATAAGATGGGTCCAGAAGGCAAAAGTTTTCAATTCTGAATGGTTTGTGTCCCCATCTTTGTTTTTTGTATTAATAATGATAGGGAAGTGGTCCGAAATAGCTCTAAGGGAGACATATACAAAGGAGTGTGGGTAAAGGTCTTCCCAAAGGGGTGAACATATGAAGTGGTCGATTTTGGCCCATGAGTGGTTTCCATTCGAGGTGTAGTTGGTGTTGGACGGAGGGTTGCTGATCAACTTTTGGCTGATGATAAGGTTACTTAAAGTTTTATCAGTAGGAGTCATGGATCCTACTTGGTTGTACTAGTTTCATCTATCAGATGGTCAAGTGGTTAGGTTGAAGTCACCCGCTATGAGCCAGGGTTTGTGTGAGTAAAGATTGAGGATTTGATCTATCTGTAAGACCCCTAACCTATCTCAGTGCTTGATCCTACTAGTTTAGCATAATAAGGTGCTTAAACATTAATCTAATATCTTGATATGCCTCAATAACATGTGACATGTTTATGTTTTCGGTTTGGTCATGTTTCTTTGATGTTTGAGCTAGTTATGCTTTATGTGTGCTTGTCTTGGACCAAGTTGCAATTTACCCATGTTGAGGGTTTATCTTGCAATCTGTCACATGTTGGATGTGCCTCTTGTGTCTTATCATCATGATAGAGAGTGATACTTAGAGGCACCTTGTTGGACATTGGTTGATGAGGTGGCATCATGTATGTTGAGCTAGGGTTTCATGAATGCTTGAGTTGATGGTGGTGTCGACCATGTTGATATAGATCCTTTGTAGCGCATGATGTGTTTTCTAAGTGTTGCAACCAATATGCTTTCTTGGTTGGTTTTTGTTGTGGCCAACATGATTTGTCCTTGATCTTAGTCGCTAGGTTTGGCTTGTGTTGATGTTGTAGCGACCTTTGCTTTGGGTGTTATGAGTAGCGGTCGCTGCCATGATGGTCCTTGGTTTTTGTTTTGACCAAAGGGGGGTAGTAGACCTAGTGGTTGCTTCCAAGCCTTATTTTTATCACCCTTTGATGCATGCATATCTAGAGTGCTTGCATGGCTGAGGTTTTGAGGGACATGTGTCATGAGTGGCTCTAGTATCTTGATACATCATATCCCTTTACCTCTCTCATACCCATGGGTATTTATACCCCTTCTTTTTTGTGCAATTGATCCATTTGGTTCTATCTTATTTCTCCTTTCTTATTTGGAATTTGTCCTTGAGCTTGGTGGTGTAATTGGAGGTGCTGAACTTGAAGAAGGTGATCGTTTCCTCCTGGAATGTGGTTATCTAGGGTTGGAGCATCCTTCTTTGTAAACCCTTTGGTGATCCTTGTGCTTGGTAAATGGTTTAATCTCTTTGATCTTGTTTTCTTGAACCCTACCCCTATCTTTATTCTCTCAGCCATACTATGGTTCTCCATGGTGGCTTTCTTGAGGAACTTCTCTCCAACAGATGTGGAATCCATGGTGTTGCATGGTAGTATCTGAGTGAGACGGAGATCTCCTCTTTCCCCTTTTTTTTGGCCTAGGGTTTGTACCCCCTTCTCTTTGGTTAATCTTTGACCTTGGTTTTCTCTTCTTATCTTTAGGTGATCTTTCTTGGATGTGGATTTAATCCAAGCTTGGTGTTTCCTTCTCTCTTGGAGATCGTATCTTTGGAGTTGATCTTCACCTCAAGGCGGGTTATATAACTTCCCATCTTCTATTATTGCACTTGATATTGCATGCATGCTATTTTTTAATCTCTATAACGTGATAACAAGAAGCTTGATGATGTTACTTCGGTTTAGGGTTCATGATTATGAAGTATTCTTGTATATATTGCTCTTTCTCATAAACCCTAACTCTTGCACCCGAGATCTAAGCGTTGGTGAAGTTGTTGATTCTTATATGCACCTTGAATGTTTGTTTTATCACCATAATCTTGGTTTGGATGTTATGTGAAAGATGGAGTTTTGGGTTCATATTTGCATGCCTTTGATGCTTGGTTTCCTTTCACATATGATGGTTTTCCATGTGAATCTTTGTGACACTTGTTTTAGGGTTTTGCTGATCATCTTCTCCATGTGGTTTTCCCTTTGGTTATGTTTGGTTTTCTTGGCATCCACATATGATTTCAAACATTACTCTCTTATGTATCAGGTGTTCACTACATCCCTTGTTAGATGATGATGCTTGGAGTTTGGTAGGTTTGCTAGAACCCTCATCTTAACCCCTTGTGACACCATGTTTCTTTGTTGGTCGCTACGTCCATTTGAGCTGTGTTGGACGTTGTTATGTGGCGGTGTGTAGGGTCGCAATGCTTGGAGTAGTGTATCGTGGTCACTACTTATGAAGCACCTTCATGATGGTTGAAACATGTTGTGTTCCTTGTGGTTACTACCCGATTGAGGTGTTGCCTTGTTGCGGTCGATAGTGATGGTTGTACCATGTGGTCGCTACATGTGTTGAGTCATGTATGGTTGCTACGTTGCATGGTTTTGATGGTCATTCCCCATGGTGTAACCCTAGTGGTCGCTACCTGGGGATGATCGCTACACATGTGATGATGATTAACCTAATATGCTCTAAGAATGTAGGAAGTGATGTACCTAGAGTTTGATGGTGGATGTTGTTATAGAAACCCTAATCGACAAACTATGAGAAACCCTATCCCTAATTATGAGTACATGATGTAACACTTATCTTGTTAGAAGTGATTAGCATGTAATGATGTATTCTCTCTCCTATTTGTGCAACCCTAATGTCATAGGTGGAATGAACATCATAGCTTGCAGTTGCTATGATATCTCTGATGTGACTCAGGGTGTTGATTATGAGCCTTTTTGAGGTATGATGAGGTAATGATGCTATGTAGGAATATGTGTTAGGGTCTTATGACCTAGTAGAGGCTTAATGCCTAATTTGAGATGACATCCTCTAATGATGTGATAAGGGATGGATATCTAATGTTGATATGATGATGGTGATGGCCTGGTATAAGGCAGTGAGACAATATCAAGTGATGATGTGGTCAGCTTTATGTTTAATACACTTTATATCTTCTGATATTGCAACCTACCCCTGTATTTGTAGAATTTGTTTTGGGTTTGTACGTTGTAACTTGATTGATGCACTAAAAGATACCCAACTGGCTTAACTAATCAAGTGAAACCCTAATCATTTAGTTGCCCTGAGCCATAGAACCATCTATAGTGTCAGTACTGGCCAGATGGTGAAACGAGTAATTCCTAAGGGAAACTTGGAGCGCGTATTGTTGAATATGTGGGGGTGCAAGTTGAGGATATATCCCTACATCCACAACTACAAGATTGGAGGATGATTGCAGTCATGCCCCGATAGGAGAACGACCGAGTCATATCTCAGAGAATCTATTTTTAGGGATGGTTGCGATCAAGCCCTGGTAGGAGAGCGAATGCGGTAGTATCTCACTAGTGTCATGCCTATATACTAAGCCGGACTAGGTTGATTTGCAGTTTGACTCTATATGTCATTGTGGAGGACTCAGATTGACCAAGGGTGTGGGAGATTGTAGGAGTCCATCTCTCCTAGATCTTGTATGGCACTAATTTTGACTTAGCAATGGTCAATTGGAGTATGAGTGGTATACCTCATCTCCACAGGGCATTAATAAAAGACGTAATAAAGACGTGTAGTATATTTTCTAGGGTTAAACACAATTCACATTGATTGACCCATTCCCTTATTTCTTATACTATTTAGTAGATAATGGTTATACATGTTCTTCATATTCCTTCTAAAAGCATATGATGGTCTACTGATCAGTTTGTAGCTGCTTAAACTTCTTAATCTGTGTTATTAATTTTGGAAGTATTCATTTAGCTAAATCTGCTCATAATGCTTAATCTGTTCTAATCTATTTGTGTTAATAATAGTTGTTGGTAGAGATTTATATCTATCACTAGGACGTTGGGCTCACCCTGTGGGTTTCCTCATCTTTTAGGTGGTCACACACGATGTTGTAGAGATTGTGTGGTTGAAGAAGATCAACAAGGAGATCAGTAGCAATTGAAGGTTGGATAGGCTGCTAGTGTTTTGTAGTAGAGTACTATGTGTCATCCCTATACTCTCATGTCCTTGGGGGTGTTTTGTAGACGTTGTACATCATTGTGAGGTTTGTGGTAGTATGCCATGGTTGTACATGTATGGCTTGTATATATGAGTATATTATCTTTTGTAATAGATTTGTGGTGGGATGGCCATTATACAATGATGTATATAACTTTATGGTATGATATGTGATACAAGTGGCACAATTTGTAGACTTATATGTAATGTGATCCACTTTTTTGGCTATATAAAATTGGTTTTAATTTGCCGTGTTTTTTGGTAATCTGGATGTTTAGTGATAATTCCACACTTTAGTTTTGAGTAATCTCGTTCGTGTCGTGATGGGTCGTCTGATCGATGATTAGTATCAAAGTTCTAAGTTCATTGAGTTTACAAGAACATAGGACTAAGGTTGTGTCTATTCTTATGTATCCAATATATCTGATTGCAACTTATACTTATGTAGAAGAAGAAGATATATATGGAGAACAAGAAGGACATGCTAAGAGTAGTGTTGCTACACCAGGAGGTGGTGCTGGTAGGCAGGAAAGAGTAGATGCAGTGCCTGAGTGCCTTAGTTAGACCCAACAACTATAGCCAACCCCACTTTTTAGTCCATGTTTGGACAGTTCATGGCTATGATTTCGCACATGGAGGATAGGTGCCATACCTCAGGTGAGGGCAGCTATCCCCAATTCGAAATCTCAGGGTTCTAGGAAGACCTTTGAGAGGTTGTGACACATTGGAGCATTGGAGTATGTGGGTACAACAGACTCGATAGATGTAGATATGTGGCTGATAGGGTTGGAGAAGGCCTTTAAGATCCTCAAAATCCTAGAAGAGGATAAGGTGAAGCACGCAATGTACCTGATGAAGGGTAGTGTTGGACATTGGTGGGACATTGAGGAGGAGAGGAGGCCTGGAGTGGTGGTCAGTTGGGAGGAGTTTGGGTGAGCGTTTGTGAGCTGATACTTCAGAGAGACATATCTTGATGAGAAGATCTCACAGCTTGAGAAGATATGATAGGGATCTATGGCGATCCACGAGTATGAGGCCAAGTTCATAGAGTTTTTGAGGTTTTGTCTTCACATGGCCGTAATGAACAAGGATATGATCTGATGTTTTAAGAAGGGTTTGATATCAGAGTTGAGGACAACAACATCAGATTTGGAGAATAGAGAACGGTTTATGATGTTTGTGGAGTCCATGAGGTAGATTGAGTAGTCAAGGATAGAGAAGCGTGAAGCCAATGCCAAGAAGAGACCGACACAGTTTCAGGGACAATCTTCTGGATGCTTTGAGAAGCCTAGGTTTTCAGCACCTCAGTCACAACATAGGTCACTAGTTCAATCTCTCAGTGGTCACCAATTAAGGCAGAGGTTGTAGCTTTCCTCTAGCTAGAGCTCACATTGTGGCATCAGTTTCAATAACATGGTCGTCCATGATGTAGTTTGACACAAGGAATTATTATATGTGTGGACAGAAGAGACATCTAAGGTTGTTTTTCCCAGTAAAGGATGAGGAGGTGATGCAACAGTTGAGACAAAGTCAGCAAGGGTTGCAGCAATGGTAGTTTAACCGTGGTGGAGGCAGAGGACACAGTCAAGCATCATAGGATGGTTCATCTGGAAAGGCCAACAGAGGATGGGGCGACAATAGGCAATGAATCAATTTATGATATGAGTCATCCAGAAGTATTCATCAACCCACAGGCTGTGACAGGTCAAATAGAGTTATTTCATTCTGATTTGTCTTCTTCCTGCTTTATATCTATTTTGGTTGACTCGGTTGTAGCACACTCTTTTATCACTAGACAAGTGATAGCTAGTTGTTCTTTACCTGTTAGTCGTAGATTTGATAGTCTCCTTTTAGAAACCCCTTTGGTTGGTTCCACCAAGTTGTAGGAGGTATGCCCATCCTACGTTCTTTCTTTCTTAGGAAGTGGACCTTATACCACTTAACATGTATGGATTCGATGTGATCCTTAGAATGGATACTTTGGAGAAGTACCAGGTGGTCTTGGAATCTAGTTTCAAAGTGGCGACGTTCTTTGATAGGGATGTTTTGTGGGTCTTCCAAGGAGATAGGAAGATTCCCCCGATGTGTTTGGTGTCAACAATGATAGTAGAGAGGCTAATGAGACAAGGTTGTGAGGCTTTTCTGGCACATGTGATGGATACTAAGGTGAGCAATCCTAGTATCCAATAGGTGCCCATTTTCATGAGTTTGAGGAAGTGTTTTCCGATGAGTTTCTTAGTGTTCCCCCACCTTGAGAGATTAATTTTGAGATCAATATGGTTTCTAGTACAGTGCCAATAGCACAGACGCCGTACATGATGGAACTAGCTAAGATGCAAGAGTTGAAGAAGTAGTTGTAGGAGCTGTTAGATAAGAGATTTATCAGACTGAGCACTTCCCCTTGGGGTGCCCCATGCTGTTTGTGAATAAGAGGGATGGATCTATGAGGTTGTGCATCGACTACTGAAAGTTAAACAAGGTGACGATCAAGAACAAGTACCCTTTGTCGTGGATAGAAGATCTATTTGACCAATTGAGAGGTGCTACAATCTTTTCTAAGATAGATCTAAGGTCAAGATACCACCAGTTGTGGATAAAGGTGGATGACATACCCAAGTCAGATTTTAGGACTAGATATGGCCACTACGAGTTCGTGATTATGCCATTTGGGCTAACCAATGTACCAACAACATTCATGGTTCTAATGAACAGAGTGTTCTGGCCTTATCTTGATCACTTCCTAGTTGTGTTCATCAACGAAATCCTAATATACTCTAGAGCCAACCACCAACATGAGCAACACTTACAACAGACGTTGACCTTGTTGAGATAGCACAAGTTGTATGCCAGCAAGTGTGAGTTTTGGCTGAAAGAGGTGTCTTTTCTAGGGCACGTGATATCCGCTGAAGGTGTTCGTGTGGATCCTAGGAAGGTCTAGTCAGTGCTAGAATGGGAACAACCTAAGAAACTGATAAAGGTTCACAGTTTCCTAGGCCTGGTAGGCTACTACATGAGGTTTAGCAAGAACTTCAGTGCAGTGGTATTACCCCTAACGAAGCGGACAAGGAAAGGTATTGCTTGTCTGGGATGACAAGTGTTAGTGTTTTTTCTATCTTTTAAAGGAAAAGCTGACTAGTGCACCAATTTTAGTGTTTCCTGAGCAAGGAAAATGTTACATCATATTTTGTGATGCATCAAAGAATGGTTTGGGTTGCATGCTGATGCAAGATAAGAATGTGATTTCTTTTGCTTCATGACAACTTAAGAAACACAAGGAGAGCTACCTGATGCATGATCTAGAGCTTGCATCTGTGGTTCATTCTTTGAAGATTTGGACACACTACCTTTATGGCGAGAAGTGTCAAATCTTCACCGACCACATGATTCTTCAATAGATCTTTTCAAAGTAAGAGATGAAGATGTGACAGTAATGCTGGATGGAGTTGATCAAATATTATTATTGTACGATAGACTACCAGTCGGGGAAGACGAACATGGTGGAAGATGCTTTGAGCAGGATTCTTCTTTATCATCATCTACTGATAAGGTGTAGTTGTGCTCTTTGGTGTGCTGTAAGAGAGATATGTTGGTGTCTATTGGCCAGATGAATGTGAAGTTGGAGGTCTCCTTGTTGGCAGGCTTGTTGGCCTAGTTATAGGTGAAGCCTACGTTGAGGCAATACATCAGAGATGCACAACATAGTGATATTATGATACTACATATTTGATCAAAGTTTGGTAGCGAGAAGTGTGATGGCTTCCACAAATTAGAATATGGGATAGTTTGTTACCATGATAGAGCGGTGGTTCATGATGTGATGATATAAGGAAGTTGGTTCTTGAAGAGGCTCACTCTTCGATTACACTACACATCTACATAGTACCAAGATGTACCATGACCTGAAAGATCTGTATTGGTGGCCTTCTTTGAAGCATGACGTGGTTGAGTTTGTGGAAAAGTGTCATGTGTGTCAATAGGTTAAGGCTGAGCATTGGAAACCTGCATGGATGTTGCAACTGTTACCTATACTATAGTGGGAATGGGATCATATCATGATGGACTTTGTGATTGGACTTCCCAGCACAACAAAAGGTCATGATTCCATATGGATGATAGTGGACATGTTGACTAAGTCATCACACTTCCTCCCTATGAAAACAACGTATACAACTGAGAAGTTGGCACATGTGTATGTTGATGAGATAGTACGTCTGCATGATATCCCAATGGTAATTTTATTTGATAGAGGTCCTCATTTTAATAACCATTTTTGGGAGCATCTGCACAATCTGATGGGTACATAGTTGAGGTTTAGTACAAATTTTCACCAACAAACACATGGATAGTCCAAAAGGACTATACATACGTTGGAGCATCTGTTGAGAGCTTGCGTTCTATAGTTTTTGGGCAGTTGAGATGTACACCTCAGTTTGATAGAGTTTTCTTACAACCATAGCTATCAAAGGAGAATCAACATGGCACCATATGAAGCTTTGTATGGGATACGTTATAGGTCTCCATTGTGTTGGTATGAGACTGGTGAATATCAGATTTTGGGTCCTGATCTTGTACAACAGACAACATAGAAGATTAAGATGATACAACAACAACTGAAGGTAGCCCATGATAGGTAGAAATCTTACACTGATAATCATCAGAGGCTCTTGGAGTTCCAAGTTGGAGACAAGATGTATCTCAAGGTCTCTCCTTGGAAAGGCGTGTTGAGGTTTGGGAAGAAGGGTAAGTTGTCTCCCAAGTTTATGGTACCTTACCCTTTGGTGGCACGTATTGGGAAGGTGGCTTATAAGTTGGATATGCCACCCGAGTTCATAGGTTGCATCCAAGGTTTCACATTCCTATGTCGAGGAAGTGTCATCCTGACACTGAGTTGGTATTGTAGCCTATGGAGGTTGAGCTCGATGAGGATGTGTCTTATGTAGAGGGTCTATGTTGATCTTGGACCGGAGGTGAGGAAGTTGAAGAAGAAGGATACGTGTTGGTTAAAGTTTTATGGCATCATCATGGCATGGAGGAAGCCACATGGGAGCTTGAGGAAGAGATGCATAGGAAGTATGTATCTCTTTTCACATAAGATTTCGGGGGTAAAATCCTTGTTAGGGGTTTATGGTTGTAAGATCCCTGAGCTAGCTTAATGCTTGATCTTGCTTACTTAGCATAATAATATGCTTAAACCTTAATCTAATATCTTAAGATGCCTTAATAACATGTGACATGTTTATGTTTTTAGTTTGATCCAGTTTGTTTGATGTTTGAGCTAGTTATGCTTTACGTGTGCTTGTTTTGGACCAAGTTGCAATTTACCCATGTTGAGGGTTTATCTTTCAATTTGTCACATATTGGATGTGCCTCTTGTACCTTATCATCATGAGAGAGAATGATTCTTAGGGGTGCCTTGTTGGACCTCGATTGATGAGGTGGCATCATGTATGTTGAGCTAGGGTTTCGTGGATGCTTGAGTTCATGGTGGTGTCAACCAAGTTGATGTTGATCCTTTGTAGTGCCCAACTATTTTTAGAGTTTTATGGCTGATATGCTTTCTTGGTTGGCTTTTGTTGCGACCACATGCTTTGGCCTTGATCTTGGTCACTAGGTTTGGCTTGTGTTGATGTTGTAGTTACCTTTGCTTCAGGTGTCATGAGTAGCGGTTGCTACCATGATGATCCTTGGTTTTTGTTTCAACCAAAGGGGGTAGTGGACCTAGTCGTCACTACCGAGCCTTGTTTTTATCACCCTTTTATGCATGCATATCTAGAGTGCTTGCATGGGTGAGGTTTTGAGGGACATGTGTCATGAGTGGCTCTAGTATCTTGACACCTCATATCTCTTTACCTCTCCCCTACCCTTGGGTATTTATACCCCTTATTTTTTCATTCAAGTAATCCCTTTGTCTCTCTCTTCTTTCTCCTTTATTGTTTGGACTTTTTCCTTGAGCTTGGTGGTGCAAGTGGAGGTGCTGAACTTGAAGAAGGTGGTCATTTCCTCCTTTCATGTGGTGATCTAGGGTTGGAGCATCCTTCTTTGTAGATCCTTTGGTGATCCTTGTGCCTAGTAAGTGGTTTAATCTCTTTGATCTCATTTTTTTGAACCCTACCCCTCACTTTCTTCTCTCTGCCAAATTGTGGTTCTCCATGTTAGATTTCTTGAGGAACTTCTCTCCAATAGAGGTAGAATCCATGGTGATCCATGGCAGTACCTGAGTGAGATAAAGATCTCCTCTTTCCCCTTTCTTTTTAGGCTTAGGGTTTGTACCCTCTTCTTTTTAGGTTTTCTTTGACCTTGTTTTGCTCTTCTTCTTTCGAGGAGATCTTTCTTGGATGTGGAGTTAACCCAAGCTTGGTGTTTCCTTCTCTCTTGGAGCTTGTGGCTTTATCGTTGATATTCACCTCAAGGAGGGTTATATACCTTTCCCCTCTTCTATTGTTGCACTTGATTTTTCATGCATGTTATTTTTTTATCTCTTATAAGAAGCTTGATGATATTACTTTGATTTAGGGTTCATGATTATGAAGTATTCTCATATAGATTGCTCTTTCTCCTAAACCCTAATTCTTGCACCCAAGATCTAAGTGGTGGTGGAGTTGTTGATTCTTATATGCACCTTGAATGTTGGTTTTATCACCATAATATTGGTTCTGATATTATGTGGAAGATGGACTTTTGGGTTCGTGTCTGCATGCGTTTGATGATTGGTTTCCTTTTGCATATGATGGTTTTCCATGTGGATATTTATGATGCTTGTTTTATGGTTTTACTAATCATCTTCTTAATGTGGTTTTCCCTTTGGTGATGTTTGGTTTTTTTGGCATTCACATATGTTATGAATGTTAGTCTCTTCTAATTTCAGGTGGTCACTACATCCCTTGTTGGATGATGATGTTTGGAGTTTGGTAGGGTTGTTACAACCCTCAACCTAACCTCTTGTGATGCCATGTTTCTTTTTTGGTCGCTACGTCCATTTGAGCTGTGTTGGTCATTGTTATGTGGTGGTGTGTAGGGTCGTAATGCTTGGAGTAGTATATTGTGGTCGCTACTTATGAAGCACCTCCAGGATGGTCAAAACAAGTTGTTTTCCTTGTGTCTGCTACCCGATTGAGGTGTTCCCTTGTTGCGGTCAATAATGATGGTTGTACCATGTGGTCACTACATATGTTGAGTCATGTATGGTTGCTACGTTGCATGGTTTTGATGGTTGTTACCCATGGTGTAACCCTAGTGATTGCTACATGGGAATGACTGCTAAACATGTGATGATGCTTAACCTAATATGCTCTAAGAATGTGGGAAGTGATGTACCTAGAGTTTGATGGTGAATGTTGTTATGGAAACCCTAATCGGTTATCTATGAGAAACCCTAACCCTAATTATGAGTACAAGATGCACCACCTATCTTACTTGAAGTGATTAGCATGTAATGATGTATTCTTTCTCTTACTTGTATAACCCTAATGTTGCAGGTGGAATGAACATCATAGTTTGTGGTTGATATGGTATCTCTGATGTGACTCAGGGTGATGAGTATCAACCTTTATGAGGCATGATGAGATAATGATGCTATGCAAGGACTATATTTTTGGGTCTTATGACTTGGCAGAGACTTAGTGCCTAATTGAGGTGTCATCCTCTAATGATGTGATAAGGGATAGATATCTAATGATGATATGATGGCCTGGTATAAGGCGGTGAGACAATATCATGTGATGGTGTGGTCATCTTTTTGTTTCATACATATTATATCTTCTAACGTTGCAACCTACCCTATCTTTGTAGAATTTGTTTTGGGTTTGTACATTGTAACTTGATTTATGCACTAAAAGATACCCAATTGGCTTAACTAATCAAGTGAAACCCTAATCATGTAGTTACCCTGATCCATAGATCCATCTATAGCGTCAATACTTGATGGATGGTGAAATGAGTAATTCCTAAGGGAAACTCAGAGCGCATATTGTTGAATATGCGAGGGAGCAAGTTGAGGATATATCCCTGCATCCACAATTACAGGATTGGAGGATGACTGTGGTCATGCCCAGGCAAGAGAACGATCGTGGCCGTATACTAGAGAATATGTTTTCAAGGATGGTTGCGATCATGCCCTGGTAGGAGAACGTCTGCAGTCGTATCTCACTAGTGTTGTTCCTATATACCAAGGTGGACTAGGTTGGTTTGCAGTTTGACTCTATATGTCACTACGGCAAACTCAGATTGACTGAGGGTGTGGGAGATCATAGGAGTCTGGTTCTCATAGATCTTGTATGGCACTGATTTTGACTTAGCAGTGGTCAGTTGGAGTATGAGTGGTATATCTCATCTCCATAGAGCATTAAAAACAGACGTAATATACCTGTGTTGTATATTTCTTGGGTTAAATACGATTCACATTGGATGACCCTTTCCCTTATTTCTTATACTGTTTAGTAGATAACAATTATACGTGTTCTTCATATTCCTTCTAAAAGCATATGACGGTCTACTGATCAGTTTGTAGCTGCTTAAACTACTTAATCTGTGTCATCAATTTTGAAAGTATTCATTTAGCCGAATCTAGTCATAATGCTTAATATGTTATAATCTATTTGTGTTAATAATAGTTTGGTAGAGAGTTATATCTCTCGACGTTGGTCTCACCCCACGAGTTTCCACATCTTTTAGGTGGTTTTTTAAGACGCGATAGAGATCATGCGGTTGAAGAAGAGCAACAAGAAGATCAATATCCCTTGAAGATTGGACAATCTTCCAGTGTTTTGTATTATAGTCCTATCTGTCGTCCCTGTACTCTCAAGTCCTTGGGGATGTTTTGGAGATGTTCTACATCATTGTGAGGTTTTTGGCAGTATGCCATAGTTGTACATGTATGGCTTGTATATATGAACATGTTATTTTTTGTAACAAGTTTATGGTAGGGTGGCCACTGTATAATGATGTATATACCTTTATGGTATGATATGTGATGCAAGTGGCACGATTTGTGGACTTGCATGTAATGTGCTCTGCTTTTGTGGTTATATAAATTAGTTTTATTTACCGTGTTTTCTGGTAATCTGGATGTTTAGTAATGATTTTGCACTTTAGTTTTGAGTATCCTCACTTGTGTGGCGGTGGGTCATCACACTATCTCACTAAGGTGATGGGAATTGTCTAAACTGGGTTCTCCATAAATGCCGATGGATGTCCAATCGTTAGCATCTTTGGAGTTTTTGATGTGTAAAGTGATGTTGTAATTGTGGTATTCAAGATGTTAAATGTTGAACATGGTGTTGTTGATGCCTATAAGAATGCCTCCTTTGAAGCCGTTGGGAGGTATTTGGTACCATTTATTTATGTGCTTACCCCTATGGTTTTCAAGGTGAAAGGGGTCAAGGTAGTTTTTGTTTCTTGAATGGTAATGATGTTGATGTTGGTTTTGTAGATGTGATGCTGAATGAGTTTTATTCTCTTAGGATTTACTGCTCCATAAACATTCTGTGATGAAATCTTCATGGTGGAGAAGACAAATACAATGATTGAAGAGGAAAAAATCTGATAGATTTAACTATGTGAAGATATTTAGGTTGTTTAGGCTGACGTAGGCTTGGTGGATTTGTCTTTGGTTTCGCCATTACATGTATTTTTCAAGATCATCTAAAGCAGATGTGGCTACGTCATTTGATTCAAACTTAATACCTAGTTTGTTTGAAAAGAGAGAGAAGGTGTGGATATCGGGCCACAAATCAATATATTCTATGTTGTCTATTAGATAATTGTGTTCTTTATCAACTGGTGCATCTAAGAAGAAAGATAATTCACTAAGATATTTCAAATTCTAATATTCATGATTTTTACCTAGTTCTTCTGAAGAAAAGTAGTTCTTCTTAGTAAGGCCTTCCAGAGTAGCCATCAAAGAGTTGATAGTCAGAGTCATGATGGTAGCCTTTCCTTTGTTCTTCTATTTTGGACTATGGGATGATCTGATCGCATCCATAATGGTAGTTTTGAGCTTCTGAACATTGTTTGGGTCTAAGTTTGTAGTGGTGACTAGGTTATTATGAAAAGGGAAAGGTCTGAAGGAGTCTTGGATGGAGTTTTTGTTGCTATCCATGGATGGTGAGGATTTTTTGGGTCTTTTGTTTGGGCTATTTGTGATGGAGTTGGTTTGTGAGAGGGCAACAAAAGATTTTCTCTCCCAGACCATATTTCTATCATTAGGTTTTCTGATAATGGGAAAAGTTTTCTTAACATTGATGGGGCAGTACCAGGATGGGGGTGGAAAGTGATGTCTGAGAAGGTAGTGGGAGTGTTTGTAGGGTTTTCAACGATCAGTTTGACCTTGTAAATCTTCTTGCTAAGTCTAGTTTTAATCGAGGCATGCAGTGTGATGACTTGATTAACTGAGAAGACTCATAAAGCTTTGATGAAGTTTGTAGGATGGAGGGTGTCATGACTGACAAATTGGAGGGTAGAACCTATAGAATATGCAATCATCCTGAATATCTTGACTTCCCACAAGTGTGGAGGTCAAATATGGGGACCCACCCCGAACCTCCAAAGCCAGCAAGAGAAGACCCTTGACCAGGAGACCATTTTGTAATGCTGGCTTGTACAAAGTTGGAGCAACAAGGAATGGTCATTAATTGTCCAAAAAGATGGTCGAGTTTAGGACCTTCCGGTACCAAGTACAAAAATTGGGATGGGGAGAGGATCTTAGGTTTGAAAACAGTGTGTCCTAAGAGCAGGAGGGTGATAGCCCGTGTAATGACCACATGTGTGCTTAATTGGTAAACTAGGGTTTACCTAAATGATTACATGCTTGATTAGATTGAACACCGTTTAGACTTGATTAATGATAATAGATCAATTGTGATGTTTCAAGCCTAATAAGAAACTCTAACTATGATTTTAGTTTGAAGAATTAGGGTTTGAGAAATGTAAACCCTAATCGGTAAAAATTAGGGTTTTGATAGTACATGAATATGGAATTTAATCAGGATAGCAGTGTGGTAAATGATTTTTCATATTTTCTACAAATTTTTTTATTTAATTTAATTTTGGATATGATATGGATAACTCAATCATGCATATTTTAGAAAAATTTCAAAATATTTGAGTGTTCTTTGAATGTGATTCTCGATCGAACTATACTTCGACCAAAATGCTGATAGAGTGCTTTTTAGTAGTGTAGTGTTTATTTTTAGTTATTTATTGGTAACTCTAAATGATCTAAAATTTTAAATGGAGATCTGAAACTCAATCATAAACAACATTTAAAATTTTCATAATTTTTGGATGCATTTAGACCTTATCAGTAGATGAATTATAGTAATATTTTTATGACAAAAAATTCAGCTGAAATAAGAAAAAGTGTAGTGAGGGGTCAATGTGCAATTGACCCAAGCAGCTTAATTTCTCTATATGGTCAACCTAACACACAAGGAGCTCTCATAATTCGTAATTCAATCCAAAGAAACGAAATCCTAGAGAGAGAGGGAGAGTTAGGGTTTGAGAGGAGAAAGTGATGGAGATGCTGACCTAGGGTTTTGCGGTCCGAGGAATAATGAAATCATGTAAGTTTAACTTCTTTGCATAGCCTTTCATGGTGAATCTTCTCTCACATGTCAAGATTCCATCCCTCCTCTGATTTGATCCAAAATGGTCTCAAAATTTCCCCCTTTCTCACTCTTTCTTCATAATCCATCATTTGTAGGGTTTCCGAGTTGAAAGGAAGAAGAATCGGGTGAATTGCTAGAGATTTGATATGAGATTGAGATTTTTAGGGATGAAATTCGTTTGTAAGGTGTTTTCACACCTTAGGGTGAGTGGGAACTTCCTTTAAACAGTATATTGCATGAAAATTGGTTAAATCATCCATAATCTTTAATTGCTTAGTATGCGACTACAAACCCCGAATTGTCTGTTTGATCTAAGTTGTTGCAAAATGATATGAAATGAATTCTTCCTCTGTTTGTTTGAATTTAAGATAATAAATTCATATTAGAAATGTATAAAATACATCTTAATGATAATTCCCTAAGTATTCGCAAAGGTTACAAGAGTAAACTGAAATATAGGGAATTTGTCTGTGACTGAAATTGCTATATAATTAAATAGAGAAATTTGTTTATCTGGACCCCCTTGGTTATGAATGATTGTTTATCTGAATGCGTAGTATATATATGTCAGATACTATTTTGTATTTCATTTGATGTGAATAGTGTTTGCTTGATATCTTTGTAAAGAGGGTGAGGCCCTATATGAGTGGAAAGTTGGAAATTTGTGAATAAATATGGTGAAATCTATTTGAAGTGTTTTTCTTAACATCATAGACTCTATTTATACAATGTTATTATTGATTCATAATATCTCAATGAATGGAACCCTAAGTTAGCTCAATTCAAGGATTTCATACATATGTTGATTGTATATGACTTGTTTAAAGCAATCTGGATTTAGTGGATGTTTATGACATATTAAATCCTTATGAGAGCCATGTGATAAGTGAATGAGGTAAATGAAACCCTAAGGATAGGGTGTTCAATGAATTAAGCATTTTCATTACCATGTTGTCACTATGAGATGCACAACCCATGATTTGGGTCGATGTGCACATTTTCTAAGAAAGTGCAAATAATTTATGGGTACAAATGACGATTACTCGTATGCTAAGTAATTAGATCTTTTCAGTATATTAAGATGTTTAATTGTATGATTCTAGTGTATAAGTGCCAAATGGACATGCATTATGTTTATTTAAGTATTTCAGTCTGCCTGCATGTATAGTATGTTGATTTCTCAGTATATTACAATGTTTGAATATACTGCTCTGCCAAGTTAAGGATGATATACATGATGTGTTATAAACTTCAAATAAATAGACGCGGTACCATAGAGATACCAGAGTCAAGTATAAGTAAGGGAACAGATACAATATAGTAAGAGCCTTCTAAGAAAAATAAAATAATAGACTTAAGAGCCCTGAACACCGTAGATTCCCTATGAGAGGTCTGCGTCGTAGGGATGAAACAACCTAACCCTGGCAGTATCCAGTATATGGGGGTCGGAACGTACTAACAGGTGGTACGAGGGACGAAGCCCTAGTGGAAGTCTCCTTAATATACAACATGTAGTGTCCAACATCAACCAGAGGTCCTGGTGACACTAGAGTACAGAAAAGCCAATAGGTGGCTTGACTCTCTGTCTGTGTGCTTAGGTTAGAGGAGGAGTCTAGTTTTTACGGCATAAAAGGTGTGCCGAGGCCAGAGAGCCATTTTCCTATTGCAGACCAGTGACGTAGTCAGGCTTAGCATTCCCGGGTGTGTCGGCTAAGTCTTGTACGGTGAGATCGTAGTTCGCTATGAGTCTTCATATGTAGAGTACACTGCATATGATCAAGGCATAAGCTAAAATATGTTCATATAGGTTTAAAGAGTTTCTTATAAGTAAGAAAGGCTAAGAAAGATTCAAGTACAATTTCCCAGTAATTATTCTTTGTATGTTTCTGAATTATTAGTTCTCGTTAAAATTAATCAAGTATGCTCATATATTGATTTACTCTTGTTAATATCTAGAGTATCCTGCCATATTTATGATTGTCAATGATCAATCTCTTAAAAGCTTACTAATGTTATAATTGATATCAATTGCTCAAATGTATATCTGTAATTATATCAGTGTTTTAGACTGTTTCTTTGAAGTACTCATTCACTGAGCGACTAGGCTCACCCCTCTACTCACAATTGTTAGGGAAACCACGTGGACTTGAAGAAGGTCAAAGCATCAGAGTAGATCTACCACATGAGTTAAGTATGAGATTTGTTAAGTTCAATCGGTCATTGTGACTCTAGGTCTTAGTATAGATGTGAGAGTGTTGTAAGTAATGTTTTGTATCTTTGTTTTCTTAATAAGAGAGAATGTATCTGATTATCATGTCGTATGTACCTGAGAATGAATGTATGGATGTTGTTGAAATCATATTAAAGAAATCAATGTTTAGATTCCCTTGTAAAGTTAGTTTATGTGGTTTAATGCGAGAAAACAAAGAGTTTGAAAAAGAACAAAAAGTTAAGGGTGATCTTTGTATTACGTTAAATCCTCAATTTATGTCCTAATCTCATGATTAATGGTAATTGTGAGATCGGGATGTGACAGTTCGAGTACTATCTAGGATGTTTACAGTGTTGTTGTCAATGTTATTAATGATGGATACGATAATGCTATGACTTGTGAAAACACGTAGAAAACACATAGTTCACATGGAGGTTGATGGGAAATTCTTTCTCGAGGTGGATCGGGGAGGGGCATGACAAACGAAGATGGGTTGGATGGTTTAGTGGTCGGAGGAGAACTCTGCTTGGAAGACGTAGGCAAGGCTGGGATGAGTGGAGGTGTGTTTATATGTAGAGGTGGGGGGTTTATCCTGGTGAGTGGGTCTGCTAGAGAGAAGAGCCGGTGATGTTGTAGAGGGAGAAGATGGAGAGGAAAGGTCAGAATCAAGAATAAAAAGACATAAGAAACAATTTTGATCAACAACTAAGTCTATATTAGATCAAGATCTTTTTGGAGTTTTGACGACTCCTTTATTCCACCATGATCTATCTGTAATCACATTTTTTGCGTGAAAGTTGTATTTCCTCATGTTGTGAGGCATGTTGTATTCTAGGGAATAACATAGTTTATTTGGGCAGTTGTAAGAGAGGTGTCCATGCATATTACAGACAAAGCATCGCGGTAGGGAAGTGCTTTGGGACTTAGAATGCCCTCGTCCGTAGCATCAGAGACAACGCCAGTCAGAGCGATGTATCTTTTGTGAGTAAGTGACGAGAGTCCAGACGTTTGGATTTGGATCATATGAGAAGGTATTCGTAGCTAAATTTTTAGC
This sequence comes from Alisma plantago-aquatica, assembly GCA_963693085.1. Taxonomy (NCBI): domain Eukaryota; kingdom Viridiplantae; phylum Streptophyta; class Magnoliopsida; order Alismatales; family Alismataceae; genus Alisma; species Alisma plantago-aquatica. Next base: position 323,742,539 of record OY856413.1, on the reverse strand, counting down.
CGAGGTAGAATGAAGAGGTGGAAATTTTAAAGTGTATGATAGATCTCCAGGAAAAGTCGAGGAATAATTATGGTTGGTTTTGTCAGTTGGTAAAAAAAACTGTTATCTAAATAGGATGTTTTTTTGGGTTCATGCCTTTCTTCTTGAAGATTGTTCTTAGGTGCTGATGCTGTTGTGTCCTCTTCATCCAATGAGGAAGCTGAATCAATTAAGGTGTTGATCTCAATCGGGTTTGCAGAAGTGTCTGGTTTGGGTTGATGTTACTATGGGATGAAGAAATGATCTGCTAAATCAGATCCTTCAAAGTTTGAATCACATGGCATTCTGAACATCGACTCTGCAGGTGTTTCAAAGTTGAAGTTTCTAACCCAAGCTAGAAGCATATGGTCTTTTATGGGGTGGAGATCGATAGTCCAATCACTTCTGAGTTTAAGTTTTTCAATCATTTTTGTCCATCCTTCGACGATGTACATATTGGATTTCTTGTTTGTCGTGATGACTATCTCGAACTCCATGTTGCCTATTTGAATCTTAATTTTCCTGGCAGAATTTCGAACTGGTGGTATCTCCATTCTTTGGGTAGCATCATAGATTTTCTATTATCTGCGTCATCAAGGGGGAAGTCCATGAAAGGATATCTAGGGGCCATATTTGGATTGTCGGTTTTGTGACCAATGTGTTTCTGTTTCTATTGTTTGTGAATGCTGGTTTTGGTTTTATAGGCATGACTGATGTAGAGTGACATGTCAGATCTACGAGTCTTCTGCTTGCTCAGTGTAATGCTGATGTGTCCCTCGTTCTCATGTTGCGGAGCAGCATTGGGTCTGGACAGTAGACTCAGAAATAACAAGTATCCCCGTTCTCATGTTGGGGAGCAGCATTGGGTCTGGACAGTATACTCAGAAATAACAAGTATGGTAGGGAGTAAGTGTCGCCTGAAGTCAGTATCACCAAGAAGGTGGTCAGAAGCTACCATTGTAGTGTTGACATTGGAGTTGATCAGAGAGTAATTGTACTATCTCAGATTCACAAAGAGCTTCTACAGGTGGTGCGACCGGGATGTTTTGATTTTCAGAAAGAGTAGTTAGTGCTCAAGAAACAATAACTGTTGGCGTTTTGTTGTTGTGGTAGTGGGGGATATATTTGGTGTATCACCGCCTTTCTGTTACCAGTAGTACGGCGATGTAGCGTGGGTGGTACAAGTAGATCTCCGGTGTACGCATATGATGGTCTTTGATGTGGTTGGAGTTGGCGATACTTTTTAGAGAGAAATTGAAGCTTTCTCTCACTAGTGGTTCCATACAATAATTCTTTCTAGACTTGAAGGTCACGAAGTTACATTTCTACAAAAATAATTTCTTCTTTACAAAAATTCATAAAAGCTCACCGTTTTCCTATTTTTCCAGCATGCCAATTCTATATCTTTGTCCTTCATGTTTTTATCTACATATTATTTTATGTAAACTAACTATGCTATCTAGGTTAAACTGTGTGGGTGAATTGTGTCCTATGAAAGTTGCATGAAAAAAGATATCAGAGTGAGTTAGCGTGAATGTTTGTCAGTTCAAATCCTGTGATTTGTTTGGATTAATATGTTGAAAATTCATGTAGTCATATACATAAAAATATGGTAATCATTTGGTTAATGTCGTGAGTTAAATTAATTTGTTCCACTAAATGGTTAATTTATGGTTGAAATTTTAGCAATAAATTTAGTTGAATAGGTTAATTTAGTCACAATTGATTCACGGATAACCCATTCAATTAATCTGGTTAATTAAATAGCACTCTTGTAATTATATTATTACTTGAAAATACTAATAAAATTTTGAATATTTTATATTATATTAGTATTGCATTAAATGTGAAAAGTTAGATTATTATATAAATAGGATTTTTTTATAAATAAAAGCTCAAATGTGTGTGTGTGTGTGCGCACACACACACACACATATATGACTACATTGTGGCTATTCGGTAAATCTAGTTAACCAAACATTAGATAAATAACTAATTGGGATAAATTAATCAAATTGATCGGATTAACCAAATTGTGTAAAAAAAGTTAACCATTCGGTTAACTGACTATTAATAAATTCTAATCCTTACATTAAAAAATTGCTTTGAAGCGGTTGCGTGTACGACAAAAATCAGTTAATTATATGTTGTGTGGGTATGTTATCGAGCTCGAACTACAGTAAATATGGCAGTTTTACAATCGGTCTGAATACGGCGAGATTCTAAACATTAGTAATTCCTTTGTACGAGTGCTAGAGTGAATACCGGGAATTTTTATCTTTCATAACTGATAATGTTTTTGTATATAATTGTCAGAAACCGAACGGTCCCTATAACTTTTTTTTGACATAACCAAAACCTAGAAGGACTAACTACTAATTCGGAAACTTCCACTTGTTCAAATCATAAAGCGTGCATTGTTATCCATTTATGTTTATGAAATCCAAAACAAACCGAACAATAAACTATCCATTTGTAGTTTAAGTTATAGTATGACGATACGTTATAACTTTTATATTATGTTGAATTTGTAATGGCTTAATTGATAAAAAAAATGAAGAAGAAATATCGTAGTGTAATATTACGCAAAAGGTAATATAAATTTGTGTTGCTCCAAGTATATTATGTAGACTTAATCGATGAATGACGTGTCTCTATTATTATTGCTTCTAACTATGTTATTAACTACTTCAAGTACATATGAGTTACTTAGAGCAACATCAACTGGATTGATAATGTAAGGGAATTTTATTTGCATGACTTTTATATTTCAATGAATTGTAAACCGTAAAATTGTCTATTTATTTCTTATCTTGTAAAAGCTTAATGTTGATGAGCCCACAAGTCATTTGGGTCGTAGTTAGGACCTTAGGAAGTCATACAAACTAATATTTGCATTGCAACTTTGTCTAGAGACGAACTTCATTTTTCTATGAAATTTTGGTTTATAATATTTTCATCGAACTTATAGCATGACTGAGATTGCGTCTACCGAACGCTTAGTTCCATCATGAAGCAATTAAGAAACAATTTCACTTATGTATGTCTCTCAGTTGAACTTTCAGTTTAACCAAGTTTTATCTCGACAAAACCCAAGATGATCTAATTTCAATTCATTGATGTTGTGTTAAATCGATGTACACATCCATATACACTTCAATCTAAGTCACAGTTTGACTAAAGGGCTCTCAGCCGAAGTATTAGTTTGACAAAGGAGTCATTAAAATACACTATTGTGTATAATTCTATTTTTGACTTGACCCAATGTATCTATTAGCCAGGGGCACCCTAAATGCTCCTAGATGCTCCCCTAGGCTAATAGTAATCCATTGCTATATACATGGATCATATTTGATTATTTTTCACATATTTGAGCAATAGAAAACTTTAAAAAAATTAGTGATATTGTGCCTTATTGATATATTATATACTCTAAGTAGAGCTTGTCCCATAGCTAAAAGATTTGTAATCATCTTAAGAAGCTCAATCAACAAATTCTTTTTGCTTGCATTTGTATTTTTCTTCTTCCAATCTTGATATGTTGAATGGGTCTTTTAAGGTGCTTCAAGGTCAGCGAAATGACAATCGAATAAGAATCAACTTGGTGGACCTCTTTCCATCTGGAAAAGAGGACAATTGTGGTGACCTTACTTCATCCATTTACCAAAGAAGGTGTTGAGGTGATTTCCCAATGGCCTATCAAAGGAATTAGTTGTGATCTCCTACGATTAAGATCTAAAGGAGAAAGTGCATGGATTGATCTTAATCTATTATTTCTCTCTCTCAGTTCAATAAAGATTGTTACTTAAACCTAGTCGTTGAAAAGCCAACTAGGTGCATATTAGGAAGACTTTGTGGCTTGTCATTTCCATCAAATAGCCATGTACTTGTGTCTTATGTAACATACTCGAATCTAAGTATATAGGCTAATCCTCTCTTCTTCCAGGCCCCTATTTGATTTTGTTATTAACTAGTGCCTATTCACCAAGTTTAAAATTGCATTAGGAATAGTTGCAATCAAATAGTATCATGTAGTCATAAATACCCCTTTAAAAATGATATTCAAAAAAATGAAATGACCATGATACATGCAAAATTAATGTTTGAGGTGAAAATATACCTAATAACAGGCTTGGGTCAAAATTGACACTTTAAAGTACACCTAGAGCTATAAGATGAAGGAAATGGAGTTTATATGTGGCATAGTGCCGCAATCAAGTAATTGAGGGGAGTAAGTACATTAAATGAAGGCTTAAAATACTAGTAATGAGGTCTAATATGAAACATATTCAAAAGCAAAAATTGATGCCAAATTCAATTTTCTTACATCTCAAATAGCTTATGTAGAAATTTTGGCACTATTTAGATAATGTTTACCCATTAAATTCAATTACTAAATAATACATTAAGTAACCTAGTTCTAATGAATATAATATATGCGTGACTCTTTATTTTCCCCTTAAAGTTTCATGATTTTATCTATAACGTATTGTTTAAACATTTCTAGCAGTCATGGGCGGCTCTTGATCCGCTTGATCGGGTTTGGGTGACACTTTGGTCATCCTCTTTGCCTCTCTTTTGTCAATGCAGCTGGCCACAGAGAGCAACACAAGCCAACCCTTGTCCCCTCTCTCCCATATATCTCTCTTCTTCTCCACTTCTTCCTCTACCCCTCCGTAGGTCCCTCCTCTCCATGTTAACCCTATACACCCTCATCCACCTTCCCATATTCGCATCTTGCATAGATGAAGCAACACTACCGCAACTGAGCACAACAACCGATGACGTGGACTCCACACCCAAACACAAGTGTTCTTGTTTTCTACCTTCCTTCTCCTCCCTCCACCATCACCTATAAACCCAAACTATATGAACACTTCCTTCTTCCTTGCTTTCCCTCTACACTAGCATCGTAGTATTTTTCACCAGTCCTATACATCTGAAACGCCAGGTAGCACTGCCAAATGGTGACAGTTTTGTTCCTCTTCCTCATTCCTTCCTTCTCTCACTATCTCTTATCATTTTCCTCACCATCACACCTAGTAGTCAAACTGTGAACGAGCATCGTCACCTACTGGTGGTAGACCCTGCGGTGATCACAAGCCATGATAGGGTGCTACTTTGACCACATCTGACACCAACCTCAACTCTACCTCGAGCACCTGACTTGCTTTCCCTTTCACCCTCATAGACTCCCCTCACGGCTGACAAGAAAATAGGAAGATCTTTCTCCAAGTGTCATGGTTTTCTCTTTAGCTAGAGGATAACTCTATGAACGTACCAACCATCACACATGGTCCATCATGAGACATGTTGTCTTGTACCTTGAAGGGGAACACCAACAAGTCATCCATTGACAAAGGGAGGGAGTCACACAGGGGCAAGTGCTCCCCTCGAGTTTTAAAAAATCTAAATAGTAATAGTAAATGTCCCTCAACTCCATAAATTTTTTTTAATAGTAGAAAATTCTCCTCCTCAAGTATATATTTTTTTAATAGTAGCACTAAAGCCCCATCTCGATTCTATAAAAAATTAGTTTAATAATAACTTTGACCAAAAATACTCTCTAAAAAATTGACTCAGAAAAATGTAACTTCAAAACCACTCCGTTCACTATACATTCATTCTATAAAATTAAATTATGTTGAATAAAATAATTGTGCATGCTAACTTTCCAAAAAATGTACTCAAGAAAGTAAATTAGATGTATATTTTTCTTTAAGATAGTCCTCAAACAATTGACTCAAACAAGGTAATCCAAAAATTAATGCATCAATATGCAATCCAAAAAATTAAACTGTGTTGAGTTGACTGCACACAGTTACTTAGTTACATGTTCATAATACATACACGTCAAAGTGCATAGTATATAAAATTGGGAATATTGTATACTAGATTAGCAAGCAAATATATTTCTAGTGTGATTTCTGATAATAGAGTGGGTCCTGAATATGATTATGATTTAAAAAAGAAAATATTTAAAAATTGTGTTTAGGATTTAGATATATAGTTAAACATAATGTGAAAGCAATATTTATCTTGTAGCTGTATCGACCTTATCATACCAAAAATTGTCTTTTCAATGAAAATGTGAGTTGTAGAGTTTATTTTATACTAATCACCATAACTATCACACCCTTGTAGTCGAAGCTAGATACATATGATGCTTTTGTATCCTGATCTTGTGCCCGTTGTTACCGACGTCAAACAATCATTTGTGTTTTAGCCAGTCAGTGTTGTTCTTTATAAGTTGGCAATTGATGATTGACAAGCACTATCAAAGTTTTGATTAATTCACAGAGCAATAGGTACATTCTTTTATATTCCTTTTAGTTGATTCAGTTATTAATATTGGCATCAACATAATATAATCAATGTAACACCTATCAGAAACTAAACATATTGGTGATTTATGTATTGGATATTCCACTATATATTTATTTATTCTTGTTAATTTTGAGATACTAATAAATATAAACTCTCATCATATTTAATATGAACCGTGTGTAATTTTAATATTCACTTTATTTGAGTAGATCAATACAATCTTAAAAGTATAATATATGAGAGATATTTTCTTACATTATCCATACAAGGGTCAACATCTGGCTCTTTACTAAATATTACTACTCTTGGCATTTAACAACCATTAGTACATATTAATGTGAGTAGAAATGTTGATTCTAGACCACAATAAAAAGGAGTAGAAAATAAATTAGCTTGGAGGAGATTGAAATGGATCCAAAATTAAAACCTAAATTATATGACTATCCTGAAAACAAAAGAGATGAAGTCTTAAGATTTATCTACAAAAAGGGCCATTTCAACTATATATCACAAGTTTCCTCAATATATGATTAGTAATAAGTTGTGAAGATTTAATAAAGCATGATTTTGGGAATTTTCAACATAGATAGAGTATAGTGTTTCTCAAGTAATTGTTTATTGTCCATGTTTCATATGGAATGCACAATGCACATACATATGCTTATCAATTAATATAAGTAGTATTGGTATTACTAGTGGCAACATAAATAATAGAAGTATAATTGTCTATCATGAATGCTATTAAAAACTGTCAACAAAATTGGATGAATGATAAGTGACTCAATGATTTAATTGATGCATATATTGAAAAATAAAAACCATTGAAAATAAATAATAGTGGAAATATTCCATAGAATGAGAATTTAATTTAGATTGTTAGGAAGGAAATTATATTTTTGTTCTGGAATGTACTAGTATATCTAAAAATTGTAGTTTGAGTGTGTTTTAGATATTAGTTGACAACTACTAATGTTATTAGATCTTTTCTAAAATTTTATTTAATGACCAATTTTATTTGTAATTGTGCTCCCTCTTCAAGATCCGACTGGCTCCACCCCTGAAGTCCTCCATGGATAGATATAAGGGAACCAATGATGGCAATTTGGTAGTATTATCTGCTTGCTCCTAGTCAACAATCCAACCATGAAAGGTACTTAGAATTTGATGATCTGAATGTCAATAATCCTCCCCTATATTTGAATTCTTGAGAACTCAATTAAAGAGATAATGGACAACAAGTGGGTAAAGGACAATCTTAAAACATACATAATGTGGCAACCCGCCACACTAAATGAGACTACTCAAACAGAAACACCGATCAAACACTTATTAATCACATCACCAAAAACATAAAAAATTAAAGCCAAGTAAATATCTATACATGTTAAGGGAAACATTTATACAAAGGTTCAATACCCATATATATCTATATCAAATATCTTTACATAAGTTCCATGGCCTCGAGCATAACCTATTTACAAAAGATGTTGTCCACACAATTACATCATTTACATACTTGGAGGATAAAACCAAAAACTTGAGTCGGCATACACGATATACAAAACATCCCGCCCAAACCCACTACAAAAAATGGTCTTTAACTACAAAAAAATTGTAGCAAAAACCCCAAACTTTGTAACTAAAAGCTTTAGATACATTTATCCTTACATTTAGAATATGAAGCTAATACCTGCGTAGATAATTGCTTTTGCTACATTTTTTAAAATTATAATTAGATATTCATCTAGTTACAAATGCATATGTAATCCTAATTGAAGGTAAAAAGTGTCCTTACACATAAAAATGTAGTTGCAATTGTAGTTAAATATATGATTACAATTATATTTGTAGTTATTATATGTAGGGAAGAATGACATTTGTTACAATAGTATATAGTTCATGTGTAGCAAAAATTAGTACTCACTACACTTGTAATTGTAGTTAGTGTGTAGTGAGAGGAATCATGTACTACACATGCATGCATATATAGTTAGATTATGAATGCAGTCATTAAATTATCAATACAAAGTATTTTTCAGAAAGAAACTAAAATCAATATTGATTCAGATCAAGTTGTGGTTGTGATGTCATTATCATACTTATATTATATTGAAATATGAGTACACATGGGGAGGACATAAACCTTGACCCAATTTTACAACTTGGGTAGAAGATATATGTAATCAATGAGCCCCATATAGATATAAGTTTACATCACTCTCAAAATTTCACCCCATGTTGCACCCTAACTCTCAAAACTTTTCCAAGAAGCTTGAAATCAAAATGATCATGCAATTGTCATTTGGATCAGCACTCACAGAATCAGGTTTAAATTTCTTATCATTAGACCATATTAACACTGAAGTAAAAAGCAGAGATGAAACATCTTCAACCTAGAGAACAAATATCTTATGCCATCTAAAGATAGATAACATTAAGCACATGTATCCACCGATCTCTCCAGTCAAAAGATAGGACACTGACAAGTTCCGATGACCCAAGAAACTGAAGAAAATTGAGTAAGTCCACCTACAAGATTTAACAAATTCAACATCATGCAAAATTAGTATACAATTTGTACAATACAGAAAATAGATCTAAATATAAAAAGAATAAATGATGCATTTTGCATACGAACCTCATCAATCTTACATCAAATTGTTCACCTCTACACAAACATGTACCATTAATCACTTGTACCCAGACATATTCCTCATTGAGCATCTCTAGATCCCTACAAACGTCATGTGAAAGGAACTTGACATGGAGATCCACATCCTAGCAGCTCACAAAAGGTACATGTCCATAAATCATGAATGAATACTGCCATGCTTAGGACAAAGAAGGGAATAAAATTGGAACCTAACCATAAGTTGAGTAGAAAAAAATCGTTGATGTACCTGAGTGATTGGCTTCAACATTTTTATCTTTTCAGAGAACTGTGCATTAGTGACAAGGAAAGTTGAAATCTGACACATGTGCAACTCATTGACAAATGTATTTATCTCTAGCTACATAATAGGTTCACCAACACGAGATAAGGCACAATTTCTTAGAGATAGACCTTCCAACAATCTCTCATGATTCACACCTAAAAGCAAACAAAATGTTGGTTCATACTATACAAAATGTTGATCAAGTAATACCATCCCCATAGTCAACTCAAGATTCACATAAATGACAAAGAACACAGATGAATTGTGAAATGAAAATCAACATGGTACATGAGATTTTTCTTTGATTTGGCATATTCATCACATAATGTCAATATTGTGTGTGTGAAAAGTGTACCTTAGTTGTCCGTATCACCCCCCTGAGTAAATTAATGATGTGCTCAATAAACAAACTATCATTAGATAACATGGAACTGACCTTTTCATAAAATAACAAACCTTAGAACCATTGTGACTAAACCCCAAATAGATAAAAGTGAAGCATATGTTTGGTAAGTTCCTTATCACACTTTTCAATTTTGTCTAATTTACAATGACTCAATAATTACTAGGAGTATATGTTTTAGAAGGTTGACACAGCATAAGATCATAGCATTAGAATACAACTCAACAACATTGGAGTTTGTACAATAGGAACATACCTCTATGCAATAAGATAGCTAAACAAAGTGCAATTCCAAAGTGAGTAAATCCAAGCACTAGCATGCCAAGAGGCAGTGACAGCTAAAAAGGCCTTAGCAACAAAATTCAGGTAGTTTGAAGCAAAGCAACCTATGGACTACAAGCCCAGAAAGCTCAGTTGAGGACAACCAAAATTTGGAGGAGATCTGATAAAAAATTAGATACTAGGAAGTTCAAATGAACAAGCTCCAACACATATATAGGGAAGTTCAATAGGAACATACATCATGTAACTTTACAAGATCAATCCAACTGAAGTGAACAAGCTTCACGACATCATCTTTTAAGATTAATTCTTCATTAGTCCCAAAATTGAGACTCAAAAATTCAAAAATTGCAAACCATAATACCATGACTCCAAAATAGAGAAAACAAGAAGATCTGAAAAGTTACGTAGTAGTCATGGAGAAAAATGAAACAAAGCAAAAGTTGGAGTATGGTCAAAACTAGATACATCAACATGGGAAAATCAGATATACCCAAAGATAAAATGACAACAAGACTTTGCATTAACTAGGCCCTATGAAAGAAGTAAAAATAGACAACACACTCAAGGGTGTCTTAAAATGGAGGAAACTCACTCTTGGACTAAGTAGCATACACTTTCAGGGAAAAAAAATCTATGTATGGAAGTACCAAAAGGTAGTCATAATTCATAAAATTAAAAACTATTTTATGTTATTTATTTTCTAGAAGGTTCCTCTTATCAAGGTTGTATGGAAGTCCCCTTACATATATCTCTATTATTATGAAGATTTATATTGTTCAAAATAACACAATGGTATTGATGCATATCTGATGAAATAATCCTGGCTTGAGATTGAACTATGTGAAGACCATTCATATAGTTTCCATGAGAAAAGATCTAGTGTGATAAAGTTGCCTAAAAACAACTCCAAAGAAAAACAAATCCTATCAAAATTATAGAGTTACTATAAGTGAATTTCTGCACCCCCTCTCAGAACTGTAAATGGTTATTCTGTAGACATGATTCAGCTTCTTGTGCCATGATTCAAAATCAATGTTTGGTGGTATAATAACAAAAGAAAAATTATTATGAGGTAATTAGATACATACACACTCTGTGCCATAAAAAGAACCGTATTATGTTTCGTTATGTTCAAGCCTTCCACCATGCCTTTGTAAAGGTTTCTCAACCAGTTAAAGAAAAAAAAGCAGATGTTAGCATATTGGGAAATGAACAACAAGGAATGTAATCAAGAGATCAGAATGAAAGTGGCATATACACGTACAATTTAAAAGATGATATGATGGTATCAACTCATGTGTAAATGTGTAAAATTCATATTGAATATGAAACACCATATAAAATTTGATGAATACAAAGTTGCATGAAAATAAAAACTAGCATGTAGTATATTTTCTATAGGAATCAATAAATTATATTATACATAATAATTCAATTCAATAAATTTGAAGTTTCTAAAAAGACTTAAGAGAAACTACAAAAGTAATTTGTCAATTCCGGAGTTTCAGCAGTTAAAGTTGAACACTTCCAAGGAACAAACAAATAGAGAATATGATGCTACTAAATTGATATCCAGAAAATTAAACTAGACTCCAACCTATCAGTAAACTGAAACAGAAGAGTGTTAGCACTTAATATCAATTACAACATAATATGAAGCTTGAGCCGGTGAGGTTGGAACAACTAGGTAGTCCTTTTAAATCACGAATTCAGCTAGAAACAATGGCTAGAAAAGTATCAACAACCATAGCTAGAAAAATGCTCACTCAAATAGGAACTAAACTCTAAAAATAACGACTTAGATGCACAGAACCCGGCTCTCAACAACAGAATCAGAAAAAAAAGTATCAACTTCCAATATATGAGCAATATCTAATTTCAATTTGGTTCCTATCAACAAACTAAAAAATGTCGAACAACTTACTCCTCCATCTCCATGGACAGTCAAATTGTGAAGTCATCTACAATCCAATTCATATTAGTCCCAATAATTCTGGGTTTACTGTCAGTTAGCTTGCAAGTATTCAATTCAACTATGTAGCTTTAACACCTACTTCATTGACTTTAAAATCCTCCAAATTTGTAGCAATGTTTAGCACAACCTTGATACTCACCAATATGTGTACCTCCTACATAGTGCCTGGAATTTGGCTAATGTTAAGCTTGTTCCTCCTGGTTTGGGGGAAACCAACATACCTCTTCAATGTCCAAGTATGGCATGACTTATGGCTCCCTCAATGCAATGGTAGATTCTCTAAGATGGGAATGCCAGGTGAGTTTTCTCAAATCTAATCGAGAAGCTAATTGATAAAGCACAATGCTATGGTGCATGGACATGGATCTTTTATTGTAGATGAAATTGCCAAAACCATCAACATTGTGATATTTCTAGAATTAGAAGACAACTTTTTTCTATTTTCCTACTATTGATGACATGTTTAGTGTACAATTGCATATTTTTTGGCCAATTATCAGGGTGCCGGAGAGTGGGCAAGCCATACAAGGCCAATATAGTCATCATGGACTCAAATTGGGAAATTTCCAGTCAAGCATTTCTTGTAGAGGCTATGACCAAACCGACAATCCACTAGAAGAAATATCTTTGAGAAACACATCATAGCGGACTGAGCCTGCACCTTGTGTGATGATAATGATGATTCAACTATTCATGCTCTATTCTTGTACCCCCACACTTTCACCATGTGTTATGACATCCCTTGTAATTGATTGATCTCAGGTTTGCATGATGTATCAAGTGATGACCTTGCTAATCTATTGAGCACTAAGTTGAAAAGCTCTAATTTGACAAGCTTCATGATGTACTACATTGTGGATTAGAAGAGGAAAATTGAACAAATATTAACGCATCAACATAGAAAACAAAGTTGGTTGTGGCTGGGTTACTGAGATTGGTGGAGATGCATAAAGTGACAAATGTTAGATATGCAGGTATTTTGGTTGGCCCCAGAAGCAACAAAGTGCCACTTTGGACCTGATTGGAGCATTATTTCACCAGAATCAACTCAGATGCAAAAATCATGAACAAGAAAAGGGGTTCCTTCATCATGGTGTTTAGAAACTGGAAGGGTACCACAGTTGATATGGCGACTTGCATTGTGGATGGCTGTTAGGCTATTTTTAGTGATGAGAGATATACCCCTTTGTTCTCTATGGAGATGTCTCTACTGTTGAACTTTGCATTAGTCCAGTTTGAGTGTGACACATCAACATAGTTTCTAGACCTACTGCTGAATCCTGAGGGGGAAGGCTTCTGATGCAAATCTTTAGAATAATTGATGAAATATACATCAATTTCATTTAGGCCAGCTTCAATTATATATTGAGAAAACAACCAGGATGCCAATAATGTAGCTCTACTTGTCAAAGGATATGGGAGTGATGATATATGGTTGGATGATTTTTGAATTAACTATATAGACTTCACTAGTAGACCTGTATCATATTTTAAAAATGAATGAACAAGGCGTACGTTACTGTAAAAAAATACATAGATAACTTGTGTCATGATATCAACTAGGTGTCGTTGAATAGAATGGAAATAATAAATAATTAAACATTAAAGTTTAATGTTAGTCGACAAATAATAGCATGATTCCATTTGTACACACTAAGTTTGACTTGATTTAGACTCAGATGTATATCTGATTAGATTTCTATTATTATTTAAATGATTCAATAAACAAGCTACGCAATACATGCAATATACTAGTAATACTTTGCTGAGCCTAATTAGGGAATATAAATTAGTTCACTCGACATGTTAATAGGCTACCACTAGAATCATAAGTGTATAAAAAAAATTTAGAATGTATATTGAGTTGGGTGTGTCTGGTAATATATTTGCGTCATGATTGACAATTCTTATATGTTTCAAGTTTCAAGCTACTACAGAATCAAGCAATCATGCTGGCCTTCAAGATCCAAGGCTCATAGAAATGTTCTAGGACATGAAAAGACAAAATATCTTGCAATCCTATAAGTACTGTGCTGACGATATGATGGCCCATTCAGAGGTTAATAAAAGAAACATTCACAATGCCTAATTAATTTTGGATGAAAAAGGTATAGTATCAGGGTTATTTTTAAACTTGATGATGAGATTAAGATTCATACGTGTATATTAGCTAGCCCAATTTTTAACTAATATGTTCTTAGTGTCATCCCAATATTATCTATGAAAAAGAAAAATTAATAGGCAGATAGATGGCATGTTCGAAAGAACATTCTTTAAACACAACAAAAGGTACTAACCAAGCTTATATGTGATTCATCATTTGTGTGGTTGGTAATAACCGTAATACTATATGAATTTAGTAAAAAATTATCTTTTAGCTATGGTAGGGTTTATCCCAAAATATGCAAGCACTTTTGATGCGATTCTGATCGAGTTACAAACCAAATATACAAGTAAAAGGTGGATTTTCTCTTATTCATATAAAGAATCAAAGAACAATACTCCAAAGTTAATTCCAACATGAGAACATGGAAAGAGGTGAAAGAAAAAAAATGATTGGGTGTTAATCCAACCTAGAAGCGGGTTCTTCCTTTTATAAAAAACCTCTTGGTGGCCCCTGTACCGAGACACTAAGCAGCACATCATTCACATCCATGCTGAGAAACCATTCAACGATGATGATTCTTCTAATCCAGTTAATATGGGAGAGCATTCCATTTCCAATTTTCATGATGGTGTGTGTGATCTCACTCAGCGATGGGAACAAGAAGGGTGATCTTTGTGATGATTTCTATCAAAGATTGCCCATTTGGAGTGGAGACAAGATGAGTGTCGAGAGTGAGGTAACCAAACTTGTGTGGACTGATGGTGCCCTAGCATTGATGCAACCATGATGCACAATGAGCACACCATTAGGATATGTGTGATTAAAATGGAAAGTAGAAGAAGATAAAGAGCAAGGAATTCCATTTACAGGCATAGGGATGAGAACATCTTGCATGCTTTGTCGGTAGGGATAAGTTAGAAAAGGGGAAAGAATATGTATGGTTAGCATCTTAGTGGGAGGATAATATCTATGTGTGTTTTTAGTTCTGTGTGACACTCAAATTTGGCACATCCCTCTTTTTTTCATCATTGGCGCACTTGTTGAGTTTGAGTAGTAGTTACATTTATTATATATACATATACATAATTTATAAAGAAAGACATCACTCACTACATATTAGATATATGTAAGTAAATTAACTAGTTAATACACCTTCTTTTTGTAGTGACTTGAGAGTACAAGGACAACTATAGAACTATACAAGAAGCCAACCAACCTTCTAACACTAATGATCTTCAAACTATGCCTCTTCATCACTCAGTGTCTGTTGGTTTTCCCAATCACCTAAAAAGATATGTTGACCCACCAAGTGAGACCCATGTCCCAGCGAGAGTTATAACTCTAAAAACATATATTTCTTACCGGAGATATGTGTATTGAACTAGTCAAAACATATAGTATTATAGAGTTGGAAGATTAAATTACTTACTTCATAATAGAAGATTAAATTTCTCTTACCACATTATAAACCATCTATAAACTAAAGAAAACATGGCAAGAGTTGTAAGGCCCCTGACCTTAATTTTTGGTTGAACATGCTTTCTTACTTTGATTGGATGATTAAAACTCTAATATAACCTTAATATGTGCTATTATATCATGTGAAAAACCTAAGTTTCAAGTTTGGTCCAATTTGGACACTATTTGAGCAAGTTATACAATTTTGTGCTTATTTTGGACTTTTATACAATTTAGCCATATCTGAGGTTTTTCTTGCAATTTGTCACATGCCTTTTATTCCTCACATGTTTTCATAACATGTTTAATCTGGTTGTGCCTTGGGGCGCCTTGTTGCACCTTGGTTTGATAGTGGCACCTATCCAGGGTTGAGTTGGGGTTTTGCCCTCATGGATGAACTACCTTAAAGACCAAAACTCGATGGTATCCCTTGGTTGATGTGATCTGATGGTGTCAAGATACTATTTTGGGTCCTTGGTGGTCCCCATAGGTGTTATGGTTGATTGTTTCCTCTCTTGGAGCTCCTTGGGTCGGCAGTGGTCGACGGTTCACCTAGGAAGGTGCTACAACTGATGGTTTTGACCCTTGTGACCTATGGTGCATCAACTGATGGTCACCATTCTTTGAAACTCAATGGTCACGCTCGGAAGTCATGATCCTATGGCCCTACAGACTCCTACAACTTATGAAGATGCTTCTTGCATGGACGTGATGTCTCTAGGCCATGGATACATGGCAAACATGGCAGGACACCTTAACCCTCTCCTCTCTCACCCATAGCTTTATAAACCTCCCTCCTTTGATGAAAATGAACCCTTTGGACCCCCGTTCTCTTCATTTCTGTCCAGATCTTGTCCCCCTTTCTTGGTGGAGAATAAGGATCCCAAGTTAGAATAAGGTAGCCGATCTACTTGCATGTGTACCTAGGGTTCAAATCTACCCTCTCTTGGAGCTTGTGAAGCTTCCTTTGCTTGTTCTTGACCTAAGCAAGTAATGTCTCCCTCTTTTCCTTTGTTTTCCTTGCTGTCCTACCTACTTCTCTTTTCTTATTGGTCATAACTATGGTTTTCCATGGTGTACCTTGTGCTAGAGCTTAAAGAACACCCCTTTCTCACTTCTTTGACCTAGGGTTTGCTTCCTTTCTTATAGAAGGAGCTAGCTTGGCCGTGTGGAGTGCTCAAGCTAGGGTTTCTACTTTCTTTCCTCGAGCTACCTTGCTGTTTGGAGATTCATTTTATACCTAAAGGCGATTTATATAAGTTTCTCCAATTGTATTGCTTACTCCTAGCTTGCATGTACAAGATCTTACTTAAAAATGAAGTTTTAAGTATAAAGATGTTATCTTCGCTTAGGGTTTATGATTAGATGGTAGTTCTTAGGTGTTTTATCTTCTTGGACGTACCCTAAAACTTTTTCACAAACCCTTCTTGGTAAAGGAAGCCTAGACCTTGCTTTCATATGGGAAAATGATGGTTTTGTCTCTCAAACATTGGTCATGACTTCGAGTTTTTGAGTTGTTTTTTCCTTCTTGTTTTGCAAACCTATGGTTTTGTTCTTGATGTTGTTTAGCTTTACCTTCTTATATGAATTGATGTATTTGACTTAGCTTCTATTTTGGACTCTCTTGAGGTCATGAAACAATGGTTTTAGTGCCGTTTTGAGTGGTGAACTTGATAGTCCCCCCCTCAAATCTGATGGTTTTACTTGGAGTTTAAAGCATGTTTCACCACTTGTTGACAACATTCGATGGTTCCACTGGGTTCAACACTTAATGGTGTCAACCAATGGACTCACTGGGTTGATGGTTCATACCCAATGGTTTCCCTGACTCGATGGTTCATCAACTAATGGTTTCCCCAACTCGATGGTTCATCAACCAATGGTTTCCCTAACTTGAATGTTCATTAACCAATGGTTTCCCTGACTCGATGGTTCACCAAAAAATGGTTTCCTTGAGTTGATGGTTCATCAAGTAGTGGTTTTCCTCAACCAATGCTTTCCTTGACTTGATGGTTCATCAACCAATGGTTTCCCTGACTCGATGGTTCATCAACCAATGGTTTCTCAGGGTCGAGGGTTCAACAAAAAATGGTTACCCTACTTTCGAAGTCAATGGTATTTATAGTATCACAATTCAATGGTTGGTTGAACCCTAAGTTTTGATGTTTATGGTTTGAATCCACAATCTGAAGGTTACATCTTGAGTTATGTATGAATCAATACTTGAGGATAGTATGTGATTAGATGGTAAGGCTTTACCTTGTGCATCCATGGTCAGATAGGGATGTTGTGTGTGAAGGATGTGCTTGAACCTAAGTAAGTGTATGAACATATTATTTAGTTTGAGGTGTTTATTTGTAAAATCACTCCCACCTATCTTGTTTGACTTAACTTAATGAAATTAAGGAATGATAATTAATCATACTTAGCTTTGTTGCAAGAAATAATGAAGGAATACTCCCTCTAATGTTGGTTGTAACCCTAATATGTTAACTGGTGCTTATCATAGTCTAATCTTATGATTGATGCTTCCTTTATGCTACCATGTTAACATCATAGTTCTTTAATGCAATGCTATGTTGAATAGGTGTATCACAAGTATGATGATGTGAGTTGAACCTCATTTAAGGTGTTGAAAGATAATGATGATCATGCAAGAAATGATGTCATGGTCTTAAGGACCTTTGGGAATGTCTTGAGCCCTTATGGAGGTGTGATCCTCTTTATATTAACAAGGGTTGGTACCCTACAATAATGTGATAATTATTTATATCCTATGATTCTGTGATGACAAGTATAGTCTCATGGATGAAAATTAAATAATACCACATGATGTTGTGATCAGGAATGCGTCTCTTACATTTTATATCTTTTGGAGTTGTTATATATCAATGATTGCTAGAATGAATTAGGGTTTGTATGTTCACTTGTTTGATGAAACCTTAATTCACCCAATTGACATAACTAATCAAGCAAAACCCTAATCATGTAGTGCCCTGATCCGTAGAACCATTTAGTGTTAGAACTTGTTGGATGGGGGAAATGAGTATTCCTAAGGGATGCTCGGAGTCACATACATAACTGTTGAGTATGTGCAGGTGTAGGGAGTGTACATCCTTGACATCCTAATCCCAAGGCTATGGAGGATGTCTACGATCATGCTTCGATTTGAGAAATTGTATATGTGATGTGATTGAGGACAACTGTGGTTGTACCTCGGATGATGGGATTTTATATACCTTGGTTTCGAGCACAATGACCATTATAACAAGGATGGGATGATGTTAACAAATTGATTATATGTCATTGTCGGCAGCTTGACTGTTATGTCACTGCATTTCACTTGTACTGACCAAGGGGGTGAGGTCTTAGGACGTCAACACTCCTAGATGTTGTATGGAACTGATTGCGACCAAGCGATGTCCAATTGGAGTTTTAATGGTATACCTCACTCTCCCCATGGCTTAATAAAAGATGTAAGACAACCATGTAGCACATCTTCTAGGACTATACAACACTTCACATTGGATGATAAACCTTGTTTTCTCCTTTTATAAATAGATGTTGTATATGCAATATAGGAGATGGCTATGCTTATGCTGCTAGACTTGCTTATGATGTTAGTTATCTCATGTTGTTATCTATACTTATACTGTTAGCCATACCTATGAAGTTAAATATGCTTATCATGTTAGACATGCTAATATCTATTAGTTATACTCATGATATACACCTTACCTATGAGAATAATGTTATTTTTTCATCCTACAAAAAATATTCTTAATAGAATTGTTCTCAAGAAATTTTAAATCTAGTAGTACTATTCTGATATAAAATTTGTTCTATCCGCTTAATTGCTTAACCCATCGTAATCAATATATGTAGTTGAGAGTAATATCTCCCACTAGAACATGGGTCTCACCTTGTGGGCCACCACAACTTTTTAGGTTATTGTCATCAATGACAGTAGACCCATGACAACGAGGAGGAACTGTGGCGATAGACCCTAGACAAGGTTGTTAGATGTCTAGTGCATCCTAGAGTCAACCCTGTACTCTCAAGTCCGGGATAAAAAGTTTGTATATGATGTTTTAACCAACTTGAGCTTTTGGTAGTATTCTGATGCTTGTACATGTGGTATACATGTATCATGTTCTTCTATATACACACACACACACACACACACACACACATATATATATATATATATATATATATATATATATATATATATTGTGGCTGAGGCCACAAAGAAATTTGTAAAGGACACTTGGCATGAAATATGAACATAGCAAGGTGAAGGGTTTCCATGTCAATGTTTCTAAGCATGTTGGTGATGTTGAAGTTTTTTAATTACCCTCTTTTCTTCTATGTGTTTAATTAGTGTTTGATTTTTCTTGTGTTTTGAGTAATCTCATTTAACGTGATGAGTTATCACAAGAATTATCATCCAATGTGATACGTTGAGAAATCTTAACAATTATGCTACATAGCCGAGTCACTTTTATTTAAGCCCTAGTTATTTGAGGCATACCAGTCAAACTACTAGTTGATCACTACTAAGTCAAAATCAACTCCACATAATATCTAGGATGATAAAATTCCTAAGATCTCTTCCCCTCAGTCAGTACGAGTAACAACCATAGTGGCTTATTGGCTCAATTACTAAAACAACATAGTCTTCCCTTAGTACACAAGTAATGGTACTAGAAACCAGGGTATACAACCCTCAAATATGAGTTACAATCAAACTCACTCTAAATTACTTTCACATCCTAGAGACAGCCTCAACCTCTCTCCAAAACATTGGGATCATGATGACAAGGATATACCCTCCCTGTACCCACATATACAAAAACATTATACAACTCTGAGTCCCTTTCAGGATACTTGTTTTACTATCAAACAAGTCCTAACACTGGGATAGTTCTATAGACTTAGAGCACTACATGATTAAAATTTGACTTGGTCAGTTAATTCATTTAGGCATTTTTGCACTACATCAAACAAGTTACGTCAAACACCCTAAAAGATCCTATAAAATCACTACTTAACTCCACAACACATGGAACTGATTCATAGTGCTCCATCTCATGGACATAAAATTTAGGGTATCTTCAGCAATCAATGTTATAGCCCAGATTAGCTATCAGTAAGATTAGGATTTTGCCCCAACTGTCGTTACACCATCATCATAGTAATAGATAAAATCATGTTAACCATCACAAGCTAACCTCATACCATGATATTTGAAGTATTGGTACTAAAGAAACACATATGTACATCTTTAAGATCCTTTACATCAAGATTATGAATTTTAGGCCATTTTTACTTAGTGATTAGTTCAAAGTTCAAAGGAATAGTGTTCATAAAGTCTGAACTATAGTAAATGTTTATGGATCATCATTTTATTATACAGAGCAGTATTGAAATGCTCATTTTAACATGATTATGAGTTTCTAGATCAACATTTAAGGACATGCAAGCACATAATAGGCAAGAAATGCTTTGAAGTTATATAACTGACCTGGTTAGAGGGAGAACTTGAAGATAGAAGAAGAACTCCAAAATCAGCAACAAAGATCCAACTCGAGTGTCAACCCACCAAAATTCCCAAAACCATCCTCTGCCACCATAAGCTGGGTGAAAACTAGAGAAAATAGAAGGAAATGAGAGTTCTTAACCTGCATGCACAAGGTTCTAGCAAGGAAACACCAAAGAACATGACAAAACACCAAGAACTCGACCGCAAGAGGGAAGGGAGTGGAGAACAACAAGAAAACACACCAAAGGAATAAAAAATTACTCAAAGAAAGAAAGATATATGAACAACATCTTGAGATTAGTCCTCAGATCCTTGAACCAAGCACATGCATCTAGGAGAAATCTAAGTTCTCCATCCTTAAAAAACTTTTGTCGACCACCACTGTCTAGAAAATCTTGTTGAGCTACTCAAGGGATCCACCAACAAAAATGAGAGAGGTGAGGGGGGGCTATTTATAGGGCTAATCCGAGAAACTTGTTGGACAGAATGTTCATCAACCTAGGTCCCGTTGGGCGTCAAGGCTTCAGAGGTCAGAGAAATCATTGACCACTAAAACCTCATCAACCACTTGAACCCATCAACCACCGGACCTCATAGTCTCGAGAAACTTGTTGACCGCTTGAGATCTCATCGATCATTGAAATTTTGTCGATTGAAACTTCATTAGTACATACATAACTAAAATACATTGGGAACTAGAATCCCATCGATTATCAAGAACCATCAACCACTGACATAGGATGCATTACCACACACCAAACTTTGTAACTTTGCTAAAGAAAGGTTTAAGATCATCTAAAGGAGAATTAAGATTAAAAAATCTTATTCACATCATGAAGGAACTCAAGCAAGTTTCACATCTTTGTTCATACTTACTAGAAAAGGGTGAAGTACAAAAATGTCCAAAATTTGTATAAATCGGTAAATTGAACCAACAAGACTTGATTCTATCTACATTTTGAACATAATTTTATCATTCAGTGTCACATCACAAAACAAGGTTATCTTTCAAGATTTAAGCATCTAATTAATCCAATTATGCTAAGAAAATTATGTTTCAATATTTAACAGGGTAGGGGCCTTACAACCATTAATTACTAACAAGTATTTGCCCCCAAAATCCTAAGAAAGCAAGCAAGGGTACTTCCTACACATCTCACCCTCTAACCCCCATGTGGCTTCCTCTATACTATGATGATGCTACAATACCTTAACTCTGGTTATGTCCTTTTTCCTAAGCTTCTACACATGCCTTTCTAGGATCAACATAGGACCCTCAACATATGTAACATCTTCATTCTCTCCACCTCCTCTGGTTGTAATGTCTTCTCTGTGCCAGGATGGCACTTTCTTAACATTGAAACATGGAACATGTTATGCAACTAATGCAACTCTGGCTGCAACTTCAACCTATATGTCACCTTCCCAATTTGCGTGATGATAGGGTATGGTCCCATAAACCTAGGAGCCAACTTACCCTTCTTTCCAGACCTCAACACGCCCAAGGGAAAACCTTAAGGCACATGTGGTCTCCAATTTGGAACTCCAACGATCTACAAAGGTTATCAACATATGATTTCTTCCTATCTTGTGATGCCTTCAACTATTGCTAGATCACCTTGATATTCTCAGTAGTTTGCTGAACCAACTCAAGACCCGACAAATGATACTCACATGCTTCATACCAAAAAAGAGGTGACCTGCATCATCTCCCATACAAGGCCTCGTACAATGCCATGTCGATAATCCTTTGATAACTATTGTTGTAAGAAAAATCAATCAGGCTCAAGTGAATAAACCAACTCCCAAGAAACTAAATCACACATGCTCTCAACAAATCTTCTAACTTTTGTCTCATCCTCTCTGAATAACTATCTGTCTATGGGAAAAAATTTATGCTAAAACTCAACTGTGTTCCCAACACAGCATGCATACGTTTCCAAAACCTACTCGTAAATTGAGGACCTTTTTCAGAAACTATGGTAACTGGGATCCCATGCACACAAACAATCTCATCCACATAGATCTGTGCCAACTTCTTTGTTGTGTAGTAGTCTTGATGGGGAATAAGTAAGATGACTTCGTCAACCAATCAATGATCACCCAAATGGAACCATGACCTTTGGCTATCCTGGGAAGACCAACCACAAAGTCTATGGTTATATGATCCCACTTCCACTGAGGAATTGATAAAATATGTAACATCCCTATAGGCTTTTGATGTTCCACTTTGACATGCTGACACATTGTACACTTGGCCACAAACTCAGCCACAACACACTTCAGACTTGGCCACAAATACAAGTCCTTGAGGTTACGATAGATCTTAGTACTACTAGGATGCATTGCGCACATTGATGAATGAGCTTCCTCAAGCACCATTTCCCTCCGACGACCAATGTCAGGAACCATTGCTCTGTTGTAAAAACACATTGTCCCATCGTCTGTCTCATGAAACCCATCATGCTTTCCACTTCCAAGCTCTTCTATGATATTTTGTATCATTATCATCCCTCTATGCATCTCTAATCTACTGCATCAACATTGGCTTCACCTGTAACTGTGATAGCAAACCTACCAATAAGGAAACATCCAACTATACATTCAATTGCTGAAGAGACACTAGCATGTCCCACTTGTGAGACACGATGGAGTGCAACTGTGCTTTATCTGTAGATGGTGATG
Organism: Alisma plantago-aquatica; assembly: GCA_963693085.1. Lineage (NCBI taxonomy): Eukaryota > Viridiplantae > Streptophyta > Magnoliopsida > Alismatales > Alismataceae > Alisma > Alisma plantago-aquatica. The sequence continues at coordinate 323,718,800 of OY856413.1, read as the reverse complement.
AAGATGACCTTCTGCTCAAATCATCAACCACTACACTTGCCTTTCCAGGATGATAGTCTATCATGGAGTTGTAGTCCTTAATAAACTCCATCCATCTCCTCTTCCTCATGTTTAGCTCCTACTTTGAAAAGAGGTACTACAAGTTCTTGTGATCCGTGAAAATTTGGCACTTCTCACCATAAAGGTAATGCCTCCAAATATTCAAGGCAAGAACCACAACCGCTAACTCTAGGTCCTGAGTTGGATAGTTCTCCCAATGTTTCTTATGCTGTCGAGAAGCACAAGAAATCACATTCTTGTCCTACATCAACACACATCCCAACCCATTCTTTGAAGCATCACTAGAAATGATGTAGCCTTTACCAGGTTCTGGCAGCACCAATACAAGAGAACTCATCAACTTCTTCTTTAACAACCGAAAAGAACATTGACACTTCTCATCCCAAACAAAAGGAACATCTTTCCTAGTTAGTTTTTTTAAAGGCAAAGCTATTGCACTGGAGTTCTTGATGAACCTCATGTAGTAACCAGCCAACCCTAGGAAGCTTCAAACTTTAGCTGTGTCTTGGGTCGCTCCCACCCCAAAACTGACTCCACCTTTTTAGGGTGTACACAAACTCCCTTGGAAGAGATGGCATGTCCAAGAAAGGACACTTTGGTCAACCAAATATCACACTTACTAAAATTGGCATATAACCTATGTTGTCTCAACAAATCCAACACATGGCAAAAATGCTGCTCATGTTGCTGACTATCTCTGGAGTATATCAAGATTTCATCTACGCACACCTCCACAAACTGGTTAAGATACAATATGAACACTCTATTCCTCAAGTCCATAAATGTTTTCGATGATTGGTTAGCCCAAATGACATAACCACAAACTCGTAATGTGACCATACCTAGTCCTAAAATTAGTCTTAGGTATGTCATCTGCCTTGATCCTTAGTTGGTGATATACTGACCTCAAATCTATCTTAGAAAACACTATAGCACCCCAACTGGTCAAGTAGATCATCTATCCTCAGCAATAGGTACTTGCTCTTCACTGTAACCTTGTTCAACTGTATGTAGTCTATGCAAAGCCTCATAGAACCATCCTTCTTCACAAACAACAATGGAGCACCCCAAGGTGAAGTTCTCGACTGTATAAAACCCTTTCTCCAACAACTCTTACAACTGCCTCTTCAATTCCTTCATCTCAGCTAGAACCATCATGTAGGGTGCTTGTGCTATGGGCTGCGTACTGTGAACTAATTGATTTCAAAATCAATCTCCCTCGGGGCTAGAACACCTAGAAAATCATCAGGAAAAAGCATCCTCAAACTCACTCACCACTAGTACATCCTGGATAATAGGACTCCTCACCTTGGTATCCACTACATGAGTTAGGAAATCTTCACACCCTTGTCTCAACAACTTCTCGACTATCACAAATTGACACCATACAAGCATGGAAAATATTCCTATATCCTTATAAAGTCCAAGGGACATCTCCCTCACAAAACATAACAACTTTGGAACCACATTCCAAAAGTACCTTGTGTTGGATCAAAGGGATCTAGAGGTGGGGGGGTGAATAGGGCTAAAAACACTTGCATAAGATTTGTTAGACCTTCAAATTACTACAAGATATGATATTGCAAATATTGAATTTGTAGTGCAACTAAACATACATATCAAGGATGAGAGAGATTTAACAAACACAAGAACAAGCTATGTAGAGTGGTACCAATCCCCAAACTAGGAGAAAGTTAGTCCACTACCTAGAGAGCTTAAGCTCTAGGATTTTGCAACAAATGCATACTTATATTCCATTATAAGACATACAAGATGACCTTCCTTTCCAGGACAAGGATACCCAACCTTCCCTTTGAGGATAAGAGAGACAATAACCAACCAATGGCTTACCTATCTAGTAAAGGTAGAGTCTTCTACCTCTACAATGTCTTACCCACTCTTGCAAGAAGTTGGAAACCTTCGTCAAGGAGATACCCTTCTTGCAACAAGTCTTTTTACTTGAAAGATTTACCCACTCTACTATTAGATCTTCAACCTTGACATTCTCCTTCACCTTGGAGAAGCTTTTGCACATTCTTCTACACCATGAAGATGCTTACATCTTCTCCTTCAACTTAGAGAAGCTTTCACCAACTTGCACATGAAGAAAGGGGTTGGGGATAGGGAAGCTTTGAGAGCTTTAGAAGTATATAAGAAGTATCTCTCTCACACATATCCCATCTCACTCATATGGACATTTTGATTTGCAAACAAGAGAGATAAATGGGCTCAAGTGGACTAGATGCACTCAACTATATCTAGGAGCTTGAATAGCATGAAGGAGCAACCTTGGAATGAACTCTAAGAGGTCCTATTTATAGTTGGGGATGTCCACTAGAGGCTAGGAGCACTAAGGAATATTTTCTAGCTGTTTGGGGTGTTGCAACAGATATAAATTCGAGTTTTTCAACACTTCAACGATTAGAATCACTTTTTTTGCACACCCCATACATTGCATTCAGTCGAGTTTCAATAAAGGTAACTCAATTGATTGTACTATATGACAAAGAAAATTGGAAGCATCAGTCTAGTTTATCCTGGATGAAACTCAACCAATCGCTTAAAATTAGTTTTTCCAGTGCAGGGTGTTGGTCGAGTTCTATGTATTGAAAACTCTACCATACTTGGACATTCTCAAAATGCATCAAGGGTGTCGGTCAAGTTTGTCATAGCAGAAACTCGACCAAATATGTACTCTGTAATGTATTTTGGAAAATGTCATTAGAGTGATTAAACATTTGAATTAAGGGAACCTGATTTTTTCTCATATTAGTTACAAGTCATAACATCAATATAGATGGTTACAAAAATCATCCTAAGGGTTTTAGGGTGTTTTCCACAAAAGTGCATTTACATTGCTTTTGACTTAAATTTGATAAGATATGGCTTTATTGAATCGATCATTTTCATGTACCTAATACCTGAAATCAATCTAAAGTAGACATTTTAGATACATATGAATGGAATGGTAAAATATTATCAAAATATGGACAATGTATAACTCTTAGGTCAACATTCTCCCCCTTTTTGAAAATGACAAACCATTCCTCAACATACTAAAAAGGATATGAAAATTAAACCTTTACCTTGTGAATTGCAAGGGGATACATGAATGAACAATGTTAATTGCTTCCCCTCAATTCATGCTTACTTTTTTTCTACATGGTTAGTCTTTCCACAAACAACCATAGCACATATATATACTACATGGTCTTCTAGCAAGTCACATGATATTTCAGATAAATGACTAGAAAAGGATCACATAAACAATAAATTTGATATGTCAGAGCTCATTTACTCCCCTTTGTCATATCAAGAGGGGGGAGAAGATCTATAAAATATAGGTCTTCACCATAGGCACAAACTACACAATCAACCACTAAAGCAAGCACCAAACAAATACAAAATAGAGAGAAACAAGCAATCTAGAGTCATAATCAAAATATGGGAGCACACACCAATAACTCATAAAATGTAACCAAACAAAGAGTGAAGGTACATAAGATTAAGATCACAACACTAGATATGTCTTCTTGATATGAAAACTACAAGCCAACAAAAATGACAATATAAGAAAATAGTATGCCTCAGATACAGTGCCAAAATGTTTAGTACATGATAGTCTACAAAAAGAGATATGTATGAGTACCCTAATAGACTACAAATCTAAACATCTAGGCTATCTACATCAACAACAACATCATCCTCATCCGCAGGATAGTAATCCTTGTCATCATTTAAGGTTGTAATAGTGGCAACAGATGTGGCCTTAACACCATCACCATCATCAAAAGAACCATCATCACCAACATCACCATCACCATCCTCAACATCATCACCATCTCTAGCATCTTCCTCAACATCCTGGTCATGCATATCCTCATCAGTAGGAGGCCCAAAGGCATGACTACCAGACCACTTGGCATTTTGCGCAGCTCAAGACATGTGTATGTAATGCATTTTCTTGCTCAAAATTGGGAGTAGCAACTCCATCATAGCTAGCAAGCAGCATGGCGACATGGCCAATGGGAAGAGACAGAAGTGGAAGAGCACCAGGGACAAGTCCACCATCAGAGGCAGGAGGGGGTAAAATAGAAGCAATAGGTGGTGGATTAGGGTAGTATCAACACCTAGGTAAGCCTGGTAGGGTGGAGTAGGTATGGATACAAGACAGGTTCATGCGTGACATGATTTGAACGAGTTCCTAGTGGATGTGGTCCTCTAAACTTGAAGGTTGTAGGCCTATTGATGTATCCTATATCCCATGAGGGCTTCATTTGATACAGAAATGGAGGCGCAATCAGGTCGGGGTGGTGGTAGTGGGGGGGCTGGGTGGAGGTAGAGGCACCTGGTGTGGTGGAGGAGGTAGAAAGAAATGTTTTCTTTATGGTTGTCTAACTAATGCGAACCCCTTTCCGACTTGGTTTGTGTCCAAGGTCATGGAGGAGAGATTTTTTATCATGACGAGCAAACACACCACATATCAGGTTAGGATAAGGGAGATGGGTACCAATGGTGTTCTTCCCTGAGTTGAATCATGTGATATGATGAAGTATATAATGAGCCTACTTGACTCTAATATCATTCAACATACAATACATGATCAATGCAGTATTCTATGCAATCTCCATTTGATTCCTCTTGGGATGTATATTGCAATTGACTACTAAAGCGATCAGATGTGTCTTGATATCAAGGGAGGAGGGTAAGGTTGACTTCTTCCAATATTGGGAGGGGTAAGCACATGGTCAAAGCTTTTGTAGAAACCTTCAGGGTCCAGGAGGTCATGGTAAAGAAGCGATAAAATATGTACGAGAAATAGGTATTCAATGAATCCTTAGAGATTGTTATCTTGGTATCAACTATCATTAAAGTCAAGATGACTTGGGTATTACGTGGTGGCACATTCGTATTGTAGTTCCATGCGAGATTGGCATAAAATGTGTGGACAACCTTCATGCTAGACATGAAATTTGTGAAGCACAAATGCTCTACACACAAAGCACTAAGTTGGTGTGCTTTGAACACCTTAGCGACCTCTTTAATCACCTTACTAATTGCAAAATGAGTTTCAAGCAAGACACGAAAAGGAAAGAGAGTCCTAGGAAGGAATTCCTTGTACCTATTAACAACTTGAGTTGAGATGAAAGATGTGCTATCAAAGGAAACATGACAAGGAGAAGTGGAAGAGGATGGAGCTCCATCTGGTCCAGATTGTTTCCTATGCTTGGAGGCCATCTAGGTCGTATTGAGAAATAATGACCACTAAATGAGAAGGAAAACACAAGCAGCAGGTTGCCAAACCACCTAGGTCACGGTTGGGAGAGGTAAGGAGGGCTGATCAAAGGATAGGAAGGGTGTAGGAGAGGTTGGGTTAGCCTAGGGTAGGATGATGAGCACTATAGGTTGGCTATTAGTCGACTTTCTCTAGTTTATAGGGAGATAAGTTAACCAATGCCCTTTTGAATCTACGTCTAGACTCGATCAAGTTCTGTGTTTAGGGAACTCAATAGACACTACATTACAGCTCAGTCCTCATCCAGCGATCGGTCGAGTTCCTCCAGGTAAAACTCGATCGATTGTTCTGCCTGTCAAAAACATAATTTTTTTAATTCCAAGCCTCTAGAGTGCTATATAAATTTATTTTTGTAGCATATCATGTATTTTAAACATATTGAGGCACATTCCACTCATCATTGGCTACTATTTTGCAATAAAACACACATTTGTGAAAAAATCCAAAAACAAGCAAAACAAGGCATGAAAACATGGTGATTATAACACTTTCAAGTAAAACATGACCAATTATAAGCAAGAAACATATATGTATGATAACATCTAGCTAGATTTCATGTCAATATCATTTAAAGCAGTTATGAGAATTTTGGCCTAATAAATGTAATTTTCTCTCTAGCTAGATGTTTTGTAAAAATGTCTGCAAGTTTATTCTCCATGTCCACATGCGTGATATAGATATCCTTCTTGGCAATGTGGTCATGAAGAAAGTGATGACAAACCTCTATATGTGTAGATCTACTATGCATCATATGATTATAAGATACATTAATTTCACTAGTATGGTCTCAATAGATAGGAGAAGCTTCAAAGTGAATGTTAAAGCCTTGGAGCATTTGTTTCATCCATAGGACTTGTGCATAATAACTTCCTACTATGATGTATTCAGTCTTGGTAGTTGAAAGAGACATTGTGCTTTGTTTCTTAGAGAATCAAGAAACCAAGGTCCTAGGAAGAAGCAAGTGCCACGTGCACTTTCTATCAATCAAACACCCTAGATAATCAACATCACTATAGGCAGTAAGAGTAAAGTCCCTTGACTTGGGACACCATAGTCCAAAATTTTGAGTTTTGGCTAGATGCCTCAAAATCCTCCTAACCACTATGAGATGTAATTTTATAGGACTTGATTGAAATTGAGCACACAAGCCAACACTAAACACTATGTAATTTCTAGAGGCAGTTAAATAAAGTAGACTTCCAATCATACCTCTATAGAGCTTCTCATCTACTTTCTCACCTTCTTCATCTTTGTCAAGTTTGGTGGTGTTTGACATAGGGGTGTCCATCGACTTGATGATATCCATCCCAAAGAGTTTAAGAAGTTCACTAGTGTACTTTCCTTGGTTGATGATGTTACCTTCCTTGATTTTCTTGATTTGGAAACCAAGGAAGAAAGTAAGCTCCCACATCATGCTCATCTTGAATTCACTCTACATAAGAGAACTAAACTCCTTGAAAAGATCAAGACTAGTTCCGCCAAAAATAATATCATCAACATAAATTTGTATGATAAAAAAGTTGCTAGAAGTTTGTTTTAGAAATAGAGTAGAATTAACTTTGCCCTTGATACAACCATTGTCTAGCAAAAAGTTCTTTAGTTTCTCATACCAAGATCTTGGGGCTTGTTTGAGTGCATAGAGAGCTTTTTGTAACGAGTAAACATGTTTAGGAAATTTATCATGTTCAAAGATGGGGGTTGAGGCACATAGACTTCCTCCTCAATTGTACCATTAAAAAACACACTTTTAACATCCATTTGATAGAGAAGGAAATTCATGTAACTAGCAAAATCAAGTAGCATTCTAATAGATTCAAGTCTAGCAACAAGTGCATAAGTTTCATCAAAATAAATATCTTCTTGTTGGTTGTAACCTTGAGCTACTAACCTTTTTTTGTCCCTTACCACCTTCCCACTTCCATCAAGCTTGTTGTGGTAGACCCATTTGGTGCCAATGATATTCTTATAATTTGGTCATGGCACTAGAGTCCACAATCTATTCTTTTAAAACTGTTGTAACTCTTCTTGCATGGATAGGATCCATTCATCATCCTTGAGAGCTTCCTTGATGTTCTTTGGCTCTAGTTGAGAGGTGAAGGCATTGTCGGCTTGTTCCTTGTTGTATGCAACCTGCATCTTCACCCTTTCAAAGGGATTGCCTATGATGAGTTCTTTTGGATGATGCTTTGCAAAGGGGGAGTTGGATCCTTCTTTTATTCTTCTTTATGTTCTTCAAAAACTAACACCTCTTTCCCTTTATAAATAGTGTTGAGCTCTTTCAAGTGAGGGATCACCTCATCTACAACATCATCATTAACAATCTTCTTGGAAATAGACCAGTTAGTCTCAACAAATTTAACATTGATATATTTTCTACTTTAAACAATTCATTGTTAAACACTCTATAAGCCTTGCTAGTAGTGCTATAGCCATGAAAGTAAGCCTCATAAGATTTTGCATAAAACTTATCTAGAGAATCCTTGATGTTCAAAACAAAACAAGGACAACTGAAAACATGAAAGATATTAATAGAGGGCTTTTCTACCACGCAATAACTCATAGGGGGTTTTCATTAAATAAGGATGAGTGAAAGCCTAGTTTTGCACCAAGCATTAGGTTCTAACTATTGGATCCTAGATGGGTGATCAGATTCTCTAGAGGGGGGGGATGAATAGAGATGAATGCACTTAAACAAAATTCATTAGACCTTCAAGATATATCACAAGTTAAGTGTGATGGAGTGGACTTTTAGAATCCTAAGTGTCCAATGACATAAGTGAAATCATATGGTTGAGCTATATTGAGAGTTCCAAGCTTTTGACAAAGTAGGAGTGTTGATGTGAGGTTGACATAATGATTAAGACATCTCTTTCAATGCCTTTTGAGGAATTTAATTGAATGGTCTAACGATTGAGTTTTGGTCACCAAATTTAAGTAGAAGGTAGATCGAGAGATAAAGAAGCTGTGGTTAAAATTTGGTGGCAATCGAATATTCCTAGAGAGAGATATTTAGGTTTGAGTTTTATGAAATAATGCACATTTTGTTTTGAGGATTATAGACCTAAGTTGGGCTTGATATTGGTGTCACACACCCCTTTTGTTTGGAGCCGGATGTGTGGCCCTTTTATGGCCCTAGATCTCTAACCTAGTGATCTTGGCCTTTGAGAAGGGAGAGCCACATATTGACCTTGTGAAGGGGCTGTGCTGAGCCCTTAGATGACGACCAGACAACTAAGAGCTCTCCTCCTACCTCCGGTCGCAATGGAGATCGTGGGACAGCTTACCTCGCGGTCTTCCGAGCCACCACTCATCGAGAACGTGGGTCGTGGGCAAGAACTAATTGAGGAGTTGGGATCCTCTAGAGAGCACGACCAGAGTGACCCCTCATTTGGGGCATATGACAAAGAGAATAGGGAGAAAGAGCTCCCGCTCCTCTCCACCTCTCCACTGAGACGAGCATGTCTGGTCAAGAGGAAGGGAAGGGAGCTAGAGCATCGATCAGAGGAGGGTGCGGCCTGTAGAGATAGAGACCCAGTTGCTAAAGGCAAAGCGAACCTCTTGGAAGCCTTAGCTTCCAGACATGGCGTTGCGAGGGGTCCCCCCCCCCCCCCCTTTTCTTGTGGCTGTAATGGTTGTTGGCGCTCTCTCACATGGATCACAGGAGTAGGCTCCAGGCAATCCACAATGTCAGCAACATCGGGAAGGCACAATATAGCCTTTTGGCTATGGAAGATGATGGCAAGGTGGCGCCAGTCGAGGAAGGTTGCTCACCAGAGCGAAAGACAGGTGGCTGCTTGAGGCGGTGCTCTGTTTCACAGAGGAAATAGAGGCACCCGCAAGTCCGTGACTTGGGGGAGAAAGCAGGTAGTCCAGTGATCGACACCGATTTAGAGTCGAACCCTAATAAAAAATTGAAGTCGACGCCGGAGAAGAATACCGCAGAGGCAAGCTACAGCGGCGGCAGACGTTTCCAAGAGATCTCAAACACGAGTTAGCACAAAGCAGGCGAATGGCCGTGGAGGTCATGGAGGAGACCTCGAAGATGTTGGCGTTGTGAGGATCTCACGAGGAAGACCATGAGGTGGAGGATTCCTCGTCATGGTCTGATCCAGCGGTAGCGCTCCCCAGACCAACTCCGCGGCGGTGCGATGCCTCACGCCAGAACAGAGTCCTGCTAGGACTCAATGACCGCGTGAGAAAGAAAGGGAGGACAGGTTCCACAGCCCTGAACCAGGATTAAACCAAGTGAACCAGCCATCCCACATCAATGTGGATCAATCAAAGAAGCGCGAGCCTTAGTAGCCAGGTGTCAGCCTCCGATTGGCCGTCGAAGACAAATAGGTCAGTAAATATGCAGTTCTTCAATAAATCCTAGCAAATAGCTCTGATGTCAGAAAAATAAAAATAAGGTACCGAAATTATCAGAAAAATGAGTAGAATAACATGGTACCATAAAATCAATATTTTGATGCACGAATGGTATGAATATCATGTAAGTTGTATAATGCTTATACCATTTGTAATAAATAGTAAATGATGGCCTAAAATTATGAGAACTTGTTTATAAATCATAAATCATGTTTTTAGTCCATATAAGGTCAGTAATCATGATGTTGATGCACGGAATCATGTAATTTGCTTAGAATGTCTATTTAGGGCTAATAACCCTAAATAAAATGTAGAAAATACATTAATGATCAATAAATGATGAAATTTACAGAGTAATCTCATATCAGTAATTAGAAAATAATATGTAACTCTGAGGTCAGTTTATATATATGAAATTAATGGAAACATGATAATGACTCTTCATGTGATATAAAACCCTAATTGGATTAATGAATATAACCTAGGGTTAATATATGCAAAAAGTGATATGGAACCTAATGTTCAGATTATGTATCCTAATCTAGAACATAACACCAGTAACATAAATCCCACATTAGGATGAAGATAAGACAAGTAATAATGTATATATCATAATGAGATAAGAAAACCCTAATATGAACACGACTAGGGTAAGATGAGATGTAAGATGATGAGAATTTGATGATAGTATATGATCCTATCTTAATCAGGTTTAACCAAGGATATAGTTGATATCAGGAATATGTGTGATGATTAGATTATCTCTTTGGAAGGTACGCCATTACCTCTTACTTGGCTTATTATACATTATTCTTGCGTATAACACTTGACATATGGTATTGGATGGAATGATTGTTTTTGTATGATATCTTGCTTGATTTTCCATACTATGGCTATGAACACATGAAACATTAGATATGTGATCCATCATATGATAGCACTAAACTCTTTGGTAGTACAGTGCATTGAAGTGATCTCAAACTCTTTGGTAGTAGATCGCATGTGTTAGATCTCAAACTCTTTGGTAGTAGATCACACATAATATGATCTCAAACTCTTTGGTAGTAGATCATAAGGCCTAAAAACATCAAAGCCCTTAGGGTAGATGTACGAGATATATGATGGAAATGTGCTTAAAATATATGTGTTCTATTTTGTTAATGAATATCTTTGTGCAAGTATACACTTTTCTTATATTCTTCTGTTACTACCAAGTATTCATTTTATCTTATTGCCAAGATATGATGAGAGGTATATAAAAGACACGTAGGCGTACTCAGTACAATATTCTTGAATATTATGCTGACGTGTACCACATGTAATCTTTTGTTTAGGTTGTGGTTATGCTCTTGAAGATCTAGGATAATTAAGAGTTGTGTGGTGAGCTGATGTATAGGTGGACCTGTTGTCTTAAGATCCTATTATTTAGATGTAGTAAATGTATATGCATAGTTTGTTGTTCAATATGTAATATCAAATGTTGTAACAATTCATGTTGTAATTATATATTGAATGGTGAACATGTGTGTATGGTTTTATTATTGTTCATGTACATGTTCTACTGATTGTTTTCTTTTGACTTCCTCTAATTTTTTTCTTCTTAGCCTTGTGTGGGATATTTAAATTGGGATTCTCGTTGAGCTGAGGGTTTCAATTTGGATGTCACACATTAGATTAAGTTTTAGAAAATCCGGGGACGTTGCAGGTGGTATCAGAGCATGAACAATAGCAAAGCCTGACATTTGCTCATTATGCAACTCAAAACTAAAGATAACCTTGAACTTAATAATCTTTAGGGTTATATTAGTCGTCTTTTAGAGACTAGATCTGATCTAGCCTCTAGGTTAGCACCTAGATGTCTGAGAACTAGGTCTAGACTGGTGCTTGTTGTATAGAAAGTCCTTAGATGTCATTCTTTCCTTATAGTGCAGTGGTATGGGACGTTACATTATTTGGAAATGATGTACATCAAGGGAAGAGAAACCCTAGACATATGGCGCTCGTTGTCTAGAGTAGCTACGCTAGTCTACACCATGTTCTCACCCTTTTTTTAGTTTTCATGACACTGAACCCTCTACTATGTGTGGGACACTCATTTTCTGGATTTGGTTTTTTATTCCAATCAGATTGAACCTTGGTAGTTTTCTCTGACGCTTGTTTTATCGGAGAAAAACTATATAATATTTTATTATATATATGTATTACAAAAATGTGTCCCCACACAAGTATGAGTAGGAGGTGGTCATGTAACCTAAGTGAAAGTGAGTGACATCTGTCTAGAAGAGAGAGTAGTTCTAGATTAGATGTCTAGAGCCTTATTGGAATATGTGATAGATGGAATAAGATTAGATGATGATCTAAGTTGTATAGAGATGATATAAGACGGTTTATGATGATATATGTTTGTCTTTGAGGACTTAAGTTCAGTTTTGAGGATGTAAGATGAGTTTTGATGATGTAAGTAATTAGGATTTTATGAGATAAGATAAGTTAATTTAAGACAAGGTTGTGAGTCAGCATGAGCCTCAAGCTCTTTTACAAAGGAGGACTGCTAGTGTTAGGACCAGTTTTGGGGTTAACTCCAAAGAGAGTGAGACCCACAGGGAGAAGGTCAGAGAACCTAGACCCCATGATATGAGAATTATGAGATATGTGATATGATATGTCCTAAAATATAATACTCCTGAGTGAATGAGTTGAGTTTCCTAATGCATGATTCCTATAGTTTGTTAAATCCTAGATGTCCTTGGGAAGACCAAACCCTAGAGTCAGAGAGAGGCTGGCTATATGTGCATATGTGAACATCAATATGAGTGCCTTCCATCTGGGTGAGGGAGAGAGCCCAAGACCCTGGAGGAGGTAGCTATGTTACTTTCTATGAAGCCTCATGCTCGGGTTAGTGGTTTCCCACATAGGAATCTAGTGGTGTATATAAGAGAGTTTTGGGTAAGCATGTTTCATGGGTAGAAGACCTGTGATGAGAACATCCTGTCATGTTTTGGTTGTGCTTATGTGGCTAGACCTTGTGAAGTTAATCACTAGTGCCAATGAGGTAGACCTAATAACCCTTGATCAAAGAGGAAAGATAAAGTTTTTGTTATGAAATACTCATACAGTTGAGTGAGCTCATAGAGACTGAGCATGTAACTACCCTCATAATATGGGTCAGAAGAACCTCAATTGGGCTAGATAAAGTTTTGATATATGTTTGACAAGCCACTCACATAAGTTTGTTTAGCACAACCATGATATAATAAATATAAAGATGTGATCTAATCTCATGACGTTATATATAGACATGATATGATGGAAACCTAGAGATGGTTTAATAGATATCAATGTATAAATGGTTAACCATATACATGAATAATGATAATACTGTGATATTGTTGGTTAATCTTGTGATGAAATCACTAGTATATGTTGCAATTTAATATGAATAATGAAATAAGATCATACAAATGAAGCATGTTATATGATGTGTTAATCTTAGTGCTTAACAAAGACAAAAAATATAGTTTGATAGTTAGCACAACATAATGTTGATGACACCTTGACATAATCGGTTAACTTTAGTTAACTTCTTTGGAACGTTATAGTATGATGTCGAATATTAATGCATGAGTTAAGATAAGGAATCAAATCTAACGTATGAGATATGTAATAACTTAACCTGAGTTTCTAAACCCTTGTTTGAGCTTCCTTGGAGTGAGGTTTCACCCTTGATGCTTTTGAAACCTCCTAATAGTGCTTTGGATACATGGTTCTAGGTAACATTTGTGGATATGTTACACATCGAATAGTTCCTACATGTGGATGAAGACATGGTAGTTTTTCTTGGAGTACGACTATGGTTGACTTTCGAAGACGAAAATTCTTTTAAGATGTATATGATGTGACAAAGTGGTTTTCTAGCTTAATTCTGAGGATGGAATTTCTTTTAAGGTGTGTAGGATGTGATGGAGTGGACTTTTAGAATCCTAAGTGTCCAATCACATAAGTGAAATCATATGGTTGAGCTATATTGAGAGTTCCAAGCTTTTGACAAAGTAGGAGTGTTGATGTGAGGTTGACATAATGATTAAGACATATCTTTCAATGCCTTTTGAGGAATTTAATTGAATGGTCTAACGATTGAGTTTTAGTCACCAAATTTAAGTAGAAGGTAGATCGAGAGATAAAGAAGCCATGGTTAAAATTTGATGGCAATCAGATATTCCTAGAGAGAGATATTTAGGTTTGAGTGTTGTGAAATAATGCACATTTTGTTTTGAGGATTATAGACCTAAGTTGGGCTTGATATTGGTATCACACACCCCTTTTGTTTGGAGCCGACTGCGTGGCCCTTTTATGGCCCTAGATCTCTAACCTAGTGATTGTGGCCTTTGAGAAGGGAGAGCCACAGATTGACCTTATGAAGGGGCTGTGTTGAGCCCTTAGATGACGATCAGACAACTAAGAGCTCTCCTCCTACCTCCGGTCGCAATGGAGATCGTGGGACAGCTGACCCCACGGTCTTTTGAGCAACCACTCATCGAGAACGTGGGTTGTGGGCAAGAACTAATCGAGGAGTTGGGATCCTCTAGAGAGCACAACCAGAGTGACCCCTCATTTGGGGCATATGACAAAGAGAATAGGGAGAAAGAGCTCCCACTCCTCTCCACTGAGACGAGTAGGTCTGGTCAAGAGGAAGGGAAGGGAGCTAGAGCATCGATCAGAGGAGGGTGCGGCCTGTGGAGATAGAGACCCAGTTCCTAAAGGCAAAGCGAACCTATTGGAAGCCTTAGCTTCCAGACATGGCGTTGCGAGGGGTTCCCCCCCTTTTCTTGTGGCTGCAACGGCTGTTGGCACTCTCTCACATGGATCACAGGAGTAGGCTCCAGGCAATCCACAATGTCAACGGCACTGGGAAGGCACAATATAGCCTTTTGGCTGTGGAAGATGATGGCGAGGTGGCGCCAATCGAGGAAGGTTGCTCACCTGAGCGAAAGACAGGCGGCTGCTTGAGGCGGTGCTCTGTTTCACAGAGGAAACAGAGGCACCTGCGAGTCCGTGACCTGGGGGAGAAAGCAGGTAGTCCAGTGATCGACGCCGACTTAGAGTTGAACCCTAATAAAAAATTGAAGTCGACACCGGAGAGGAATACCGCAGAGGCAAGCTGCAGCGGCGACAGACGTTTCCAAGAGACCCCAAACACGAGTCAGCGCAAAGCAGGTGAATGGCCGTGGAGGTCATGGAGGAGACCTCGAAGATGTTGGCGTCATAAGGATCTCGCGAGGAAGACCATGAGGTTGAGGATTCCTCGTCCTAGTCTGATCTAGCGGTAGCGCTCCCCAGACCAACTCAGCGGCGGCACGATGCCTCGCGCGAGAACAGAGTCCTGCTAGGACTTAGCGACCGCATGAGAAAGAAAGGGAGGACCGGTTCCACAACCCTGAACCAGGATTAAACCAAGTGAACCAGCCGGCCCACATCAATGCAGATCAATCAAAGAAGCGCGAGCCTTAGTAGCCAGGTGTCAGCCTCCGATTGGCCGTCAAAGACAAATAGGTCAGTAAATATGCAGTTCTTCAATAAATCCTAGCAAATAGCTCTGATGTCAGAAAAATAAAAATAAGGTACCAAAATTCTCAAAAAAATGAGTAGAATAACATGGTACCATAAAATCAATGTTTTGATGCACTAATGGTACGAATATCATGTAAGTTGTATAATGCTTATACCATTTGTTATAAATAGTAAATGATGGCCTAAAATTATGAGAACGTGTTTATAAATCATAAATCATGTTTTTAGTCCATATAAGGTCAGTAATCATGATGTTGATGCACAAAATCATGTAATTTGCTTAGAATGTCTATTTAGGGCTAATAACCCTAAATAAAATGTAGAAAATACATTAATGATCAATAAATGATGAAATTTATAGAGTAATCTCATATCCATAATTAGAAGATAATATGTAACTCTGAGGTCAGTTTATATATATGAAATTAATGGAAACATGATAATGACTCTTCATGTGATATAAAACCCGAATTGGATTAATGAATATAACCTAGGGTTAATATATGCAAAAAGTGATATGGAACCTAATGTTTAGATTATGTATCCTAATCTAGAACATAACATCAGTAACATAAATCCCACATAAGGATGAAGATAAGACAAGTAATAATGTGTAACATCCCTGACCTGGGTTATACTTTAACCCTAGGTGTTGTGGTTAAGAAATGTGATTAAATGCTTAATCTCATCTTATGAAAAGTGATTAGGCCTCAAGAGGAACTTATGTTGCAATTCTAGTCCTTTTTGAACATTGTGAAATCAATGTTTTGTTTGTTTTGGACTAAAGTGCAAATTACCCAAGTTAAGGGGTTTAAGTGCAAATTGTGCATGATAATATGTTCCTCATGTGTTGAAGCATCATGAGAGTGAATATGATGCTGAGGTGTGGCATATGGAAGCCTGAATACCAAGAAAGAGCTGATAAAGCAATGTTTGTTCATTAAAACCTAGTTTTGGTGTAAAGTGCAATTTTCACTCAAACCTTGAGGAAGAGCCTTGGAATGGTGAAAGGAGTTTCATCCACCATTGTTGCCATGGACATGGAGCTTTGGAGCTCAATTGGAGGTGGGTTTTATAACTTGAACCCCTTTACATTGTTATTCAACCATTAATCTTGCAATTTCATTGATTCCTTCATTATCTTGATGAATTTCTAGTTGAAATTGGTTAATTCATGAAATCAGAGGTACTATGAACTTCAGGGACGAAGGTAGATGATGATGACATCATCTTGGACACTTTTCCAAAGGAATCATGAGTTGAAGGCTAATCAATTAGGCAAACCCTAATTGGATTAAGTGTTGATTTTCAACTTGATTAATCTGACTTTTTGGGAAAACGGTTTCAAAACCGTTTGAGAGGGTTGACCAAGGGTTGACCGTTTGATATTACTATTCCTAATTATGTTGGTTAATAACTAACCAAATTTTATGGATTAATTCCAAAGTAATCATGAGTTGAAGGCTAATCAATTAGGCAAACCCTAATTGGATTAAGTGCTGATTTTCAACTTGATTAATCTGACTTTTTGGGAAAACGGTTTCAAACCCGTTTGAGAGGGTTGACCAGGGGTTGACCGTTTGATATTACTGTTCCTAATTATGTTGGTTAATAACTCATCAAATTTGATGGATTAATTCCAAAGGAATCATGATTTGAAGGCTAATCAATTAGGCAAACCCTAATTGGATTAAGTGCTGGTTTTCAACTTGATTAATCTTGCTTTTTCAACAAACGGTTTCAAGACCGTTTGAGAGGGTTGAAAAAGGGTTGAACGTTTGATATTCCTGTTCCTAATTATGTTGGTTAATAACTCACCAAATTTAATGGATTAATTCCAAAGTAATCATGAGTTTAAGGCTAATCAATTAGGCAAACCCTAATTGGATTAAGTGCTGATTTTCAACTTGATTAATCTGACTTTTTGGGAAAACAGTTTCAAAACCGTTTGAGAGGGTTGACAAAGGGTTTAACGTTTGATATTCCTGTTCCTAATTATGTTGGTTAATAACTCACCAAATTTGATGGATGAATTCTAAAGGAATGATGATTTGAAGGCTAATCAATTAGGCAAACCCTAATTGATTTAAGTGCTGATTTTCAACTTGATCGATTTGACTTTTTGGGTTGATTAGCCCAAACGGTTTCAAAACCGTTTGGGGATTACCCAAACGGTCTCAAAACCGTTTGGGGGTCACCAAAGACCGTTTGGAGGTCTAGGGTTGAGTATGGTTAAGTGTTTGAAGATCCAAAGATATGGCATGAACCCTAATCGGCTAAGTGCTGATTTTGTAAGTGTTTGAGATGATGTTTTGGGTTGATTGACCCAAACGGTTTCAAAACCGTTTGGGGATTACCCAAACGGTCTCAAGACCGTTTGGGGATCACCCAAGACCGTTTGGAGGTCTAGGGTTAAGTATGGTTGCCTATTTGAAGGCCCAAAGTTACCAAGTTACAAAGCAATCAATTGGTGATTTGTTGATCGACTCAATAGACCAAACCTTGATGAAATTTCACTAGAATCCAAGGGTTGGATGAGCCAAACGGTCTCAAGACCGTTTGAAGGTCACCCAAGACCGTTTGGAGGTCCAGTGGTGAGTATGGTTAAGCAATTGATGATCCAATGTTACTAAGTTAAAGTGTAATCAATTGCTGATTTGGTGATCAATCCAATGATCCAAACCTTAATTGGTTGACTTGGATTTTGATGATATGATGGGAAAACGGTCTCAAGACCGTTTGGAGGTCATCCAAACGACCTCAAGACCGTTTGGGGTCAGGTCATGTTCAATTTGGATGATGGTTCAAAGGTTTCAAAGTAACTAATCTTGCAATTGATTAGTGTTGAAGGATCATTGATTCCAAACCCTAATTCAATTGATTCAAACCCTAGTTGATGACTAATTGAGGGTCAATTGAGGGATAAATTAGTTGTAGGTTGAACTACTTAACTCAATTGAAGTATGAGGATAGTAGGTCTAATTGATGATTGGTTCCTTGAATTCAATGATTGAAGGAATCAACATTGGAATCCCTAATTGAGGTTGATTCAATGTTAATCCCTAATTGAGGTTGATTCCATAAGAAACCCTAATTGAGGGTGATGCCATGAGAAATCCCTAGTTGGGATGAATAGTAAACATTAAGTATAGGCATGAGATGTGAAAGCCTAATGAAGGGTGATGCTACATGCAATCCTAATTCTAATGAAGTATGATAGCATATGAAATCCCAAAGCCCTAATTAAGGGTAAAGGTATGTGAAAATCTAATTGGAGTTATAATACATGAAGCCTTAATCTTGGACAACATGATGACAACCCAGAACCCTAATAATAAAATGGTGGGTAAAACCTTATAAGGGTGAAATATCATAAATGGTTGATTATAGGCAAGCTTATTGTAAGTAATGCCTTAATCTGAGATGAGTCCATATCATTAAAGATAGTTGGACCATTCTTATGTGTAACCTATGCACTTCATGGTAAGAGTGATAGGTTAGTGGATGAAGGGATTAATATGGGAAATACCTTAATCCAAGATAAGCTAATAACTTAAGAAAGTTGGAAGTAATGAGGTAAGTGATACGTCAAGATATGAAAGACTTCATTGTTAGCATCTCAAAGTTGATATACATTGATAACTATGAAATCCTAATGTGAGATGGGAAACCCTAACCCTAAATTGGGTAATGGGACATGAGAAACCCCAAAGTGATGTGAATAGTAAGCCCTAACCCTATTAAGGGAATAGTGGTGTTACTATTATATTACAAGAGATAAAATAATTAGATGTTGCCTAGTGATAGGTGACAAGATGTTGAATGGCCATGTGAGCCATATGTTTAGTTGTTGCCTAGTGATAGGTAACAAGATGTTTAATGGCCCTATGAGCCATATGATTAGATGTTGCCTAATGAGAGGTGACAAGATGCTTTATGGGCTTTATGAGCCATGAGAATAATTGTAGTATAGTAAGAGGCACCAAGATGATTAATGATGGGTCGAAGGAAATTGATATTCCATGATCCATGTAATCAGGATTGGTTAGAGTCCAATGCCTGGATGAGTAATCAGGATTGGTTAGAGTCCAATGCCTGGCTGTGTAATCATGATTGGTTAGAGTCTAATGCCTGGCTGTGTAATCAGGATTGGTTAAAGTCTAATGCCTGGCTGTGTAATCAGGGTTGGTTAGAGTCCAATGCCTGGATGTGTAATTAGGATTGGTTAAAGTCGAATGCCTGGCTGTGAAATTAGGATTGGTTAGAGTCCAATGCCTGGCTGTGTAATCACGTTTGGAGAAATCCAATACTTGGCAGAGGTGTAATGCCTGTAATCAGGATTAGTTAAAGTCTAATGCCTGGCTGTGAAATCAAGATTGGTTAGAGTCCAATGCCTGGCTGTGTAATCAGGTTTGGAGAAATCCAATACCTGACAGAGGTGTAATGCCTGTAATCAGGATTGGTTAAAGTCCAATGCCTGGATGTGAAATCAGGATTGGTTAAAGTCCAATGCCTGGCTGTGAAATTAGGATTGGTTAGAGTCCAATGCCTGGCTGTGTAATTAGGTTTGGAGAAATCCAATACCTGGCAGAGGTGCAATGTCTATAATCAGGGTTGGTTAAAGTCCAATGCCTGGTGGTGTAATCAGGTTTGGAAGAGTCCAACACCTGGCAGAGGCTCAATGCCTGTAATGATGACATATGATTGGTATTAACCCAATGCATGTATTAATGATATATGAATACATGGTAGATGTAATTTCTTATCTGTTTAGCAGATTGGCTAAGACCAACAGATTGAAACAAGAATGTATCATGGGTGACATATCAAGTTAATGAGTGTCACAAGAAAAGTTTATCATGATGGTATAATATGATGAATAAATGATATACATGTCATTCCTATTCCTTATTAAAAGAATAGATGATATATTGCTCTATCAGAAATAGTTGCAATGCTTTCAAAGTTGAGAATGCTTTAAACTGCTTATCCTCTGCTCAGTTTCATATCTTTAAACTGCAATAACAATGTTTTGGCAAAGAGCTATATCTCCCGCTGGGGCAATTTACAATTGTCTCACCCCTGTGGGATCCAACATTTTTAGGTGGATGCGGACAAAGAGGCAGGAAACCTTTAGTAGAGAAGAAACAACAACAACATCGAGGGCAACAGTGATATCTCAGGTGGAGATACTGCCTGTCTAGTTATATAGATAGTAGTCCTATGTGTCGTCTCTGTACTCTCAGGTCCTCAGGATTTATAGATAGTGCTTTTATCATCGACTTGAGATTTTGACTTGATGCCTCAAGGTTTTATGCTATTTGTACATAATGTTGATAGGACAACTGATGTTGTAATCCACGAGAAGAGATGGAACCAATTATGTACTTTTGAACCAGGATGCAATTGTTATACTATGGTTCTTGTTATAAGAGTTTCCTATGATTGGATCTCTTTGCAAAAAGTTTTAATTTTTAGTGATTTTCAGTAATCCGCTGCAAATGATATGCTTCCGCATTGGTTAATCTTATTTTTGTGAGACGGATGTCACATAATGTATATATCATAATGAGATAAGCAAACCCTAATATGAACACGACTAGGGTAAGATGAGATGTAAGATGATGAGAATCTGATGATAGTATATGATCCTGTCTTAATCAGGTTTAACCAAGGATATAGTTGATATCAGGAATATGTGTGATGATTAGATTATCTCTTTGGAAGGTACGCCATTACCTCTTACTTGGATTATTATACATTATTCTTGCGTTATATGTAGTATAATACTTGACATATGGTATTCGATGGAATGATTGCTCTTGTATGACATCTTGCTTGGTTTTCCATACTTATGGATATGAACACATGAAACATAAGATATCTGATCCATCATATGATAGCACTAAACTCTTTGGTAGTACAATGCATTGAAGTGATCTCAAACTCTTTGGTAGTAGATCACATGTGTTAGATATCAAACTCTTTGGTAGTAGATCACACGTAATATGATCTCAAACTCTTTGGTAGTAGATCATAAGGCCTAAAGACATCAAAACCCTTGGGGCAGATGTACGAGATATATGATGGAAATGTGCTTAAAATATATGTGTTCTCTTTTGTTAATGAATATCTTTGTGCAAGTATACGCTTTTCTTATATTCTTATGTTACTGCCAAGTATTCATTTTATCTTATTGCCAAGATATGATGAGAGGTATATAAAAGACACGTAGGCGTACTTAGTACAATATTCTTGAATATTGTGCTGACGTGTACCGCATGTAATCTTTTGTTTAGGTTATGGTTATGCTCTTGAAGATCCAGGATAGTTAAGAGTTGTGTGGCGAGCTGATGTACAGGTGGACCTATTGTCTTAAGATCCTATTGTTTAGATGTAGTACATGTATATGTATAGTTTGTTGTTCAATATATAATATCAAATGTTGTAACAATTCATGTTGTAATTATATGTTGAATGGTGAACATGTGTGTATGGTTTTATTATTGTTCATGTACATGTGTTATTGATTGTTTTCTTTTGACTTCCTCTAATTTTCTTCTTCTTAGCCTTGTGTGGGATATTTAAATTGGGATTCTCATTGAGGTGAGGGTTTCAATTTGCATGTCACACATCAGATTAAGTTTTAGAAAATCTGGGGACGTCACATTAAGGTTGCTAAATAGGAAGTTTGAGTGCAACTAAAATATGCATAGCAAGGTAGAGAGAGAGATTGAACATACACCAATTGACAAGCTATGTAGAGTGGTTCCGCACTTCAAACTAGAAGTGTGTCAGTCCACTACCTAGAGAGGTCAACCTCTAGGATTTCTTAACCATTGTACTCTTATATTAATTCATAAGACTTACAATACATGATCACCAAAGGACTTACCCATCCAATAACAAAGAGTATTCCATCTTAACAAGGACTTACCCACTTTTCCAAGAGTCTTCAGCCTTCTCCAAGGTCTTACCCACTCTAGCACAAGTCTTCCGCCTTCAAGGACTTTGCCACTCTTCTTGGATCTTCAGCCTTTGACTTCACCTTCACTCAGAGAAGCTTCCACCAAGGACTTACCCAGTTGAGAAAGGAGTCTGCTGTCTTCACCAAGGGCTTACCCACTCTTACTCCAAGTCTTCAGGCTTAATCTTCACCAAGGGACTCCTTCCCTTATTCTTCTTCACCTCTCTTAGCCAAGAGAGAGAACCTTCATATTAATGGTTGAAATGAGAGATAGGGAGGTGGTGGAAGTGAGAGCCTCACAAGATATACATGTAGGACTAGCTTTCTTATAGAATTCCTACTCAATCTAACGAATGTAGCAAGTGATTAAGCTTAGAGAGAGAGGAGGTTGTAGGAAACACTCAACTATACAATAGGAACCTCACATAGAGTTTTGCATTGAATGCTCAACCTTGGAATGAAGCCCAAGGGGTCCTATTTATAACTGGGGATGCCTCTTAGCCTTTAGGAACACTTAAGAATGAAAACTAGCTATTTTGTGGCTTACAATGGATATATTTTCAATTGTTGCAACTCCTCAATGGCTAGAAACACTTTTCTACACTTTTCTGTACAGTTCAATCGGTCGAGTCTCTACAAAGATAACTTGACCGATCCCACTAAAAGACAAGACCAATTTAGGCCATCAATCGAGTTTGTCCTGGGGTAACTCGACCGATTCACTTAAATCAGTTTTGGTTAGTAGAGGGATCGATCAAGTTTTGCAAAGTGCAAACTCAACCGATTAAAAGTCATTTTCAAGATCCAATCACGATCGGTCGAGTTTGCAACTCGATCGATGAACAACCTGATGTGAATTTTGGAAAATGGCTTTTGAGTGCTTAAAAATTTGATCTAAGTGCTCCTAATACAAGTCATATAATCATTACAAGTGATTTACAACATGATTCTAATGGATTTACATCATATTCCAAAAATGTGCACTTGTATTGACTTTGACTTGTCTTTTCTCCAATTTGAAATATGTAAGTTAGGGCATTTGGAGGGTGTCTATAGCTAATCTAAAATCACTCAAGTAGAGACATTAGTCACAAATAAGTGGAATGGTTTAGTCATCATCAAAACAAGGGTTTAGTCAAGTTAGATCTTGAGTCAACACTAACAACTTCGGCCCAAAATTTCTTTTGAGTATCATACTCTAGAAGCATGGTCCTAGCCATTTCCTGTCATGTCCTATTATTTCTCTCTACAACCCTATTTTGTTGAGGTGTTTGAGAGGAACAAAATTTATGTGCATACCCAGATTCCTTACAAAATTGTTCAAACAAGTCATTTTCAAATTCTCCCCCATGGTCACTACGAATATAGATGATTTGAAAAGAAGCTTCATTTCACTCATTTACAAAAAGCTGAGAAAAAATGAGAGTATCACTTTTTGAAACAAGAAAGGTCCAAGTATAGCTAGAAAAGTCATTAACAATAACAAGGCAACACTTGCTACCACAGAGCGATTGAGTTCTCATTGGTCCAAATATATCAATATGAAGAACTTCAAGAGATCTGTTGGTGATAAGGACTCCTTTAGATTTAAAGGAGGATTTTGTTTTCTTTCCTTGGGTACAAGGTTGGAATTCCTCATGCTTCTCAAAATCCAATTTAGGAAGTCCCTTAACCAATTCCTTTTTGCTTAACTTCTTTAATTGATGCATATTTACATGAACAAGCCTACGATGCCACAAAGAGATATCATTCAAATTAACAACAAGCATCTACCAACAATATACTTACTAGAGTCAAGAATAATAACATAAGGATTACCATTTTTAGTTCCCTTATATATAACATTATAGGAGAGAGAATCTAGAAGCAAGCATTAAAGTAAGGTAAAAAGAACAAGATAGACATTATCACATAATTGACTAACACTAATTAAATTGTAATGCAAGCTATCCACAAGAAGAACATTCTTGATGCATAGTGAATCACCTAAATCACCGTCACCTATCACTGTACCTTTATTGTTGTTACTAAATGTCACCGATCCTACTTTCTTCTTTGTGAATTGGTTGAAGAGGATGATTTCACCTGTCATATGCTTTGAGCAACCACTTTCAACAATGCATTTTCCTTTTACCTACAAGAAAGGAAGATGTTGGTGCCAAAATTCAAACCTTGACATCCGATGTTATCTTAGGGACCCATTTCATCTTTGTATTGGTCCCCTTCTCCCTATAAGGACAATAAGTAGAGTAATGGTCATCACTATTGCAATGCACACAATCCATAGTGTTCTTAGAGATGGATTATTCTCCATGGAATATAGAAGGTCCATTGGTATTTTTCTTACCTTTACCCTTGCTCTTGCTCTTTTGAGCTCCCTCACATCCTAAACCATTTTTACCACTATGTTTGGTAGAGTGATCTAGTACTTTATTGATGGATTTTTTTCCCTTTGAGGAATTTCTACGAGGAAGCTCTAAGGTTGTGATTATCATCACTAAGAGTAATGATAGAAGAAGATAAACTAGCAAAATCATCTTGTGCATGAAGTAACTTTAAATACAAATAAAGGCTTTAGTATGATTGGAATCTCTCTCAAGAGTAACGGTAGCTACCTCATTACTAGGCAATAGAGGTATATAAGAAAGATCATCAATTTGAGCAATCAATCTAGCATTTTTAGTTCTAATAAATATAAACTCATCAATATAAATCCTATTTTCATCTTTAATAACATCACAAGCATGTATAAGATCATCATTTTAAATTTTAAGCAAGACAAGCTCATCAAGGCATGTTTGGTTTTCTTCCTTATGACTATTGATGTTCTTAAGGTAGATACCATTCTCTACTTTAACTCCATTGTATTAGATCTCAAGATCAAGAAATCGTCCTTGAAAGGAATCAATACTATCAAGATGCAATTTCTCATTTTGATTAAGAACATCAATCTTATCATACAAATCATCTATGATCTTCCCTAACCTCTTCTTCTTATATTTGCATTTAGAATAAGAAGAGCGGGTGGCATTAAGCATATCAATGAGAGTTTCCTTAGATAGATCATGTAAGCTTACCTCACTTACCCCACTTACCTCACCAATGTCTTCATTAGCAGAGGCCATGAAAGAAAGATGACATTCCCCCTCATTAAAGTCAGAATCACTTGAAGAAGACTCTTCCCATACAACACACATTACATCCTTGCTTCTTCTTTCCTTATTATCATTCTTCTTGTACTTGCCATTTTTCTTATAGTCCTCCCTTTTCTTGGAGTTGATCTTGTGGTAGGAATTCTTAGCCTTGGGGCATTAATTCTTGTAGTGCCCCTTTTCCCCACATTCATAGCAACTAGGAGTGGAGGAGGAGGATGACTTTCCCTTGAAGTGCTTCCCCTTGGAGTAGTTTGTTTCATGGTCACTAGGGGCTTCATATTCACTTAAGGAAGGAATAGAAAACTAGAAAGCAAGTAGTTGTTAGAGAATCATTGCCTACACTCGAGCTTTGAATGCATTGTCTTTTATCTTCTTGAATTCCTTCTCTTCTTGCTTCTCATCTTCCTCTTGTTTGTCAAGTCTTGGATCATGAGCTTGAAGGTTGCCAATGAGCTCTTCAGTAGCTATGTGACTAAGGATTCTAACTTCTTCAAGTCACCTTGGATTCACATCTATTAGGGAGAAACCTTAGAATCTTGGAGTTGATGGTCCCTTTATCCATGACGTGGCCCAAAGAAGCAAGTCCCTTGATGATGGTGTTGAGCCTTGTGTACATCTCAACCACTTTATCCTTCTTACACACTTGAAGTTTTCAAGGAGACCCTTGAGCTTGTAGATCTTGGACTCCTTGACTTGATTTGTACCTTCATAGGTGATGCACAACCTGTTCCATATCTCATGGGTTGTGTCCTAAGAGGAGATCCAATTGAACTTTGAGGGAGTGAGGGAAACATAGATGATGCTTATAGCCTTTGCATTGAGCTATTCCTTCTTGAGTGTAGCTTCATCCCAAGTAGCTACATCTCCCATTGGTTCCTTATAGGGAATGATGACTACTTTCCACATGTGGTAGCTCATTCCTTAAAGGTAGAACTATATCTATCTCTTCCAATTGAGGAAGTTTGTGCCGTAGAAGATTGGGGGTCTCATGGAGAAACCACCTCCCAAGTTGAGAGACCCAAGTAAGTTTTCTCTCATCTTCTCGTCTTGTATGAATTTTTTTTTGGAGAAGATCAAGACTCTGATACCACTTTTTGGATCAAAGATATCTAGAGGGGGTGAATGGAGCTAAAAACACTTGCACAAGATTCATTAGACCTTCAAGTTACTACAAGATATGGGATTGCAAATATTGAATTTGTAGTGCAACTAAACATACATAGCAAGGATGAGAGAGATTGAACAAATATAAGAACAAACTATGTAGAGTGGTTCTGATCCCCAAACTAGGAGAAAGTCAGTCCACCACCTAGAGAGGTAAAGCTCTAGAATATTGCAACCCATGTATACTTAAATTCCATTATAAGACATATAAGATGACCTTCCTTTTCTGGGCCAAGGATACCCAGTCTCCCCTTTAAGGACAAGGGAGCCAATAACCAACCAAGGACTTACCTATCCAGTGGATCTAGAGTCTTCTACCTTTACAAGGTCTTACCCACTCTTACAAGAAGTTGGGCACCTTCACCAAGGAGATCCGCTTCTTGCAACAAGTCTTTCACCTTTAAGGATTTACCCACTCTACTTCTGGATATTCAGCCTTGTCATTCTCCTTCACCTTTAAGAAGCATTTTCATAGCTTCTTCTATACCTTGAAGAAGCTTGACCTTCTCCTTCAACTTGGAGAAGCTTTCACCAACTTGCACTTGAAGAAAGGGTTGAAGAAAGGGAAGCTTTGAGAGCTTTACAAGTATATAATGAAGCATGTCTCTCACATAGACCCTATCTCACTCATATGGACATTTTGATTTGCAAACAAGAGAGATAAAGGGGCTCAAGTGGATTGGATGCACTCAAATATAGCTAGGAGCTTGAATAACATGAAGGACCAACCTTGGAATGAACTCCAAGAGGTCCTATTTATAGGTTGAGGTGTCCACTAGATGATAGGAGCATTAAGAAATGTTTCCTAGCTATTTGGGGTGTTGTAAGGGATATAATTTTGAATTTCACAACACACCAATAGTTAGAATCACTTTTTATGCACACTCCATACAGTGCATTCGGTCGATCTTTAATAAAGGTAACCTGACCAATTGCACTATATGACAAAGAAAATTTAAAGCACCAGTCGAGTTTATTCTAGATGAAACTTGGATGATAGCTTAAAAATAGTTTTTCCAGTGCAGGGTGACAGTTGAGTATTGAAAAATCAACTAAACTTGGACACTCTCAAAATGCATTAAGGGTGTTGGTCGAGTTTGTCATAGGAGAAACTCGACAGAATATGCACTCTGTGATGTATTTTGGAAAATGTCATTAGAGTGATTAAACGTTCGAATTAAGGGCTCTTGATTTTTTCTCATCTTAGTTACAATTCATAACATCAATACACATGGTTACAAAAATCATCCTAAGGGTTTTAGGGTGTTTTACACAAAAGTGCATTTGCATTGCTTTTGATTTGAACTTGATCAAGCTAGGGATTGATTGGATTGATCCTTTTCATGTACCTAATACCGGAAACCAATCTCAAGTAGACATATTAGATACATATGAATGGAATGGTTAAGTCATTATCAAAATATGGACAATGTACAACTCTTAGGTCAACACCTTGTACTACTACAAGGTAATCATCCCTAGGATCACATCAAATCCATGTATATTAAGTGGCATGATATCCACTTGAATGTTGTGTCCTGAGAAAGAAAGAATGCAAGATGGACACATCTCCATTAACACATCAGAACCAACCAAAGGTGTTTCTAACAGAAGGCTATCATCTCTATGACTAAAAGGCAAGGTACAAAAATTTATCACCACTCTAGTGATAAACGAGTGTGTCACACCCGAGTCAACTAAAGAAGATACATATGTAGATGTAGATACGTCAGAATCAAAAAGTTCCATCTGGCATGTTACAACTGGTGAGTTGTCCACTCCTTCTGGATGACTCATAGCATAGAACCTAGTTGTCACATGTTGTTGTCCTTGGCCTTTGCTAGCTGGTCTTGAAGACCCTACCTCTAATGGTTGTCCATGACCTCTCCTACCATCACTACCCTTGAAATTTTTCTATTGTGAACCATGTTGGCTCTGCCTCGGCTACTGTGTGACCTCATGATCCTTCATAGGACAAAACCATCTAAAATGCCATACTTGACCAAATTTGTAACACGTCCTCGTATCCATATGACAACCTAAATAACCCTGTCAAAGACACTGACCCAGAACTGTTTGCCCCAGCTGGTGGAAAACTATGTTCTCTCCCTCTGCTAGGAGACCACTATGACTATACAAGTGTCTTGTCTCAAAAAACATCACCCTCAACTGATACTATTGATACTGTGATGAAGAAAACCTAGCACTCCTCCATCTGATACCCGTATCCTACCACCACCTCTAGGTGCCACAAAGCTACTCTCAACATGTTCTTCATGTTCTCCAGACATATATGCATAACCATAAACCATGGTTAGATATATTGGATTATATAAGAATAGACACAACAAACGTAGTCATATGTCCATGTAGACTCAAAGAAACTAGAACTTTGATACCACCAAATGTGGCAACCCTCCACGCTAAACGAGACTACTCAAACTAAAACATTGATCAAACATTTATTAATCAAATTACCAAAAGGTACACAATTAAAATTGAGTAAATATTTATACATGTTATGGTAAAAATTAATACAAAGGTCTAATATCCACATATATCATATCATGCCCTCAACCATAACTTGTTTATGAAAAATGTTGTCCACATAATTACACTATTTACATACTTGGAGCATACAACCAAAAAACCAAGTTGGAATACATAATATATACAACTCCCCACCTAGACTTGAGAGTACATGGATGACTCTAGGACTCTAATGAACCCAACCAACCTTCTAGCACTAATGGTCTTCAAACTACACCTCCTCGTCACTCCACATCTACCGACATTGCTGATCACCTAAAAAAATGCGGTGACCCACGATGTGAGACCCATGTCCCAGTAAGAGATATAACTTCAAAAACATATATTTCTTACCAGAAATATGTGTATCTAAGAAGTCAAAGAAGATAGTATTATAGAGTTGGAAGACAAAAACTTACATCATAAAAATGTAGCTATAAGATATTGTATAATTGATTTCTCTTACCGCATTATAAAACATTTATAAAGTAAAGAAAACATGGCAAGAGTTATCATCTAATGTGATACGTCGATAGATCTTAGTGACTGAGTTACTTTTATTTAAGCCCTAGGTAGTTTGAGGTGTACCACCCAAACTACTAGGTGACCAATACTAAGTCAGAATCAACTTCGTATAAGATCTAAGATAACCAGAATCCTAAGATCTCTTCCCCTTGGTTAGTACGAGTAATAATTGTAGCATTTCAACTACTAAAACAACCCATTCCACCCTAGGTACACATGCCACGAGACTAGAAACCATGGTATAAAACCCTCAAATATGAGTTACAACTATAGTCATTCTCAATTACTTTCACATCCAAGACACAATCTCAATGCTCTATGAAACCTTGGGATCAAGATGACAAGGATATGCTACTTACATCCACATGTACTTAACAATCTACAAATACGAGTTCCATTTGGGATACTCGTTTCACTATCCAACAAGTTCTAATACCAGGATAGTTCTAGGGACTCATGACACTACATGATTAAATTTTCACTTGCTTAGTTAATCCAGTTAGGTGCTTTTGTACTAGATCAATATGTTGGAGAAGGGGATGAATAGATCTAAAAACACTTACAAAAGATTCATTAGACATTCAAGTTACTACAAGATATGGTATTGCAAATATTGAATTTATAATGCAACTAAGCATACATAGCAAGGATGAGAGAGATTGAACAAAAACAATAACAAGCTATGTAGAGTGGTTCCAATCCCCAAACTAGAAGAAATTTAAGTCCACTACCTAGAGAGATAAAGCTCTAGGATTTTGCAACCAATGCATACTTATATTCCATTATAAGACATACAAGATGACCTTGCTTTTCCAGGCCAAGGATACCTAACCTTCTCTTTGAGGATAAGGGAACCAATAACCAACCAAGAACTTACCTATCTATTGAGCTAGAGTCTTCTACCTCTACAAGGTCTTACCCACTCTTGCAAGCAGCTAGACACCTTCATCAAGGAGATCCCCTTCTTGCAACAAGTCTTTTGCTTTGAAGTATTATCCACTCTACTCCTAGATCTTCAACATGGGCCTTCTCCTTCACCTTGGAGAAGCTTTTGCACCTTCTTATTGACCTTGAAGAAGCTTGCACATTCTCCTTCACTTGGAGAAGCTTTCACCAACTTGATCTTGAAGAAAGGGGTTGGGGAAAGGGAAGCTTTGAGAGCTTTACAAGTCTACAATGGGGTATCTCTTTCACACATATCCTATATCACTCATATGGAAATTTTGATTTGCAAACAAGAGAGAGAAAGGGGCTCTAGTGGACTGAATGAACTCAACTATAGCTAGGAGCCTGCATAGCATGAAGGGTAAACATGTTATGAAGCCCAATGGGTCCTATATATAGTTGGGGATGTCCACTAGTGTGTAGGCGCACTTAGGAATGATTTTGAGTCATTTGGGATGTTGCAACAGATCTATTTTTGATGTTTGCAACACTCCAATAGCTAGAATCACTTTTTCTACACACTCCTTATAGTGTAGTTGGTCGAGTTTCAATAAAGGTAACTCGACCGATTGGACTATATGGCAAAGCAAATTTTAAGCATCAATTGATTTTATCGTGTATGAAACTCAACCAATCACTTAAATATGATTTTCGAGTGCACATATTTGATTGAGTTTGTCTTGGGAAAATGTTGACCGATCCTGGGCATTTCCCAAGACCAATCCTAGGTATCAGTTGAGTTTCTGGGAAGGAAACTCAGTCGATCAGACAACCTGTGATCAGTTTGAAAAATATAATTAGAGTGATTAAACGTACAAATTAAGAACTCCTAATTTTTTCTCATCTTAGTTACAAGTCATAACATCAATACAAATGGTTACAAAAATTGTCCTAAGGGTTTTAAGACATTTTCAAAGAAAATGTATTTTCATAGCTTTTGACTTGAACTGGATCAAGCTAGGGCTTGATTCTTTTCTTGTACCTATTCCTGAAATCAATCTCAAATAGACATATTACATACATATGAATGGAATGGTTAAGTCATAATCAAAATATGAACAATGTATAATAGTTAGGTCAACATTCTCCCCCTTTCTGAAGATGAGAAACATTGCTCAACATTTTGAAAAGGATGTAGACTTTAAAACTTTTACCTTGTGAATTGTAAGGGGATACATGATTGAACAATGACAATTGCTCCCCGTCAATTCATGCTTACCTTAATTTCACTTTTCTAAATTTCTCTTTTCTTTCACATGTATGGTTAGTTTCCCAAAAAGAAGAACCATAGCACACACACATATATATTGAATCCTTTTACACAGTCACATGATATATCAAATAATTAACTAGAAAAGGACCATGATTCAATATGTACTTCAACTCTAATCTCCCCTATAGTACATGAGCTCTCATTTTCTATCCCTCTTTTTCATTTCAAAAGGTAGGGGAGTAGAAGAGCTAAAAAACATAGGTCTTATCCATAGGCACAAATTATAGAAGAAACCACTAAGAAAGCACCAAAGAACTAATCAGAGAGAACAAACATGTTGGATTCATAATCAAAATATGGAAACACATACCAAGAACTCATATGATATAGCCAAACACATAGTTAAGGTACAAAAAATCATATTACAACACTAGATATCTCCTCTTATGATAAAAACTACAAAGCACTGAAGAAAATGACAAGATATGAAAAAATAGCGAGCTTCAGTTATAGTGCCCAAATGTTCAATTCATAAAAAATCTACAGATTATATCTAGATAAGCACTCTATAGACCAAGAAATAAACATCAAGGGAATATATGCCAACAAGGTAATCCTCTTCGTCTTCCTCTGGCCGATAGTCCTCATCATCATCTAAGGGTGCAACATTGGTAGTAGGTGAGGCCTTGACACCATCACCATCACTAGAAGAGCCATCATCAAAAGCATCAACATCAACATCACCATCACCAAAATCCTCATCCTCAACATCATCCTAATCATCCTATTCTTCCATCTCCTCATCCTCTAGAGGTCCAAACGAGTGAGAGGTAGGCCACTTGGCATTCTACTCAGGCCAAGACATGCCACATGTAGTGAGTGCAGTTGCTTGTGCAAAGGTGGGTTGAGAAAACCCATCATAGCCATCAAACAAAGTGGAAACAGTGCCAATAGGGAGAGCAAGAAGTTGATGGACGTCTCTCGACTGGGGAACAATAGGGGAAGGTCCACAATTAGAAATAGGGGGTACAACAACAACAATAGGTGGAGGGTCCATATAGAACTAACTATACGCATAAGAAGCATAGTCAGCGCCTGGGTAGGGCTGGTAGGTGGGGTAGGGATGTCTGCATGATAGGTTCATGTGAGACATGATTTGAACTGGGTCTTAGTGGATGTGATCCTAAACCTAAAGGTTGTACACCTGTTGGTGTATCATATATGTGAGAACCCATTATACTAAACAATATTACTCAAAACATAAAGCACAATCAATCATTAATTAATCACATACCCAAAAATATGGGTAAATTAAAAACCATTTCAACGTCATCACTCGCTCTAAAACATTTGCATAAGAGCCCAACATCTTTCTTATATCCATACTATGCCAAGAATTTGATACAAATTGTTCTAGCACCTTAGCCACAACATATATACACAGGAGAACAATATTTGTATATGCCACACAACAAACATTAACATGCTAACAAAAATTCTGATTCATTTGAAACACCATATAAAAACTTTTCCTATCGGACCTGAGAGTACATGGATGACTCTAGGACACACTAGACATCTAATCAACTTTCTCAAAGATTCATTACTATAGCTCCTTGTTGCCACATGTTTGTTTTTGTCACTTTTGATTACCTAAAAAAATGTGGCAAACCAAAAGGGTGAGACCCATGTCCCATTAAGAGATATAACCTCCAACAACATTTATTGATTACAACATTTTTGAGTAATTAAACAGTTAAGCAGTTTAATCAGATATAACAAATAAGATCAGTAGTACTGATGATTAACAAAATACATAAAGGAGAAGAAAATAACTATCATCATTAGCTAGACTATCATCCTTTATCTTGTTGACAATATAAGCAATTCAACAGCATATGCATATCTGGCATCATGAGAAAGTCTAGTAACAAAGCATAGATAACAACATGAGCATGTCTAATTGGTTGAACATATCAACATCATAAGAAGGGCTAACAACATAAGCACAACTATCTGGATAAGCATGATTAGCAGTATATGCATTTCTAGTTACAAAGACATGGATAACATGCTAAACATAACTAACAACATGATATAGCTAGCATCATGATTATAATAAGCAGTAGTAGTATAGTTATCAACACAACCATAGCTACTGTATGTACGCATCTACAATCTTAAGCATATCCACAACCTAAGTATATCTACTATATCTTAATTGCACTAAGCATCACCTTTATGTAAAGATAACAAACAAGAGTTCTCATCCAATGTGAAACATCGTGTACAACCCTAAAAAAATATGCTACACACATCTTTCATTAAGCCCTGAGGAAATTGAGGATACCACTCAAAATCCAACTGAACACTGCTAAGTTAAAATCAGTGGCATACAAGATCTAGGAAGATCCAGACTTCTAAGATCTTCTCCGCCCTCGGTCGGTACGGGTCCTCCATAGTGACACATAAGGTTAAGCTACTAACAACCTAGTCCGTCCTTGGTACAGGTCACGACACTAGTGAAAGGAGGTGTGTATGCATACCTGACCATTCGAGGTGCAATTGCAGTTGTCCTCTAATCTCGTCACATATATAATCATCGAGACACGACCGCAACCGTTCTCAAACTAAGGTCTAGGTATGACCACAATCATCCTCCCTAAACACTTGAATTCAGGATGACAAGCACCCTGGACACTCATCAGTATGTGCTCTGAGTTTTCCTTAGGAATACTCATTTCACCACCTGGCAAGTTATGACACTCAGATGGATCTATGGCACATGGCACTACATGATTAGAGCTTTACTTGATTAATTCTGCCAATTGGGTGAATTAAGGCTGCATCAAACAAGTGGACATACAAACCCTAATTCACTTCTAGCAAGCATATAAATATCACAACTTCAAAAGATATAAAACATGTGAAACATAATTTCTCATCTCATCATCACATGGTACTATTCACTTGCCATTCATGAGGCTACGCTAGTCATCATACTATCACAAGCCATAAATTCTTTTCACAATATCACAGGGTATCAACCCTTATCAACATAAGAGGATTATGCCTCATTCATGGATCAACTATGCCCAAAGGTCATTAAGACCGTCATACTATCACATGATATAAATCATTTTCACAATATCACAGGGTATCAACCCTTATCAATAGAAGAGGATTACACCTCATTCAGCCTCAACCATGCCCAAATGTCATTAAGACCATCATACTATTCCTTATCATCATTATCTTTGCATGCCTTATAATAAGGCTCAACAACATCACTTATATATAATACACCAAATCAGCAAAATATTGCATTGATGAGCTAAGAGATATTCATAAACAATCATAGCAGGATTGTATTAACATTAAGAACATTCCTTTATCACATCAACATGCAAGGAATCTAGATATTATTAACCCTCATCATATTCATAATGCACATGTTTAGCATAAGAAAGTATCAACCATGCGGCTATGATAACCACCAATTAACACATTAAGGTTATTATCATGTTAAGGAGGTTATTCCACCATCATTCCATCATATAAGCATGTTAAACATGAATACTCATCTTTATCTATTTTCATTAGAGTTAATTTCACAAGATAAAATATATTAATGTTACTAATCAGCACTCACACCCAAACCCTAACTCACGACATCCCCATTGGATCATGGATGCATAAGGTGAAGCATCACTATCACATTCCATACTATTCTCAAGTATGAACCCACACATAAATCAAGGTGTAACCATCGGGTTATAGCATACTAGGGTTTCAACAACAGTAACAAAGTACTCCATGATTGCATTAGTCATTCAAGGACTATTCATACCCAATTACCATCATTTAGTTATATTAAAGCTAGGTATAACAAGCTATACCTCTTTAAGGTTACATATCAACACAATATGATTATAATCCCTTCTATTCATATGAGTGAATAGGTAATACTACCTTATTATGTGTAACCCTCTATTTGCTCCATCATCAACCCATATCACCATACCACAATGTCACCCAGAACCATTGGATGTTTAAAAGGTAAGACCATTGGTTGTTTACATAAGTAAACACATTAGGTAAACCATCTATGAATTCCTTGATTTATTCTCTAGAAAGAGTCACCATATAACCCTAGACATCCCTTGATTAACAACATAAAAAGTTCCATTGAGAGTAGGGTAAAACCCACAATTGACTGTTCATTTAAAACAAGCCATCCATTGTCAACAAGTAAGCTCCTTAAGTTGATCATATAAAGGAAAACATATAACTCATATTATTAGGACCAAAATATTACATTATCCATCATTCCACTTTATTGGAGGAATAAATAATAGATCTTGACCATTGGGTCAAGTTCATATGTTAAAACCATCAATTATAGTATAGGTGCAACCATTGCATCAAGTGACCCAAGAAACCATTGGTCTAAGGCTTAATTGATGCTAAAACTACAATGATTAACTCAACATAGGTTTTAGAGACCTGATCCACCATAATTAGTGACCATTAAATCACCATAGGTTGTTAGATCAACACTATATTCATTAATCAACATCAAATATTAAGCTAATGTCATAATTGTTTGATAACATCAGTAGGGTACTTAATGGTTGATCATTAAACTTCTAATTGATCCAAAACCTGACCTAAGGGGTGAACCTTAGTTGACACCCATGGTCACCATAATCAGTTGTCATAAAGACAACACCATCATTTGTTGCAATGGTACTACCAATGGGTCATGTGTTTATAGAAGAAATCAGCTTAAAACCCTAAAATTGACCTTTGGTTGATAGGTTCTTAGCACCATAGGTTGTCAAACCAACCTGATGCAAGTCATATTATACCTTAGGAATAACATACACATGATCACAGGTTCATCTAAAACTGAAATTAGAATAGAGAACATTATAAAAATCGAAATCCAAGTCAAGCATAGCTTTTTAGTGCATGGATCATCATTTTTAAGCAAGAACATGATCTAGAAAGCTTATGATAAGCAATTAATGTGGAACAAGTTACAAAACTTGCCTCTAATGAGAAGATGAAACCCCACATAGAAGAAAACTCGAGTAGGTAGGGTAGAAAATCCAAGAATAAGCTATGAACTCATCCATCTAGCACCTTTCTTCATCAAATGAGCAAACCCTAAGCATAAGGAGCAAGAAAGGTAGGGTTTTAGAGCTTTAGAGAAATTTCTACCATGGAACAGAAAGGTTACGACCTGGATAAAGGTATGAGTAAGGATAAAAAGAAATAAATGGAGGAAAGAAGGGTATTCTTACTCATTTAGGTCAAGATCACTAGAAGGAAGCTTTTTAAACCCTAGAAGGAAGTCAATTGCAACCCTAGATTCTTTTTTCAAGAAGGTCCCCTCTTTCTTCTTCCTTGGACAAGAAATTCGCATAAGCACATAGGGAGGAATAGGTTTGTATAATGAGGGAAGTGGTGGAGAGAAAATGGCTAGTTTTGGTGCTTAGGGATAAGTATATGAAACTTTAAGATAAAGAAAAAGAAAATGTTGAAGTTCTAGTATCTTTCCAAGTGTGCATGGCCTTAAACCATTAAGAATATACAATAAAACACACAATAAGCTCCATCATCATCCATATATAAATGCTTATCCATTGTTTCTTGAATTTCCAAGCAAACAAATAATTCATTAGTTGATAGCTACTAAAGGTAGCTCATCCATGAAGGGGTAAATCCTAAAATATCCTTGGAGAAAACACCTTCAAACCAAGGATTAAATAGGTTCCCCATGGATAAAAATGCTCAATAATGATGAGATAATATCTAAGGAACATAATGCAAGTGATAAATTGCAAATAAAACCTCTCAATCGGGTAAATTGTAGAAAATTCCAAAATGTGCATAAAATTGCATAACTTGCTCAAACAGTGTCCAAATTGGACCAAATTTGAAACTTAAGCTTTTATTATGATTTAAAAGCATATAAAAATGTTATATTAGGTTTATAAGAATTAAATTATGATAATTAAGCTTATTCAACTCATTAAGCAAGTTTAGGGGCCTTACAACTATAAACCCCTTACAGAGATTTCATCCCCGAAATCCTTGGTAAACAAAGATGGGTATTTCCTCTGAACCTCATCCTGTTACCTTCACATGATTAATTTCATATCATAGATATGTCACATAATTCATACATATCTCATCTTGGGTCAACACAAAAACCCCCACATAAGAAGATATTTGCAAATATGGAACATAAAAACTTGTTGTGCCACATGTACAAATCTAATAGTAACTTTCAACTTTGGGACTCAATTGTCATCTTGAACTATTCTATATGTTGTATCATGCATCAATAAGAGGCCACACTCACTGGATCTTACCAAACATAGAACATCAAGTATTTATTATCATATGCAACTTTACAAGGTTTCATCTCTATGCTCCCTCAATGGTTGTTGTCATCAACAACTCAAATAACAATGTAGGCGCCCCCTAGTTTTCAAGAACTTATGAGGAATATATTTTTAGAGGATTCTCCAACCATCTCAATGGTGGACTGACCATCTATATGTTTGAAGAATCATACACTTGTATATAACTGTTAACAAATATAACTTGTATGACATGACTAGAAAACTCTATTCCTCCTATTCATAAATTCTATTTCTACATTGGTTAGTCTAAAGGAAATAACTATAAAATCACCATGGTCATGTGAATTATGTCATCCAATATAACTCTTATGCATTGATATTTTATCATAGGTTTATCTTAAAAGAACATAGTATCACATATCTATTGACCAACAAACCATCTATCCTTGATAGTGGCCTTGCCCAGCTATCACTGAACCATACACAACATTATAAAATCACTTTTGTTTTTCCTTCCAAACAACATTTAGAGGGTCATAATCAACTCTCTCTCCCTCTCTTTAAGGTGGAGGAATACTTGAAATGTTCATTCAATAAACATCTCCAACCTTCACATACTTCCCATACTGTTGATACATCTTGGATACTAGGATTCAGTACCTTGGTATCTACCTCATGTGCTATAAGGAGCTCACATCCTTATCTCATCTACTTTTACCAACATAATACATTTCAAAACATATAAGAGGAGCCTCCCAAATTATTGGAAGACTTAAAAACAAACTCATCACAAACTTAATGATCTTGGAACCATAGTCCAAGCAACCTTATGCTATAATAAGGTATCCACCCTCATGTTTGTAGTGAATCCACACGTACCAAGTGGCAATGATCCACTTGAAAGTTGTTCCCTAGAAAGGAAAGACACAAATGGAAACACACTTCCCACATCATAGAAGCATTTTTCAAGGGTCACTAGCAAAAAGGTAACCAATTCTATTTCATTATGCAGGTTACAACTTCTTATGTATCATTTTACCTTTTTCATTTTGTGTTCCTTGCGATTAGAATAGGAATCATCATGATTAACATATATCATTACTCCTTCCTTGATGACTATTTATCACACTTGGGTACTCTTATTTTATTATGTTTTTCAACCACTTATCAACAGGTAAATCATCATATTCCACATTTTTTTCCATTAAACATGGATCATCTACCAACATTTCTTTCAAATGCCATGCTTATTTTACATTAACACTTTCTTACACACATAGGTTGGTCTGAGATTAACTCAGGTTCCACCTAATTCCTTTGTCATTGTTCTCATTTATCTTCTCATTTTATACTAATCATTGGAGTTCTCTCCATCTTGTGTGGATTTCATACGTTGAATCACTTTATAAGCATAGAATTATCTATCTTTTACTTTATTATCTTCTTGAATCACAACTTCAAAAAATCCTATTTTTCTTATTTGTATTCAGATTTATATGTCATGGTGTTGTATCTTTCTCTTATAGTTACCAAACATTCAAGTTTCTATAGATTATGGTGCAATTCTCATCTTCTTGAAGGTAGGATTGAGATATTCACACCATGATTTCTTATTCATTATGCTCTGTAGATTGTCTCAAAATGACTACTTGATCATAGTAATAAAAAAGATAACAATCTAAGAGTGCCATACTTACCTTTTATTCAATAATTGAATAACTGGACAGGGCATCCAAGTACTGAGATTAAGCAGTATGCACCATGTTTTTGTGTCACGTTCCTAACTTAGACACCATCATAGTCTTAAGTCCTACTGTCCCTATAGACTCAGTGAACCTAAAGCTCTAATACCAACTTGTGAGAACCCATTGCACTAAATGAGATTACTCAAAACATAAAGCACAATCAATCACTAATTAATCACATACCCAAAAATATGGGTAAATTAAAACCAATTTCAACGTCAACACTCGCTCTGAAACATTTGCATAAGAGCCCAACATCTTTCTTATATCCATACTATGCCAATAATTTGACACAAATTGTTCTAGTGCCTTAGCCACAACATATATACACAGGAGAACAATATTTGTATATGCCACACAAAAAACATTAACATGCTAACAAAAATTTTGATTCGTTTGAAACACCATATACAAACTTTTTCTGCCCAGACCTGAGAGTACATGGACGACTCTAGGACACACTAGAGATCTAATCAACTTTCTCAAAGATTCATTACTATAGCTCCTCCTTGCTGTCACATGTTTGTTTTTGTCACTTTCGATTACTTAAAAAAATGTGGCGAACCACAAGGGTGAGACCCATGTCCCAGCAAGAGATATAACCTCCAACAACATTTATTGATTACAACATTTTTAAGTAATTAAAAAATTAATTAGTTTAATAAGATATAAAAAATAAGATCAACAATACTGATGTTTAACAAAATACATAAAGGAATAGATAATAACTATAATCATTAGCCAGACTATTATCCTTGATCTTGTTGACAATATAAGCAATTCAGTACCATATGCAGATCTAGCATCATGAGCAAGTCTAGTAACATATCATATCTAACAACATGAGCATGTCTAATTGGTTGAACATATCAACATCATAAAAATAGCGAACAACATAATCACAACTATCTAGATAAGCATGATTAGCAGTATATGCATCTTTAGTTACAAAGGCATGGCTAGCATGCTAAACATAACTAACAACATGAGATAGCTAGCATCATGATTATAATCAGTAGTAGCAGTATAGTTATCAACACAAACATAGCTACTGTATGTACGCATCTACAATCTTAAGCATATCCACAACCTAACTATATCTACTATCTCTTAATTGCACTAAGCATCATCTTTATGTAAAGATAACAAACAAGGGTTATCATCCAATGTGAAATGTTGTGTATAACCCTAAATAAATATGCTACATGGCTATATTACATCTTTTATTAAGCCCTAAGGAAATTGAGGATACCACACAAAATCCAACTGACCACTACTGAGTCGAAATCAGTGCCATACAAGATCTAGGAAGAGCCGAACTCCTAAAGACTTCTTTGCCCCCGGTCAGTATAGGTCCACCACAGTGACACATAAGGTCAAGCCGCTAACAACCTAGTCCGTCCTTGGTACATGACACAACACTAGTGAAAGGAGGTGGGTACACATACCCTACCATCCGAGATTTAACCACAGTTGTCCTCCAATCTCATCACATATATAATCACTGAGACACGACTGCAACCGTTCTCAAACTAAGGTCTAGGTATGACCGCAATCATCCTCCCTAAACACTTGAATTTAGGATGACAAGCACCCTCCATGCTCATCAGTATGCGCTCTGAGTTTCTTTTAGGAATACTCATTTCACCATCTGGCAAGTTCTGACACTCAGATGGATCTATGGCACATGCACTACAAGATTAGAGTTTCACTTGATTAGTTATTCCAATTGGGTGAATTAAGGCTGCATTAAACAAGTGGACATACATACCCTAATTCACTTCTAGCAAGCATATAAATATCACAACTTCAAAAGATATAAAATGTGTGAAACATAATTTCTCATCTCATCATCACATGGTACTATTCACTTGCTATTTATGAGGCTACACTAGTCATCATACTATCACAAGACATAAATTCTTTTCACAATATCACAGGGTATCAACCTTATCAACACAAGAGGATTATGCCTCATTCAGGGATCAACCATGCCCAAACGTCATTAAGACCATCATACTATCACAAAATATAAATCATTTTCACACTATCACAAGGTATCAACCCATATCAATAGAAGAGGATTACACCTCATTCAGGGCTCAACCATGCCCAAAGGTCATTAAGACCATCATATTATTCATAAGATCATCATTATCTTTGCATGCCTTATAACAAGGCTAAAAAACATCACTTATATATAATACACCGGATCAACACAATATTGCATTAATGAGCTAAGAGATATTCATAAACAATCATATAAGGGTTATATTAACATTAAGAACATTCCTTTATTGCATCACCATGCAAGGAATCTAGATATGATTAACCCTCATCATATTCATAATGCATTGTTTAGCATAAGAAAGTATCAACCATGTGGCTATGATAGCCAACAATCAACACATTAAGGTTATGATCATGTTAAGGAGGTTATTCCACCATCATTCCACCATATAAGAATGTTAAACATGAATACTCATCTTTATCTATTTTCATTAGAGTTAATTTCACAAGATAAATTATATTAATGTTACTAATCAACATTGATACCCAAACCCTAACTCACATCATCCCCATTGGATCATGGATGCATAAGGTGAAGCATCACAATCACATTCCATACTATTCTCAAGTCTGAACCCACACACAAATCAAGGTGTAACCATAGGATTATAGCATACTAGGGTTTCAACAATAGTAACAAAGTACTCCATGATTGCATTAGTCATTCAAGGACTATTCATACCCAATTACCATCATTTAGTTATATTAAAGCTAGGTATAACAAGCTATACCTCTTTAGGGTTACATATAAACACAATATGATTATTATCCCTTCTATTAATATGAGTGAATAGGTAAGACTACCTTATTAAGGGTAACCCTCCATTTGTTCCATCATCAACCCATATCACCATACCACAATGTCACCCAGAACCATTGTATGTTTAAAAGGTAAGACCATTGGTTGTTTACATAAGTAAACACCTTGGATAAACCACCTATGAAGTTCTTGATTTGTGATATAGAAATAGTCACCATCTAACCCTAGACATACCTTAATTAACAACACAAAAAAGTTCCATTGAGAGTAGGGTAAAACCCACAATCGAATGTTCATTTAAAACAAGCCATCCATTGTCAACAAGTAAGCTCCTTAAGTTGATCATATAAAGGAAACCATATAAATCATATTATTAGGACCAAAATCTTA
Organism: Alisma plantago-aquatica; assembly: GCA_963693085.1. Lineage (NCBI taxonomy): Eukaryota > Viridiplantae > Streptophyta > Magnoliopsida > Alismatales > Alismataceae > Alisma > Alisma plantago-aquatica. Next base: position 323,675,668 of record OY856413.1, on the reverse strand, counting down.
CATTAGCCATCATTCCACTTTATTGGAGGAATAAATAGTAGATCTTGACCATTGGGTGAAGTTCATATGTTAAAACCATCAATTATAGTATAGGTCCGACCATTGCATCAAGTGACCCAATAAACCATTGGCATAAGGCTTAATTGATTCTACAACTACAATGATTAACTCAAAATAGTTTGTAGAGACCTGATACACCATCATTAGTGACCATTAAATCACCATAGGTTGTTAGATCAACACTATATTCATTAATCAACATCAAATATTAAGCTAATGTCATCATTGATTGATAACATTAGTAGGGTACTTACTGGTTGATCATTAAAATTCTAATTGATCCAAGGCCTGACCTAAAGGGTGAACGTAAGTTGAAACCATTGGTCACCATAATCAGTTGTCATGAAGACAACACCATCGTTTGTTGCAATGGTACCACCAATGGGTCATGTGTTTATAGAAGAAATCAACTTAAAACCCTAAAATTGACCATTGGTTGGTAGGTGCTTAACACCATAGGTTGTCAAACCAACCTGATCCAAGTAAAATTATACCTTAGGAATAATGTACACATGATCACAGGTTTATATAGAACTGAAATCAGATCAAGGAACATTATAAAATTGAAATCCAAGTCAAGCATAGTTTTTTAGTGCATGGATCATCATTTTCAAGCAAGAACATGATCTAGAAAGCTTATGATAATCAATAAACGTGGATCAAGTTATAATACTTGCCTATAATGAGAATATAAAACCCCACAATTAAGAAAACTCAAGCAGGTAGGGTAGAAAATCCAATAATAAGCTATGAACTCGTCCATCGAGCATCTTTCTTCATCAAATGAGCAAATCCTAAGCATAAGGAGCAATAAAGATAGGGTTTTAGAGTTTTAGAGCAATTTCTACCATAGAACAGCAAGGTTTTGACCTGGAGAAAGGTAGGAGGAAGGATAAAAAGGAAATAAATGAAGGAAATAAGGATATTCTTACTCTTTTAGGTCAATATCACTAGAAGGAAGCTTTTTAAACCCTAAAAGGAAGCCAATTGCAACCCTAGATTCTTTTTCCAAGAAGGTCCCTTATTTCTTCTTCCTTGGATAGGAAATTTGCATCATCAAAGAGGGAGGACGAGGTTTGTAGAAGGAGGGAAGTGGTGGAGAGCAAATGTCTCGTTTTGGTGCTTAGGGATAAGTATACGAAGCTTTAAGATAAAGAAAAAGAAAAAGTTGAAGTTCTAGTATCTTTCCAAGTGTCCATGGCTTTAAACCATTAAGAATATACAAGAACACATGCAAGAAGATTACCCACCATCCATATAGACATGCTTATCCCTTGTTTCTTGAATTTACAAGCAAAACAAATAATTCATTAGTTGATAGCTAGTAAAGGTAGCTCATCCATGAAGGGGTGAACCCTAAAATACCCTTGGAGAAAACACCTTCAAACCAAGGATTAAATAGGTGTCCCATGGATCAAAAAGCTCAAGAATGATGAGAGAATATCCAAGGAACATAATGAAAGTGATAGATTGAAAATAAAACCTCTCAATTGGGTAAATTGCAAAAAAGTCCAAAATATGTATAAAATTGCATAACTTGCTCAAATAGTGTCCAAATTGGACCAAATTTGAAATTTAAGCTTGGATTATGATTTCAAAGAATAAAAAAAGGTTATATTAGGGTTATAAGAATTCAATTATGATAATTAAGCTTATTAAAATCATTAAGCAAGTTTAGGGGCCTTACAATATACCCCACGAGGGCTTCATTTGACACTGAAAATGAGGTGTAATTAGGTTTAGGAGGAGGTGTTGGAGGAGATTGGATGGATGTGGAAGCACCTAGTGTGGTAGAGGAAGTAGGGTGAAATAATTCTTAATTGTGGTCTCACCGATGAAAACCCCTTTCGACTTGGTTTATAGCTAAAGTCATGGAAAAAGATTTTTCACCATGGTGAGCAAACAAACCATATATCAGGTTGGGATATGGGGAATGGGTGCCAGTGGTGTTCTTCCCTAAGTTGAAGCAGGTCATATGATGAAAAATATAATGAGCCCACTTGATGCTGGCATTATTCAGGATTATCACAACAATGCTCTCTGTAATATATGTTTGATTTTTCTTGAGATGGATATTATAGTTCACTACTAAGACAATGGGCCAATTTTTGATGTCAAGGGAAGAGGAGGGAAGGATGGATTTCTTTCAGTATAGGACACCGAGCTTTTTCAAAAACTTATGGATTTCGATAAGGGTAAGCACATGGTCAAAGCTTTTGTGGAAACTCTTGGGGTCTAACACATGGTATTGAGGATAGGAAGCCATCCATGTAGCAATAAGGTCTGTACTAGAGAAATAGGTATTCAACAATCCTTAGAGATTGTTATCTTGGTAACATCTATCATGGAAGTCAACATGACTTGGGTGTTAGGCTGTGGTACTATGGTGGTGTAGTTCCACGTCAGATTGGCTTAAAATTCATGAACTGCCTTTGTGCTAGACATGGAATTCGAGAAGCACAAACACTCTACACACAAAGTGCTAAGATGGTGTGATTTTAACACCTTAGAAACATCTTTAATCACCTCGTTTGTTGCAAAATGAGGTGCAAACAAAGTACGAAAAGGAAAAGGATTCGTAGGAAGGAGTTCCCTATACCTATGAACAACTTGGGTGGAGATGAAAGAGGTGCCATCAAAGGAGAGATGTCAAGGAGAAGTGGAGAAGGATGGAACTCCACCTGGCCCAATTTGTTTCCTATAGTTGGAGGTCTATTGGTTTTCAAAGGCAAGAGAGTTTCAAAATAATTAATTTTCTCAACTCGTCAATCACCCGCAAGTATACGAGATCAATTGTAGTCAAGATTGAACCACATGGAGCTAGGCTAACTAGGTGTAAGAACGTTAACTTTTACCAATCTAGGTCGATTGCAAATAAAAAGAGGCTGTTTTGGATTAATTTAATTATGAAAACTAAATAAAAGAAATGAAAACACAAATTGCTTAGAGAGAGATTAAAATCAGGTTATGAGGATTTTGGATATAGGATTTCACCTCCACATCATAACTCAACAATAGCTAAGAATTCCAACAATATCAATTAATTTCCTAATGTAGGCTGACAATATGTAATGAATCTCCCAATGATATGAGATAGTTCTACCCACAATACCATTCTCATTCATATATCTAGATTCGTACTACAACCTAAAACCTACAGCTAATCCAAGCCATTCCCATGGTCAAAGATGTGCTGTCAAAACAATTATTTCTTACCTCCTAATATGTCTTCTTAGAGATATGAAGAGGCATAAAACATGTAAACATGATGGCCATGCATGCATACAAGGAAAAAACACCATAATTCCTTTTAAAACAAAAGATCAACTAATATTGTATATGAAATTTGAGTCACATTTAGTTATGATGTGGGAGCTACTCTCCAACATCCAAGAAATGGAGTTTACTCACTCATGGTGAGAGAATATAGGCACAAATGATAAATCATTGAAATAAACATGAGAAAATAGAGAGGAATAACAAATGGATCTATGGGAGTGAAGATAAATGGAGATCTCTGTCCAAGACATGAAGATTCATCTCTAAAAATGCTCCTCACTTTTACAACCTTCTATTTACGACTTTGGGAAGGAAAGGAGAAGAGAAATGGGGCTAGGAATGGATTCTCTCTCGAGAAAACCTAGTTTTATATCTAAAGTCACCTCTCTAGAGCTTTGACCTCATCACCAGTCTCTAACCACCTCAAATGATGCATGGTTCACTTCCCAAGGAGTGGCAATTTTTTATATATTTCTGAATAAGTGTTTAAAAATAAGAAATTTGCAGAAAATACATCCATTACAATGTAAGGGACATATGTTACGCCGTGTAATTCTTGATTTCCCCAAAAAACAACAATGTTTTCAAGTGATGCACCATGTGAAGTGCATCACACGTCGTAAGATATATTTTCTATCAAAATTTGGGCTTCTTGAGTTACAACGTGTAAAGAAATCAGCACGTTGTAAGGATGATTGCTGTAGAGTCAATCTTCTGCTTGAGAGTCACACCATGTGATGTAGTCGACATGACATAAGGGCAATGATATGCTACACTTCTAGACTCCAAAAAATGGGACATTTTGGGGAATGCCAAATAAATGGAAAATGGGCCTTTTTCAAAACAAAGTTTTCTTTGGCCTAGTTGATTGAAAGCAGTTAGTAGTAGTTTTTTGAATTATGTTTCCCCATGTTTGATATTTGGGCCCCGTTGGCCTGTAGTACTTCAACATGTACACTTGTGTTTTACATGTATAATTTAGTCATGTCACAAACCCTAATTCATTTATGATAGGAATTGATATATAACAACTTTAATACATATAAAATGTATAAAACTTATTGTTCATCATCTCATCATTACATGATACTATTCATTTCCTAACATGAGACTACACTTATCATCATACTACCATAGGATATAAATTCTTATTACAATATCATGGGTATCAACCCTTGTCAACATAAGAGGATTACACCTCAGTCAGGGCTCAACCATGCCAAAAGGTCATTAAGACCATCATATCATTCCCTGTAAGTTCATCATTATCTTTCCATTCCTTATAACAAGGTTAAAAAAACATCACCATACATATAATACTTAGGCTTAGAAAGGTATTGCATTAAGGAATTAAAAGTTTCTCATAGAATAACATTTTCGGGTTATCTTAACATTTAAGAGCATTCCTTCAATTTTATCACATATAAGAAGGCTAGATATGCTTGATCACAAGTATATTTGTGGTGCAAATGTCTGTATGAAAACATCAATTATGAGACTGTGATAATCACTGGTTAACATATTAGGATTTCAACAAACACTAGAAAGAATATTCCTTCATCATATCACTCGTAAGAAGTTAAGCACGACTAACCATTCTCATCTATTTGCATTAGGAATAGGCTCAACACGATATGTTACACTGAATTTATAGTCCAACATTCATACACAAATCCTAACTCATGGCATCCCCATCAGGTCATGGATGCATAAAATAAAGCATCACCATCACATTTCATAAGATCCTCAAGTATGGATCCATGCATAAATCTAGGTATAACCATCCATTTATAGCATACTAGGGTTTCAATAATAATAAGAGAGCACTCCATGATTGCATTAATCATTCAAGGAGTTGTTCATAATCAATCACCATCACCTGGTAACATTGGGGTTAGTTGTAGCAAGCTATACTTCATTAGGGTTACCCATTAACTCATTATGGTGATTATCAATTATATTCATATGAGGGAAAAGGTAAGACTATATAAATAAGGGCAAACCTCCATCGGTTTCAACACCATTCAAACCATACCATCATACCACAAGCATCAACCCAGAACCATTGGATAGTTGATAAGGTAAAACCATTGGTTGTTTACATAAGTAAACACCTAGAACAAACCACCTAGAAAGCCATCAAGTTCTGACCTTGAAAGAATCACCATATAACCCTAGACATACCTTGTTTATTAACATAAAGGGTACCATCAATTGTGGGAATAAAACCCACCTTCTGTTATACATCTAAAGCAGGCCATCAACTGTCAATAAATAAGATCCTTAGGTTGATCACATGTAATAAACCACCGAATTCACATTATTAGAACCAATGTATTACATTATAGGCATCATCCCAAGCCATAATTATTTTAAGTTTCATTGGATATTTTTAATTGAAAACTTTATTGTTTACCTACTATGCTATTTGAAAATTTCATTCATCTTTGTATCCTTTTCACCCTTCACCATCAATTTAATTCTTACCACATGTTGTTTGTACTCATATATATAGTGTTGCAACTATCTTACTTTTATATTTTAGGTAGGAACTTTAGGTGAAAATTTTATTCTAAGCTTGCATACAAGGCTCACACACAATCAACCCTAAGAACATATATCATCACTCGAATGTTTTTTAAATGGTAAGTTTGCCTTATTGATGTTTATTTTGATGTGCACTTGGAACGAATGGTATTTTACCTAAAAAATTATTTAGCTTGGATGAAAGTATTCCTTGGTGTTGATACATAACTTTTATTCCATTATTTTAACAACCATTACTTTAGTGACTTCCTCCCTCTACTGTTACCTCCTCTCACCGTTTCCTCCACTCTTCAACATTATAGCTTACTACTTCTATGACTTCCCCTCCTAATGTCTCTACTACTTCCTCCTTCCCTTGCCCCATCGCTTCTCTCTGGAGCACTCTTAGCCACTACTGTTGTTTCCTTCTCTAACCCCTAGGCCATTTCCTACCCAGTCTCCATCAAGCCCCTTCTCCACCACTAACCCTTCATGTCCTTGGTTCCATCTTCAACCTCTCCTTCCCAGGTCACCACTATCACATCTTCTTCATGTTTGTTTGGTGCTTCTAACCCACCAACCCCACACATCCCCCTATGACAGCTGCCCTGCCTTACTCCCCCCTCTCTATTTTCCATCCCCTACATCCACAACTCATCACTGATTTCATTCATAGGATAAAGCCCATCCAGTCTCTAGTCACCCAATAATTGTCAATGTATAACAAAATTGAGAAACTTGATTAGAAAAATTAAGCATAGATCGGTAGAGAGGCAAGAATAAAAACTTGGAAAAATGAAGTGAAATTGGAGAGGGGGAGTCAAAATGGGGATTCTGTTCCAATGCCCATGTTTATTTTCATAATTTTTAATATTAGTTTTGATTTTGAGTCACACACTTATCTTTTGGTCATTTGTTTCTTAAGGGGAACTAGACTAGACACACCAAATGGTTTTGATGCAAAAATCCTTTTGGGTAGACCAAGGTTATCATAACTGGATCAGTGAGTGTACCAATACCCCTTTCAGTTCTTCATTCACTAGTTCAACTACTAATGTCAAGCTATAAACCAAAAATACTTCTTAAAAAATAACAAAAATATATCATGGGCCTATTTTGGTATAGCATATATATCATATGGCATTACTTATTAATCACTTTCCTCATGTATATTGTTCATAAATGTCCATGATCTAGATTTAAGAATCATGGTTCATTGAGTGGGATTAAGAAGACTATTCATAGATCGCTTGGAGAAGCATATATGCATCAAGAGAGTATCTCTAGAAAGTGTGTAGTCGTGAAGGGAAATTAGGGGGGATTAAGGAGTCTTGACCTCAGATGAATTCTTAACATGTGAGGAGAGGGTGTAGTCAAATGATGTTTTTTTGAAAAAGGCATAGTTGACTATTTTAAATTCAATCTTCAAACTGTGAAGTGTCCAGATCAGGGATTTAGTGTCTATATTGATGTATAATATGGAGATCTAGGTTGGGATGAAAGTTTGTGTTTGGTTTTATGGAGAAAACATGCATGGCGGAAGCAACAAAATAAAATATATTTCCACACAACTTGCAACAGGATCTGATCGACAATAACATATTTAGAAAGAGTTTTCATGGAATATACCTTATAGCGGAGCAAGTCTAGAAACATCCCACTGCACGATGGTATACAACGCTCCTATCTTACACAGAGGGTACTTATCTCCCGTACTCCGAACGCATCACGGGAAGATCTGGGACACTCCTTTTATGCGGTGATGTACGCTGCTCGTGGCATGTATGGATGGTTGTTGATGTTCTCTAAACACATGCATCTCAATGTCTACGTCTCTACTTCATCCACGTGGATGGACTGAAACTCCACGTCATGCTTCTTAAGACTCCTGGAAGGAGTAGCCTCTATGCGATGATGTGCTAGCATCGTGGTATTCTCCTTTCTCTCCTGAGGATGGTGACAGCTAGGATTTACATACGTGAGCGTAAACTGAAAAACCTCTCTCAATATCTTGTAAATACATCGGCCGTCAAGCCCCTTTAAATAGAAAACATAATGAAGCAGGGTTTCCTAAACCCTTCGATAAATAGAAAGGTTGTGTTAATTAAAATTCTCATGGATTAATTAGAATATGTCTGGAATAAGTTAATTAACCAATTAATATTATTATTTGATTAATTAATACCTGACTCCATGCAATTGCTTGGGATGTCTCTATGGGCATACATACCAACAGACTCCCACTTTCACTTAGAGCCAGTCACTCCAATTAATTGGTTTAAACATGTTAAAACATTCCAATATTATTCTAATGGATTACATAAACATTTTAGTAATCATTGTGATTTGGAATAATTCCAATCATATCCACAATTATACTCATATTTCAACACATCCTATGCGTGTGACTCAGTAGGCTCTAAATTATATTGGTGGTGATATTCATAATCATATTATGATTTCACAAGCAATGATTGGTATCTAGCAAGACTTCATTGTCACCCAAGTAATTGGAGAAGTTGGAGACCAACTTAAAGTATCATTCATTACTGGTGTTATAGTAATTGTATGGTTCCTTTGTCACTGATATCCTGATTGAACTCAAGTCATGGAACTATCATCCTCTTCAACATTCAATCCATGTTCCTTGAGAAGACTGTCTGAGATATATGTAAGCTCATATCACATATTGACTCACATCGGCATGGCCATGTATTTCTCTATCTCACTTATCAAGTGGCTGGAATATCAAACTCTTGTAGGAAGGACAAATTCCATCTACATCACTCACAGTCATCCCCATGTGTCACAGTGCACCCAAGCACCATCTTTATGTAAATCCTTAATCAGGACCACGACGTATGATGTCAAAGTAAATCGAACGACATGTGATAAGTGTAGTGACTTAAGGTCTAAGAACCACAATCACCACCATCACTATGAGATGTGACTATAACTACCAATCATGGCATCCATGTGTCACTCTCAAGGTGCGTCTGTCTGATACATTGTTCTCTAACAAGTATCTATGTATTAGGTTTGATATCTCCATATCATGGCTAATGAGATTCTTCTATCAACCAACATATATTCTAATCTTATGTGTTATTGATGTCTATGGGTATTTCCATCATAACAACCGATTAGGGACAAAACAACAATACATACTCTTAGCATACATATGATCTCACTGTTAAGGTCATCAACCTGAAGACATATGTCATTGAGTATATTATTCTATAGACATCTATAAGTTTTTTGGTCATCTCACAATATAAAACACAAATGTATAGATTAGGAACTTGCCTTTATTGATATGATCAAAATAATATTACATATCATTTATATAGTATCCCATTACAATCATCACATGATAGTCTCTATGGGCATACATACCAACATACTCCCACTTGCACTTATACCCAATAACTCATGAATCTCAATCCAAGTGATCGAACATGTCCGTCATGTTTCTATTGTGAAAGTGATTTTGTGAGTGGGTTAGCCACATTGCTTTTTGTAGGTACTCTACAAATCTTCACATCTCCTCACTATACGATCTCTCATATGAGATGTAACCATTGTAGAATATGTTTGGAATGTTGGTGAGATCTTGGTTCTTTAGCCCTTGCAATTGCTATGTTGTTGTCACAAAACTACCCAATTGCATCACTAGTACTTGGAAACACTCCAAGTTCAGAAATGAACTTCTTGATCTACATAGCTTCCTTTGCAGTATTAGATGTAGCAAAATAATCAACTTCTGTTGTAGAATCCACAACCATCTCTTACTTGGAACTCTTCCAGCTCACAACTCTATTGTTCATGCAAAACACTAATCCAGATTGTGATCCATAGTCATCTTTGTTAGTTGGAAGCTAGTATTGGTGTAACCCTTTACTACGAGCTCTTCCTCACCACCGTATACTAAGAATTGATCCTTAGTCCTTCTCAAGTACTTTAGGATGTTCTTTATGGCTATCCAGTGACATTCACCTGGATCTGACTGATATCGGCTCATCATGCTCAAAGCATACGACACATCAAGATGAGTACATAACATCGCATACATGATAGATACGATTACTGATGCATATGGAATCTTACTCATGTGCACCCGTTCATCACATGAACTAGGACATTGGGCTTTAAAGATCGTAAGACATGGGCAAGTTACCTCTCTTAGAACTCTCCATGCTAAACCTCTTTAGCACCTTGTCAATGTATGTGCTCTGGCTTAGGCCTAGAATCCTTCTAGATCTATCTCTATAGTTCTTCATTTCTAGTATATAGGACGCTTCACCTAAATCCTTCATAGAGAAGGTCTTCCCCAGCTAATATTTTACTACATGAAGAGTAGGGATGTCATTTCCCATCAATATTATGTCATCCACATACAATATGAGAAATACGACTGTGCTCCCACTAACCTTTTGGTAAACACAAGGTTCATCTTCATTTTGACTAAAGCCAAACTTTTTGAATACTTCGTAAAAATGTAGATTCCAGCTCTGAGATGCTTGCTTCAATCCATAAATTGACCTTTATAGCTTACATACTTTATTGGCTTCCTTCGGATTGATAAAACCCCTAGGTTGTGTCATGTACACATCCTCGAGTAAATTCCCATTAAGGAATGTTGTTTTAACATCCATCTGCCAAATTTCATAGTCATGATAAGATACAATGGCAAGCATGATCCTAATGGATTTATCCATGGCAACTGGTGAGAAGGTCTCGTCATAATTAACACCTTGAATTTGATAGAATCCTTTCGCAACCAATCTACCTTTATAGGTTTGAACATTTCCATCTATGTCGGTATTTTTCTTGAAGACCCACTTGCACCCTATGTGTTTTACCCCTTTGAGTGGATCCACCAAGGTTCATACCTTGTTGGTGTACATGGATTTCCTCTTAGATCTCATGGCTTCAAGCCATTTCTCAGATTATGGCCCCTTAGTAGTATCTACATAGGAAGTTGGCTCATCTGTAATGCCCAATTCATCACTATCTTGAGTCATAAGAAATCCAAATCTCTCAGGCTCAAGTCATGTCCTACTAGACCTATGAGGTTCCTGTGTTACATTTGGAACTTGAAATTCCCCAACAGTTTGTGAGTCTTCATGTTCCTTATGTACCTCCTCAGGTTCTCTACTTTCTTGTTGATCTTGAACTTCTTCGAGCTCTACATTCCTCCCACTAATTCCTTTGGAGATAAATTCCTTTTCAAGAAATACAATAGTCCTAGCAACAAACACTTTGTTGTCGGTTGGTGTGTAGAAGTAGCATCCCTGAGTTTCCTTGGGGTATCCAACAAAATAACATTTTTAAGATTTAGGTCCAAGCTTTTTAGGAAATTGTTTCCTAACATAAGCTTCACATCCCCAAATCTTTAACATAGACAAATTGGGATGATTCCCATTCCATATCTCATATGGTGTCTTTTGAACCGTTCTAGAAGGTAAATGGTTAGGTGTAAACGTTGCGGTTTCAAGAGAATATCCCCAGAACGATATTGGAAGTTCAACTGAACTCATCATTGATTGTACCATGTTTCATAATGTACGATTCCTTCATTCTGAGACACCATTAGGCTTTTGTGTACCAGGGGGAGTCCATTGTGATACAATACCACTGTCTCTTAGAAGGTCCTCAAACTCTTAGCTTGAGTATTCACCACCTCAATCTGAACAGAGTGCTTTAATACTCTTACCAAGTTGCTTCTCTACTTCATTAATGAAAGTCTTGAACATTTCAAGAGTTTCTGACTTGTGTTTCATAAGATATACATAGCCATACCTACTGAGGTCATCAGTGAAGGTAATGAAGTATTGATAGCCTCCTCTAGCACTCGATCTAAAAGGTCTACATACATTAGTATGTATGAGCCCTAGTAGATCATTGGATCTCTCACTGTGTTCAATGAAAGGAGTCTTGGTCATCTTGCCTAATAAACAAGCCTCCTATGCCTCTAATTATTCAAAATCAAAAGAGTCTAGATAACCATCCTTATGGAGTCTAGATATGTGCTTCTCGTTTATATGCCCAAGATGACATTGCAATAAGTATGTTTTGTTTGAGTTGTCAAGTTTTAGCCTTTTAGTATTTACATTGTATATGTCAGTCTCAAATTCTAACAAGTAGATACCATAAGACATAGGGGCATTTCTATAAAAGATCTCATCCTTAGAATTAGAAATCATTCCATTCTTGATGTGAAATTCAAATCCACTCTTGTCCATACAAGATACAAAAGTAATATTTCTATTAATGGAAGGTACATAATAGAAATTCTCTAATTCTATCACAAGGCCCGTAGTCAAATATAAACTAATAACTCCAATTATGGTGGCAACATCTCTTGCTCCATCAGCGAATCACATCTCGACTTAGCCCTTTCGTAAAGACTTACTTCTTATTAGATCCTAACTATTTGAACATATGTGAGATCCACATACGATATCCTCAATAATATATATACCTAAAGTGGTGATCTCTATCCCCTACTTCTTCTTCCTTAGTTCCTCCAGGTAGAGAGGACAATTGCTTTTCCAATGTCCATCCTGGTGACAATGGTGATAACTGTCTTCTTTGGAGATCCCACCTTTAGATTTGAGCGCAGATGACTTTGGCTTATGCCTGGTTTTAGAACCTTTCTTAGCCTTGCCTTTGCCTTTTGACTTTCCCTTTGTCCTGCTGATCATCGTCACAGACTTGGGCTTGTCTTTCTTCATCTGTGCTTTAGTTGTCCTCAACATGCCCAACAATATTGACAACAACTTGTCAAGATTGTTCATGTTGTAGTTCATGACAAAATGACTATCTGATTCAGGAAATGATTGTAGAATCAAGTCAGTGGCCAATTCTTAACCTAGGGGAAATCCCATCTTGGATAGGCTTTCCACATACCCAATTAAAGTGAGTATGTGGGTACCAACTGAGTCTCCCTCTGTAATCTTGCTTCTGAACAAATCCTTGAAGATATAATATATCTCCTATCTTGTTTGATGTTGATACATGTTCTTGAGATGTGTTACCATCTCCACGACATTCATGTTCTCATGCTACTTTTGCAACTCATAGTTCATTGAGTACAACATCAGGCACTTGACATCCACGATGTCATCAAGCTGCTTCTTGTAAGCATCTTTTTCAGCCTTGGGTGAATTTGAGGCGGGTTCGGTGTTTCAAAGACATAGAGATTATGTGACAAAAATTCTCAATGTCCTAAACCAGTTTTGAAAGTTGATTCGGTAAGTTTGTCCTTCTTAAGGACCAGTTGCAATGAGAATGTGTGAGTGTTGTTTTCCATTTGATTGCTACAAAAGAAAAGTGCATTTAGACCAAAACATTTGGACTTGTAAAGATTTGATAAAAGAGATTAATTAGGCCTTTAATTAATTACACTCCTACTATTTTATTCAAATTGATAGCCCTCACTATCAACTCGAAAGATTGTAGTGTATAACCTTCTAGTGAGCTAAGATCCAAAATAATTAGATCAATGCCCTGCCAACACCGGCGTCAAAGACCAAATACTAAGGTAGACAACTTTTACCAATTGCATCATATGCGTATTGGATAGATGATCATGCACAAATCCTTGCCATGATGTATCTGTGTGCCTCTAGGTACTTGATCCTATCAAGGTTCCCTAGTTAAGTCTAACCCATAAGCCAACATGATGAGTGTGCACCCTACGGAGGCAGATCCACATACCTACCATCACACTTCCACGAGATAGACAATGTACCACACAGAGTCGTACCCACACATAGTTGATCAAGCTTTTCATGTGTGTTTCTTTATGGAAGGCAACTAAAACTTAATATTATTAATTGAGGGGTTTTATTAATACATATACATATCCAAACACCACATACTTATAGTACACATCATATACTACTATATCCACAACCACAGACGATAAATATGCAATCACAAACACAAAAACATCATTTATGGCCATACTATTGTAATCCTTTGGAGCCACAAAGGATTAGGTCCACCTAAGGTCTTATGCATCTCATGCAACAACACCTGTAAATCAACCTGTAAGGGTCACCATTACAATGAACAACTTCATGGAGACATTAAGTTTACAAAGACTAAAACTAATCCTATCTCTATTACATCATATGAGTACAAATATAAAGATAAAGAATTAATTACACTTTCATATAAGAGATGAGGCTCAACATGCAAGATGAATACATTATACAAAGGATCCAGTACAACCATTATACATCCATAGTATTCGTAAACAAATTTATCCACAATATTCACAACCACATTCATTCACAACATTCACAAAAGGGGATTCTAGGCCATAACCGTGCATGCATTCACCCATAAAATAGATTTAAAAGGTGACATATATGATATCATAGGTATATCCACATATAGTATATACATATTAAAATTACAGTCCTTTTAATGTGGGACATTCTCTATTAAATAATGTTTTGACTCCCACATAGACTATGCGGGGTACACAGGGACAACACCCCTATGCGGGGTCGATGGGAGGCTATCCCTCACAGAGTCTTAGGGGAAAATTAGTATTTTCATAGTTGGCCCCGTTCGAAACGTCAAAAATAAAAGCCTGCAGTGTATGTGGAATTAGGTTTAGATATACACATTAACAATTTTAAGTTTACATCTATGCAACTGCAGAAAATAGTATACATCTATTCGATCATATCGAAAAGAATCCAAATATGCCATAGATCGACGCTGCTCTGATACCAGTGTTGGGTTTTATGGAGGAAACATGTACAACAGAAGTAACAAAATAAAATATATTTTCACACAACCCGCAATGTGATCTCGTCAACAATAACCTATTCAGAAAGAGTGTTCCCGGGATATACCTTGTCACAGAGCAAGTCTGGTGACGTCTTGCTGCACGATGGTGTGCAACACTCATGGCTTACACAGACGATATTTCTCTCCCGTATTCTGAGCACGTCGCAGGAAGATCCGGTGGTTCTCCATTCATACGGTGATGTACATCACTCGTAGTGCGTATGGATGGTCATTGACATCCTCCGAACACAGACATCTCGACATCTGTGTCTCTACTTCATCCACGCGGATGGACTGAAACTCCACGTCATGCTTCCTAAGCCAGTAGGAAGGAGTAGCCTCTGTGTGATGACATGCTAGCATCTTGGTGCTCTCCTTTCTCTCCTGAGGATGGTGACGACTAGGTTTTACGTATGTGAGCGTAAGATGAAAAGTCTCTCTCAATATCTTGTAAAAACATCGCACGTAAAATCCCTTTAAATAGGAGACGTAAGGAAGTATGGTTTCCTAAACCCTTCGATAAATATAAAGTCTGCTTTAATTAAAATGCTCATAGACTAATTAGAATATTTTGGAATTAATTAATTAACTAATTAATCATATTATTTGATTAATTAATAATCGACTCCATAAAATTGCCCGGGATGACTCTATGTTAATACATACCAACACTTTGAACAGTAACACAAGAAGTCTTGGCAAGAAGATGGGATGTTTGTTACCCCCTCCGTCAAGTTTGACATGCTTAGATTTCCATATTCCCCTTCACTTATTAATTGAATTTTATTAACATGTTTGTCTCATATTTGAAGTTTTATTGTCCTCTAATTAATTAGTTTTTATTTTGTTATAGGAACTCATGGTTGAAAGTTTCATGCTAAGTTTGATACCCTTGGTGGAAACAAGACTCAACACAATAAGACCTACAACTCGATCATCCTAGAGGTCATATTAGTACTCGAATGATTTTCTTAATGGGTAAGTTTTCTTAGGCGATGTTTCATTTCAAGTAAATTTAGGTTCAATTGTGTATAATATCAAATCTTTTCTATAACTTTAAATTAGTCTGCTTCATATTCATTTGTGTTGATGTTATATCCTTTGTTCCATTATTTTATGAGAAATTGTTAATCCAACACCACTTCCACCAAAGGCTAACCTGTACCTCGGGAATATGCAAAAAGTACCATTATCACAGTGCGTCTCATTAGTGGATGGAGAGAGAGCCTGCAATTTATTGAAAAAAGAAGATAGTGGATGGAGAGAGACTGTGTAATAAATAAAAAAAGAAAGTAGTGGAGGGAGAGAGATGATGTCATAAATAAGAAAGAAGAGATAGTGGATGGAAAGAGTAGGTACATTAAATACAAAGATATAGATAGTGGATGGAGAGAGAATGTTACACAAGAATTCATACATGTTTTGTTAGCATTGTTCAAGATAAAGTACGTAATGTAATATCTATGAATATGTATTGTTTATCTTAAAAATATGTAATGCATTTGTAATAGTTATTTGTGAACACCATTAATTAAAAAAATATCCAATATAGGATATATAAATATATATTACATAAATATTATTTACAAATATATATATATATATATATATATATATATATAACACTGTCTAATAGGTTTATTAGTATAATTTTAATTTAAAATATGAACTTTTCTTCATAATTTTTATCACTATTACAAGTACTTGTATATTATTCTGCCCTCTCTCATATATGGAGACCTTTCAACTTCTGACATTGTACAAAAAATTTCTTTCTAAGTGCTGAAAAATATTTCATATTCTGTATTTATGTTAATCAAGGACAAGGTGTAAGGTTTGGTGGAAGTGGTGTGCTCATTATCATTATTATTATTTCATACCATAATCGAAGTTGTTTTTATTATCCTATTGTTCATGTGCAGGGTCTTTTATATACACTTATACTTTATATCTCTACATTTTTTAATTAATAGATCAAAATTTTAGGTCATAACCTTCACCTCATTGATGGCCAACTTAACACCTACAATTTGTTGCTTCCTTTAAAACCATCAACTCATCATTTTCCTATATATTTCTGATTGTGTCTCCTCAAGCTTGGTTTAGAGTTGAATTGGTTCCTTTACGAAATGGCCTCACATCTGACCAATATAGTGGCATGATAAGAGTTAATCTTGGGAATACCTTTATTAAGGTTCCTGTGTATATGTCTAGCCACTATGACTTAGTTATTCCTTTGCCTAATCGTTCTCGTAGAATCTTTTTTCTTGAAGCATGACCTTTGTGGTGTATATGTTTGGAGGCCACTTATTTTCCTATTCAGGTGATTCGATTTGGCTCAAGCTTAAGGCAGAATATAAAGATGTAAGAGGAGAGGGGGGCAATTTGTCTTATACATCTAGTGTCTTGAAAGTATTCTAGCTTCTTGACATTCTACTCAATAGATACTAATGGAGTAGTGAGGATGGTTTAGGTGCTTTCTTTGTGTTCACCTTTTCCCATCGTGGCCAAAATTCCCTCCACCATGGTGCAGCACCAATGACCTAGTACTCGAAAGGTCCCGATAAACTTCACATTGTGTTTCCTCAAGCCTAGTTTAGAGTTAAATTGCACCCTTTGAGAAATGGCCTGACATCTAACCAGTATGAGATTTGTATGAATGAGTCGTGCTTAGTACCTTGACCAGGGCTATTGTGCATATGTCTAGCCTTTGCGGGTTAGTTGTTGTCTTGTCAAACCATTGTAACTTTTTCTCTTGAAGCATGACCTTTTTGTCATCTGGTTGGGAGGCCACTTCTTATCTTGTTCAAGTGATTAGATCATTCGGCTCACACATTCATGGCATGGCATAAAGATGTAAGGGGAGTGGGGGTTTCTCTGTCTTAAACTTCTAGTGTCTTGAATGGGTTCTGACTTTTTGATATTCCACACAATAGATACCACTCTAGTAGTGATGATGAGGTTGATGCTTTCATTGTGAAATTCTTTTTCAGTGTGGCCAGAATCTCCACCATGGGTGTAGCACCACACAAAATTGTATGGGGGCTCCGATTATACTAGAAAAGAGCTGATAAACTTCACATTGTGTTTCCTCTATCTTGCTTTAGGGTTGAAATGTTGCCTTTGAGCAATGGCCTCACATCTGACCAATTTTTTTACTTTGACTATTCGTTTCCTTATGCTTCCAGCAACTTAACTGGTCTCTTTAGATGCTTAGAAACATGATAAATACCTTGTTTAACCTATATCATAATAGCGCTCTCAAGTTTTATATGAATCAATGTAAGAGTTTACCTGTTCTTTGTTAAGAGGTGTTTTTGGTTGTCCACTAGGCAATCCTTCCCATATTTTAGTTTGGTAAAGACACCGATCATGTATATATCATTACAAACTATTTTTTAATTGTTATTCTTATTGTATATTCAGTAATAGCAATACACTGACTGAATTTTTGCTTTGGTTGTTCATTGTCAGCTGCTTCCAGCAGCTTAATAGTCTCGTTCCGTGCTTAAAAACATGATAATTAGTAGAAATATAGGTACTCATCATGCATCAGTACTAAGGTATGTGGTTGCAGCAATTCTTATTATACTAAATCATGTCTTGGTTAATGTAGGTTACTAATACTGCTCGAGTGGTTTATACAAATCCAACTACATCTAACTAGAAGTGTCTTTGTCTATCTACCAATCAATCACTTCCATGTTCAAGTTTGCTGAAGATACAATCATGTATAATATTAGTACCGTTGTTTCTTAACCTGTAAGTAATCCTTGTGTATTCATCAACAACAACGTATTGAGTGTAATTCTTCTACTTTGGTTCATTTCTAGCAGCTCCAGCATCTTGAATGGTCTCTTTGCATACTTGGAAGCGGGGTATATAGTAGGGCGTATTCTTGGTAAGAAGGTATGCAGTTTTCTACCTTTTAAGATATTTTACTTGAAATCTAGATTTACATTGTTACATGGTTTGAATTTACAGCAAAGTCATTAGAATACGAGAGTTGTTTTTGGTTCTGTTGTAATACAGTGACCTTGTGCAAAGTGTTATTAGTTGGTCTTATATTCAGCTTCAAGTTTTAATGAGACAAATGTGTTTTTTTAGGGCATCTGAACTGAGTGGATGACTCTTGCCTAAGAGACTCTTTGCTAGTCTCCATGGAGCTAGGATGCAGCTACGATACTAAAACGAAGCGGTTTTTTTTCTCTTTGTGGTTCTATGTAGAATTTGGTTGTTACAAGGAATTAGTTTCTTAGTAATGTGGTATTGTGGCGTTTCACAATATACAAGCTACATAATTTATATTGTCGTATATATGTACATTTGATATAAATATTTTGTAGTGAGCAGCTTTGCATGCTTATTACGTGTTACCATTTGTATCAGATTTTTGTGTTGGCTTCTTAATGTGATTATTAAAAACGATGACAATCAAGTAACTGAAATGGATCAGGGTGCTTTTGTAAAATAATAGTGATAGTATGTAAATGTGTAGTTTTGTATTAACTAAACGATCCCGATAACCCTAGTCATGTACTCTATAGATATACTGTCAATAAGAGATCCCGGCGGGCAGTTTTCCACAATCCAATATGGTATCAGATTGCCGTTTCGCATCCTAGTTCCATTTCCTCTTCAGCCGTTCCGCGTCGACCGCCTTCGGTGTCGGCCCAGCGTATACCCGTTCAACGTTCTCCTCTCCTGCTTCTGCCGCCCACACCGACCGTGCGTGAGTCTTACAACAATTCTCCCCACCGCGATCACGCTCTGCTAGCCGTCTCTCCATGCCAACATGCCCGGTGCCTCTGTGCCCAGCAAATTTACCAACCCTCCATCCCGCTTTTGCTGTTCAGAAGTCTGATTCCGGTTACTCTAGATCTCAAAGAGGATGAGTATTCATCTTGGGCTGATCTGTTCGAATTGCACCTTCAAATCCACCGTCTGATGTACCACATCGACGATACTGCTCGACCTGCTGATCTTGACGATGCCATGTTTGCACAACTGGATGCCTTAGTTCGTCAGTGGATGTTTGCAACCATGACAAAGGATTTGATGCTCACTGCTCTCAAATCTGGAAAAACAGCAAGAGCTGTCTGGGACAAGGTGAAGGCGCTATTCCAAGACAACAAGGGATCCCGTGCAGCGAATCTCGAAAGCAAATTCGTTACTTTGAAGATGATTGACTGTAACGATGTTGATGACTATCGCGACAAGCTAAAATCTTTAGCGGATCGCTTGAAGGATCTTGATTTTCCTATGGATGACGAGACTCGTTATTCAACTCGTGAACGGACTACCTTCAGAATATGACGTAGTAGCATCCTTCATCCATCAGTCCATGCCGACGTTTGATGCAGCTCGATCGCAAATACGGAACGAGCAACAACGTCGCTCCTCCCAGTCAGCCACCTTCGCTACCTCTAGCACTGGCTGCACTGCCGCCCTCATTGCCTCCAGTCGTACCGAGCAAGCTCCACCTGCGATGCCTGCCCCATGGCCTTCAAACCAGAGTCGCAGCACAAATCCCGGTTGCGGACAACGACAATAGGGTCGTGCATCCGCAGGTCATGGCCGTGGCCGCGGTGGCCACAATCGTGGCTTGTCCGCCCCCGCTCGTCCGCCAGGGCATGGTGTTCCTTTACAATAGCCACCAGTTCCGTGGTATCCTTGGTGGGCCATCCCTCCTTGTCCGTACCCAGCAGCCCCATATTCGGTAAACCCCCAACCCAAAATGCCCCGCGTCAGGCAGTTCAAGGTTCAGTCCAGCCTGCAACCCAGCCGACCTCCTATGGTCGCCGCCACGCTTATCTGACGCCCACGGTCGAGAATTTGCAGCCGTCTGACATTAATTGCTGAGGCATACAGTTCGATGACATTGAACCCCCCGGATAACAATTGGTACATGGACACAGGTGCAACCTCACACCTTACGTCAAGTGCAGGTACTCTAAATTCTACTATTGGCTTGAGTTCTATTCGGTCCATTGCGGTTGGTAATGGTATCGCTATTCCAGTTAAAGCCACCGGAACTAAAACTTTTCATGTCCCTTCACGTCTCCTACACCTCAAGAATGCCTTAGTCGTGCCCAAAATTATGAAAAACCTTGTCTGTCTGTCTGTAAATTTACAGTTGATAATCATTTTTCTGTTGAATTTGACCTATATGATTTTATGCACTACTAAAAAACACTTTATACATGACGTAAATGTGTCACGTTTAGCTTAAAAGGTGACGTGGTTGGCAGTCATCTGCCAAATGACCGTCATCTTTTATAAGTGTAATCTATACATAATGTAGGCTTTGAAAAGTATGTCACCTATGTTTGTTATAGATTACATTCATGACCATCACTTCATCATTAAAGGTTGATAGGAAACAATGTCAACTAATCTATAAAAAATTACATACTTGTACATAACATAAATGGGATAGAGAATAGCAACAATTATCATTTATCGTTGGAGATTACATGTAACTTTTCCCTAATATGCTAGGGCAACTTTTGCCACTTGATTACTTAAATGACTAATATTCACATATTGTATGTATATCCATCCTTTTGAATATCCATCATCTCATGGTTATTATTTTTGTTCATATATGATACTAAAAAATTTATTTAATTTTCAGATTTGATACACTTTAAATATGAAGAAACACAACTAAGGAGAAAGATATTTGTTGATGACTCAATCATTTACATAGGGAGGACATTGACCTTGTCCTTTTTATATATAAATTAATACACAACTTCAACAATAGTACACTTATAGACTCTTTGCAATGCATTAATTCGCATCATTTGATACATCAAAGCACATCACCCGTATAATAATACATCACTATAAGTTCTCATTTGAAATCCCTTGGCATATGACTTCTAACCCAACAAGCATTAAGTCGTCAGCCTGCTAATTATAGATGTTGTAGATACTAGCAGCCTCTTGTTGGTGGAAGGCCATTGGATATGACATTAAAATTTGATTGATTGACCAGTCTCAAACTGATGCCAAGATGTGTGCACAGGTTGGAGCCATAGACACACTTCATCTGCACATATATAGTAGCATTTTACATTATATGACTGGCTTAATGGTGATATGGAATTTAAAAATTTGAATTCAAGTATGAAGTGTATATCTACAAATATGAGAAAGAAGAAGAACATGATTTTAAAATAAGAAAAAGGCATACTAAAGTAAATATATGTAAAAAGTATATCTTACCATGAAAGTCGTATGCGTAAAAGAAAAAGATGATTAGAATAAGAAGAATAAGAAAAACTTACTAATAGATATGTGAATGCAGTCGTCCTTTTGGTTTTTGTAAGAACAATTTACATCGGCAAAATCGTCCATGAACTGTGTACACATGTAAAAACCATTTCATGCATTCCCAATCAAGACATTGTCTCGTCAGAATCAAGACCTGCATAATAAAGTACGTAGTATATATGAACATGATTGAAATATAAAGAGTAGATTACAGTGATGTGCAAGTCAACTACCTAGAGAACTCTAATTAGTTCCATACCTCAGGAGTTTGAACAATGACTTCACACTGACGTACTGCTTGTGACTATGTAGTTATGTGTCCAATAACAAAGACATACCAGGAGTGGAGCATGTAACTAGATGTGCAAATTGAAAATCTAGCGAAGAGCAGAAAAGCAAACAAGCTTGACAGTAGAGAAACCAAGTTACAGAGATCAATTATACAATCTGCAATATATTTGCAAGACAAAGTAAATGCAGTACTTCCTAATAGCGATAATCAAACGATGTAAATAAAAAATAAGAGAAATAAAGTGAGACCAAATTTACTCCCAATCATAAAAGCAGCCGCCCTAGGTACTAGTTAAATGGGACTATGGAGTAAAGATCACACCTTGTAAGCCTGTGTTGCTTGACCGTGAGAGGGATTTCACCCTAGATTCCTTTGCTTGATGTTGATCACTATAAATGCCACCACTTCATTACTAGTCGATGATTATTGTTTGGTTCCTCAGTCATCAACGTCCCAACCTACTACTTGGCGCGCGGGCAGCTTGGTTGAGCTAGGTATGATGTGGTGGCAAGGTGTGGCCACCACCTGCTTGGAAACACCACCAGGCTCTTTCCTTTCATCCTCATTGCCATCCTCGGCACCCGCCACAGAGTTGCCTTCCCGATCCTCACAAGTGCCGCTTTCGACGTCTGTGAGGAGCATGTCCCGTGTCTTCTCTGTGATCTCATCGCCTGACAGTTGGTTCAGGATTGAGAAGTGGATCAGTGCCAAACTCTCATGCTCCTCCTCCCTTCGACTGAGGCAGAGTGCTAGTCCTCAAATTCTGGGCTAGGTGTTTCAGCTTTTGAGTTTGTGGGGAGGAAGGGTGTAACGCCCCAAAAATACAATTGAAAAATACATGCGGAACCATAAGAAAAATCAGTCAAATTAGGGCGAAAACACTCCCTCAGTACGAGAATCAGTCATAAAAAGAATATCTTTACTGGAAAGAAAAACTTACCAAATTAACAAGGTTTCAGAAGAAATAAAAACATAGACCATGCATGGTTCTTTTAACAGAAATAAAAGGACATATGTTCTAAATCTAAAAGAAAGAACAAAACCTCGTATTAAAATAAAATCCATGAGCCGGTTTCCATTGTTCATAATGTGTGCCAGAATGATCATCACGCCGGTCATCAACCAATATCAACTAGGTACCTGTAGGATCCAGATGCAGGGGAAAAATTCCCAGTCATGTATGCAGCCACAAAAGTAAAAGATACATAAAGAGACAGTCTAACAAGTGAATTCATGTAGTATAAGTAGTAGCTAACATCATCACCATGATAACCAATTGCAGTAATTTTTAACAGTCAAGGAGCAAAATATGCATCAAGATGCATTCAGTAAATCTTGAGTAACAAGGTAACCAAAGGTTGTAGCCATACCACGAGGGTACAGTCAGTAACAGTCACACCACGAGGGTGCAGCCAGTCAGTCACACCACGAGGGTACAGTCAGTAACAGTCACACCACGAGGGTGCAGCCAGTCAGTCACACCATGAGGGTGTATTCAGTCAGTCACACCACGAGGGTGCAGTCAGTCAGTAATCAGTCAACCAATGGATTTTGTCACCTAGATATTTCAGTCAACCCGAGGCGGGTAAAGCTCCCAAATTTCATTACCCGAGATTGGGCACAGTTACCACCAAGTGGCATATTAGTATCATGGGATGAACGTCACCAGTTGACCCTAAGATAAAGTCCTAAAAGCAGTATACATAGTTGTAACATCCCAGGTTTGGGGCCTAGGATAACATGATCTTAAAAGGAATGATTGGACTACCCATATCACCAAGGTGCACCTCCTTTTCTGGGAGCCCATCACTAAGAACTCCATAGTTAAGCGTGCTCAGCTTGGAGTAGTACTGGGATGGGTGACCTGTCGGGAAGTTGATCCTGGCATGCGCGTCAGTGTGGACAAAGTGCGCAGTTTAGGCTAGTGGTGGTCTGTGGGGCCAGTCGTCATTCCTGAAACTCTACTAGAGCCTTGGGCAGTGGGCCCAGGCGTTACAAATGGTATCAGAGCCATAACCTCTCCAGTAGGTGGGGCCCAAATGGGCATGTGGCATGCCAGTCTTGAGTCGTGCGGTCCAGGCAAGTTGGAAAGGGCTATCCGTAGAGATGAGATGGAGCCGCCCTTGCGCTGGTAGCCGTGGACGGGAGCTGGGTGTCCATGTGCCATTGTGGGTCTGGATTGAAATGGGGTTAGATTATGAGGCCATATAGTTGAGCCTTGACGAGGACGTCAAGAGTCTAAGTGGGGGAGATTGTAACATCCCAGGTTTGGGGCCTAGGATAACATGATCTTAAAATGAATGATTGGACTACCCATATCACCAAGGTGCACCTCCTTTTCCGGGAGCCCATCACTAAGAACTCCATAGTTAAGCGTGCTTAGCTTGGAGTAGTACTGGGATGGGTGACCTGTCGGGAAGTTGATCCTGGCATGCGCGTCAGTGTGGACAAAGTGCGCAGTTAAGGCTAGTGGTGGTCTGTGGGGCCAGTCGTCATTCCTGAAACTCTACTAGAGCCGTGGGCAGTGGGCCCAGGCGTTATAATAGTGGTCATACTTATTCATATGATCATGCATTACAAGCACAATCCATTTTATCATTTTATTTGTTATCCCATATTTTCTCACAACAGAGCAACATAGATCAAGAGATGCCTCACCTTTAATACAACATTTATTTTCCCATTTTTTATATAGGAGTTAGAACTATGTATGATCATTTTCACCCTAGGTTCATAACGATTTGGATAAGACAGTTGGTACATAAAAGGTAGTACACATTTTTGAATGAGATAACAAAATCAACATTTTTATCCACCATTGATCATGATTTAAAACACAGTAACAGAGCCGTAATTTGATAAAATTTATAACATGTATATATCCAGTGAGATCATGAAGATTGTTCCATAAATTAAGCCTCACATATGATCCATGTTTTCTGGCGGCGGCTATCTTAAAGCAATAGTTTAAAAGACAAGTTTCATTCTATCATGTCCATTAAACAAAGGTGAGACTTTAACAAAAAGGATCTTTCTTTATTTTTAGATTATATTGAACCATGAATGTATAGCAGATTACAAAGACATGAACAAAATTTTTTATATAAATAGTAGGTTCTACTATGGCAACATAAATAGTAAGACACAAAGAATTGGTTCATTGGGTACAGTCAAAGCAAAATCTTTGGCCATAGATCCGACTCCATACCTTGAAAGAGTGAGCCGAACCGCAAAGTTGTTGAGCCGTAGAAAAGCCTGAAGCCTAACATAGCCTTCCGGTTATGCTATGTTTTTTGCTTCTTCCCCAAGTTTGTGCCTTCTCCAACCCACGATCACCGTTGTCTATTCCAGCAGGAGAAGCAACCCCGTCTCTTTGTGGTCCTGCGTCTCCTGGAGCGTAGCAGTGAGAGGGCAACAGGGAAAGTTTCATTTTGTTACAATGGCGGCAGATAAGAGAGATATATATAGATGGATGGGGAGGGTTGTAGGGTTTTCGGTTTGGATAAAGAGGAGTCCAAAGCAATTTGGACTTCTTATCCCAAACAAATTCCAATTCGACAAGGATTTACAAAGGGGGTGGGGGTGTGGGCAGGTAGGTTACGAATGGGAAAATAGGATTGGAACAGGAGGGACTGAGTGGCGGTGTGGGCTGGTAGGTTTCATGTGGAGAAATAGATTTGGAACGCGAGGGAAATACAAATATTGAGAGGGAGCGTCGCGAGGGAAGCCAAAATTGGGAAGCATTTAACAAAAATTAGGAGGCTTTTATATTATCCTGATGGTGTAGGGAAGGGAATAACTTATTGGATAAAGATAACTACTTCTTGATAGACATCTCAAATTGGGTAAAAAAATACGAGCATCCATGGGTCGAACTTTTAGGTCGTGTTTGGGTGATGATTTGCGTCATCTTTTGATATAACCAAAATTCACACTTACCTATTTAATTAGAGGGTTTTATCATGGCCGACTAGAACCTACGACCAACCCACTTAACTAATTAATTATAATAAAATTAATAAAAATATGTACTACTATTTAATATAAGTATATGATCCATTACTACTTGTTAATTTTATAAAGTTCTAGTCCGATTTTGAACTTTTCAAACAGTACGTATATGCGAGTACAATATTTTCTAATTGTTCTATCAAGTTTAATATGTAGTAGTAATACAAGTTACTAACTGTAACTCATCGAGAGTTTTCATATGTTATATATTTGTAATCATAAATTAGAAGACTTTACCCCAAGAAGTGGTATGTGGATGAATATTTGTAATAAATGAATACTTTTATATTTTATACTGAGAATGTTGGTTGTGTTTCTTGTTGTATTTATATAGAAGTGCTAGATAATCTTATTTTTTACCATTAGGGTAGCATCTTACGAAGTATTTATATTAAATATTAATTATCTAGGCATCTACAAGTCGATCGACAACCCGCTTGATCATATTTTGATTTTTCTTTGGTCTATCCATTTTGAACTGGGTCTTTTTTACCACATCTCTGATACACAAACATGTAACGACCCAACTCAACCCAACAAGCCTATTTGACAAGTGTACTGCCTAAGGGAAAGCCATCAACAAAATTGTAAGAAGTTTCAAAGATTGGGTTATAGATAATCACAATTTAAAAACAAAGTTCCAAATTTGTGAGAACCAGTACTACTTCACATTGAACCAAAGTTAAAATGCAATTAGATCAATTAAAAAGTATCATTTCCTAACCAAGAACATATTGAAAATTTAACACTAGACTTTATTTTTGAGTTATTTTACATAATTTTCAATTTTTGAAAATATTTATTCATAAATCTCAATTAAGATTTATACATATTTGAATTGCATTGGATTCAAGGTACCAAAATGAAATTATGCTTTATCTTATACCAACTAAATTTTATTTGGGAACCACTTTTAAACCCATTTGAGGATTAACGGATTTGAAATCAATATAAAATACTAATTGGATCAAAATATAGCTATGCATGGTGATGATAATTAATCTAGTCATCCTAGAATCATAAATAGATGTATTAATATTTTTTAGAATTTTTTTACTATAAAGTAAACTATTGTTCGAATTTCTAATGTATTTGCCTTTTATCGTTTAGGAGTTACAAAATTTTGAATTAAACCAATAAGGAAAATCAATATAATTACATAAGGACCTTATATAACTTAATTAACTTGCTTTCATCTCTTGTAACGCTAAAAGGTGAATGCAATTTGGGAGTCATGGAAAAACCTCTCCTCCTACCTGGTCATAGATATATGAAGAGAGAGGCACCATTGTCTCCGCAATAAGAGTCTCTTCACCAATGAAAACCTCTGAAACACTCCTCACACCACCTTACTATCGAATGACCTCTCTAGCTAGCCGCCACCTAAACCTCGTAGTTAGTGTGGAACAAAAGAAACAACAACTTGATGTAATAATTTTGAACCTTCTGAAAACAACAACCACCTTGGCACCACATCTCCTCCTCAACAAGAGCCCATCCAAAATCCTAACATATCCTTTTCTATATAAGATACTACTATCCTGATGGGGAATCAATAAGACACACATGAGAAGATTGACTACCTCCAACACATGTTATCCTTCACAAAAACCTAGCCTCCTTAACACCCTAAAGACCACTGCATCACCAACTCCAACCATCAGCTCCACCGAATACAACCATGGTCGCCTTCTTTCTCCACTCTGCCACCTAATAGACTTTTAAACGACCTATTCAGATCAAGCGTGATTGGTTCCATGTCTTAGATGATCATGATTCAACCTTTAGAGGATCACTAAGGAAAACATTTTGTTTGTTAAGATCTCTCTACCTTCTCCATCTTGATGCTACTAGCTAATCATGGACACAATAAAAATTCATCTATAAGTCATTCTTTGCCTCATATATTTGGAGAAGTGGAAACCTTCCTCTTGATGCCATTCCCTAGAAGTTGCAAGTCCATTATAGTGAGTCAGAGTAGAAAGGTTATGGAGGAAAAGATGAATCATTGAGTATCACGTCCAAACTCATCTCAAAAGATATTATTGTTTACATCTTCTCTAGACATGCCCTGATAACGTGGTCCCCAACTTCAAAGATCAACTCCCTTCTTCTTTTGTCAACATAACTCTTCTGCCTACTCTGGGAAGTCTTCAACATTTCTTTAATCAAATCTACCTTATCAACACATTCTTGGATAATGGCAGGTCCTATCAACTTTCTTTCTCCCACATCACTCCAACACACTGGTGATCTACATGGTCGCCCATACAGAGCTTCATATGGTGCCATGCCAATGCTTGCATGATAACTATTATTATAAGAAAACTCCACCAGAGGTAAATGTTCCTCCCAGCTGCCCTTTCATGATAATACACAAGCTCTCAACATATCTTCTAAAGTTTGTATTGTCCTTTCTGATTGCCCATCAGTTTGTGGATGAAAGGCTGTGTTGAATTTCAGTTTTATTCCCAAAGCTTTTTGTAGGCTTTCCCAAAGGTAGGAGGTAAAACGTGGATCTCTATCAGAAATAATAGATTTTGGGACACCATGAAGCCTCAAGATTTCATCAATGTACATCTTGTCTAGACTATTAATAGATTGACCCACTTTCATGGCAAGAAAATGTGCAGTCTTTGTCAATCTGTCTACAAGAATCCATATACAATCATTTTGCTTTTTTGTTTTAGGCAACCCCACCACAAAATCTGTCGCTATAAAATCCCATTTCCATTCAGGTATCTCCAAAGGTTGTAGTAATACGGTAGGTATTTGATGTTCAATCTTCACCTGTTGGTAAACCAGACATCTGGAGACAAAATCAGCTATGTCCTTTTTCATTCCTGGCCACCAAAAACTTCGTTGTAGGTCTTTGAACATCTTTGTGCTTCCTGGATGGATAGAGAATCTTGTTATGTGAGCATTCTTCATTACTTCCTCTCTCATGTTTGAAGTATTAGGCACCCACAGACGTGCCATAAATCTTATACTCCTATTTGCTTCTATAGAAAAATGATATCCTTTGTCCTCAACTGCCTTCATCATCTTCTCTCTTTCAGCGTCTTCAACTTGGGACTCGATAATCCTCTTTATCAGGTCAGGTTGTGCTATCAAACACATCATAGATATCTTCTTTAGGCCTTCGATAGATGGTCACCACTGAGTAACATCTTCTAGTAGCTTCCATTCCTAGATCATCAGATTAGCCATTGCACTAGTATGTTTCCTGCTAAGAGCATCCGCCACAACGTTGGCTTTTCCTGGATGATAATTAATTGAGAAATCATAATCCTTTAGGAGTTCCAACCAACGACGTTGTCTCATATTCAACTCCTTCTGAGAAAAGATATATTTCAAGCTTTATCAGACGTGTCTGGCTGGGCGTCGGTTATTAAGGAAAACTGACGCCTATAATATCAGGCGTCGGTTATTTAGGAAAACCGACGTCTATATTCGAAGACCAGCCAGACACGGGTACCGCTTTGTATTCAGCGTCGGCTTACTATTCTCAAGTGAAGCCTAAAAGCGCCCGCGAAATCCAATTTTCGAGCGAAAAAAATTTGGGCCACATACAACATCGGTTTTTTACCTATTCACCGACGCCTATTTAAAATGAAATTTTGCGCGAAAAGTTCCACTTTAGGTGTCGGTTATCCTTGGATAACCGACGCTGATAATAGTTCCCGCCAACTAATTTGGGGTCGGTTTTTTACTATCAACCGACGCTGAAGATAATAGGCGTCGGTTATCTTATATAACCGACGCCGTTTCCCAACTTAATAGAGGCCCGATCACCCGACTCTTCCCCCTTTCTTCCTGTTTCATCGATTCTGTGCGCTAGCTCATCGCCGCTCTCCCAAAATCGCCGCCTGCTGCTTCTCGCTCACCGCCGACGATCCGTGCTGCTGCTCTGCGTCGCTGCCGCCGCCCGCCGTCTTCCTCCTTGCGCCGCCGCCGCCTGCTCCTTCCTCCCTGCTCCTTGCACCGCCGCCGCTTCCTCCCTGCCTGGGTGCCGCCGCCGGTTGTCTTCTTCCTTGGCTCTGGCCGCCGCCGCTGTCTTCTTCCTGGAGCTCACCGCGCCTGCCTTACGCCGCCGTCTTCTTCCTTGCCTCCAACCTTGTTCTCAAGCAGGTACCTATCGACCTACCCAGGCGGCACCCAGGCACCTAGGCGGCCAGGCGTTCACCTAGGGTTTGCCCAGGCGCCCATCCTAGTTAGGCCTCTGGGATGCCTGGGCGATGCTTGGGCTACGCCAAGGCACAATGCTGCTGTGTATTTTTTTTTAAAATTAAGTTATTTTCAGATTTGTGTTTATTTATGTACTGATTTGTATTTATTTATGTATTGTTTCAGGAATTAATTGATCATCTGCTGCTGCCCGCCGTCTCCCTGACTATCGCCTGCTCACCTGCCTGCTTGCCTGCCTACTCGCCTACCCTCCGTCTCGCCCAAATAGAGGTAAATCCTATTTTATTACACTCCTTGATCTTTAATCACATAGACTTAATCAACATTGCTACTTGTATGATCCTAGTGATTATTATACTGTTTGTATGATCCTAGAAAGTGAACAATCATTGTTCTTTATATTACTTGTACATTGGTATAAATTAGAATGAACAATCACTAAATTATATATTGTTTGTATGGAGTCCGGCTTCGTTGTAGATATCTATTATTATGTTTGTTGGCCTAGAAACCCGTCCAAGATTTACTCATTATGAGTAAATCTTGGATAGTCCCCGGTTTGGGACTGTTCTTGAACACCTAATCTCACTTAGGATGTAAGTGTATAATGTGTATTGGGTTTTCGAGAAAATTTCAGCAGCATTTCCCCGTTTGTTCTCTAAGTACATATGTACTTAGAGAACAACGGGAAAATGCTGCCGAAATTTTCTTGAAAACCCAATACACATTATACACTTACTAGTGAGATTAGGTGTTCAAGGATGGGATAGGTGGTACACATTTATTATATATAAGAATGACATCAAATGTGTTTGTTGGCCTAGAAACCCGTCCAAGATTGACTCATTAGGAGTAAATCTTGGATAGTCCCCGGTTTGGGACTGTTCTTGAACACCTAATCTCACTTAGGATGTAAGTGTATAATGTGTATTGGGTTTTCGAGAAAATTTCAGTGGCATTTCCCCGTTTGTTCTCTAAGTACATATGTACTTAGAGAACAGCGGGGAAATGCTGTCAAAATTTTCTTGAAAACCTAATACACATTATACACTTACTAGTGAGATTAGGTGTTCAAGGATGGGATAGGTGGTACACATTTATTATATATAAGAATGACATCACATTATATAGTTAGGATGTAAGTGTATACCCTAATCTTTTCCTAATATATACTTGTTTCCTAATATATACTTGTTTTCTCTTTGATCATAGAATGGATAGATCATGGATGTCCATTCGTAATCGTTTCACCCCAGAGTTTATATCTGGTCTTGATCAGTTTATTAGATTTGTCGAGGAACATAGGAAAAAACCTACAGATAGGTTCTACTGTCCATGTAGGCATTGCGGTAACAACTTGAAAGTCAACATTGGTGAGGAAATCAAAAGTCATGTCATGTGCAACGGGATTGTACAAGGCTATACAGAATGGCACTGGCATGGAGAGATTTCAAAATCAAAACCAGTAGATGTCGATAGCATTGCTTGGGTGGAAGAAGAAATTGCCTCCGATGACGTAAATGTGAACGAACCAGTTCCAGCAGAAGCCCGTAAAGAAGTCTACCACACCCATGCCTCGCCATGATATCTGGATAGCTGGGAGGCAAAACAAGAAGGGTGAAATAAAGAAGCCCTTAACTGCTGAGGCGGCTGCGAAAATGGTAAAATACAACTCTTAGAGCAATCGTTTGAATATTGATTATTTGTGGTGTTAACTTACCAAATTCTGTTTATGGTGATTAGCGGGAGCTGCACGAGCAGAGGAAACAAGGCACGCTCATCCCTCAGGGAACAAGGGATGAATTGACAGTTGCTCTGGGTAACCCAGAGCATCCTGGATGTGTTAGGGGTGCAGGCGCTGGTGTGGGCATCAAAGCATTCTTTGGGCCATCCCAGCGCAAACCCAGAGCGGGATTTTCTCAAGAAGAGGTAACCTATTCTTTTTTAGAATGTTACTGCAAAAGGAAATTCAATAATAAGAAGCTAATGTTTCTTTTATCCATGTATAGGAGAATAAGAGAGTCGAGGATATAGTTGCTAAGAAGGTCAATGATATAGTTGCTGAGAAGGTCAAGGAAGAAATAGTGCGGTGGCAGGCATCTCAGGCTTCCAATCAGCCTATGACGACCCACTCTTCTCATGATGCACAGACTGTGAGTAATCCTGGAGACCCATCGCCTAGCACGTCTCCTGTAAGTAGTATTGTTTATGACATTGTAGCTAGTCTTTTCAAGATGATATGTTTTCAAGATGATATGTATATATGTATAACATTCTTTACGTAAATTTGTAGGCATTGAAGCCATGCCGCTTAAGAATGCAAGACTATGTTGTTGCAGAGGTGTGGGCTTACCAGTCCCTTCTTGGGGCAACGTTTCATGGGACTCCAATGTCGCAGGGATACGTTCGTGTGGGCCCGATATGTGTATTACCCGATTGGAGGGAAGCTGCATTGCCATATTCCCACCCAGATATTGATACACTTGGTGAGGCAAAAGGTGGGGTGATATTGTGGCCCAAAGCAGATGTCGTCTACACTACTGAAATTGTAAGATAAATTTACATTACTTTAGATTGTTAATGTGTATATATGAGGTCAACTGATCTGAAATTATATATACAAGTTAAAAAGAAGACACCAGGAGCACCTAGGCCTCGACCTCCACTTCCCGCATTACCAAGTTGGGTTTCAAGTGACCTAACATACCCGTTAGGTCCTGCTTGTAGGGGAATGGCATGTTGGCTACGGGCACATAATATACATTTCCCTATAATTGTTTCTTTAGATGCAGATTATGCAGGTCAATCATACGATAGCTCTTTATTTATACAAGATATTATTGAGCTGTTTATGTATGCTTGGTTGAATACATCAATGATAGAGACATGGATAAGGTGAGATCTTGTTTATACATCCATATACCTTGTGTAAGATCCGGTGATCTGGTTTCTTATATATTAATGCATACGTAATATATGTTTTGCAGCTACTTAGTCGAAGATCATTGCAAACAATTTGCATTTGATCATGTGGGATTTTAGATTCCATCATTGATTAGTATGGTAGCTAAAGACCCTGATAGTGTTCAACAATACTGTATAGATGCTTTTATAGTTTTTGGTTAGCAAAAGAAGACAATAATAATAGCTTCATTCAATGTCAAGTAAGTTTACTTTATTTATAATTTGGACTTAAGAAAATTCCATTTTTATTGTGCATTTTGAGTTATTAATTGTTAACTTTTTACCTCTAGCGGTAGACATTGGGAGTTACTAGTTATTGTCCCCGGGACATTCACTGTTTATTATCTAGATCCCGCGGGAAGTACATTAAACACTAAAATTGGACACGTAATGAGAATGCCATTATTCTGGTGAGAAATATTTCATTTTTGTATCTGTTAACATCTGTTATTATATTACTATTTACTTATGCAATTTACTGTGTTATATTAACATGTAGGGGTTTAGATGCATTCAAAAAGGCTGGAGGAACGGTCCCAAGGAAAAAGAACCAGCCAATAAATTGGCAGAACGTACAAGTAAGTTCCCAACTCCAATGTATATATTATTGATGTGAATTGTGCTTAGTTGTATTATTTGTATGTTTCAATTTATAGTGCGCTACACAAGACAATGGCTGGGCATGCACATACTATGTAATGCGATTTATGCAGATGATTATCAAACATGCCGCATTGGACATCGATACCATACATGAGGTATTATATATAGTCTCATTAGTTAGTATGAAATATATCAATCTTATTTTTATATTATTACTTATATATATACATCATTCTTTTTGCAGGTGTTTAAAACTGACCACACTATAGGTAAATGCTTAAAAAATATACATGCTCCATATACGATGGAAGCATTAAATGAAATAAGAGAAGAATGGGCAAAAGCCATACAAGCAGTGGCAATTGTAAGATATAATTGGGATGTTGATAGCGATACTAAATGATACTCTGTAAATGAATATTTCTGAATGTTAATACATGTATTTGAATGTTTCTATATGTGTGAATGTGAGAATTGAATTGATGTCTGAATGTATCTACTTGTGTGAATTTTTTTTTGTTAATTTTGCAGGTTTGTGGCCTGTTTGTAGGCTGATATCAATGGATGTCATAAACCTACAGTTCAGAAAACTGAACAGCAGGTTCTCATCCTGCTGACCAGCCACAGCAGGCCTGCAAACTGATATGAAAAAAAAGATAGATATATGCGTCAGTTATTTACAGAAAACCGTCAGCAAAGACCTACAACGTCAGTTTTTTGAACCAAACTGATGCCTAATGTGGCCACGGCCATACTGGAAATGGCGTCGGCTGATAGTGTAAAACCAACGCCTATAAATACATATAGCGTCGGTTGTTTAGTTGATCACCGACGCCAAAAGGGTTCGCGCCATAGAAAACGGCGTCATCTAGGACACTTTCTGCGTCGGTTACCAATTAAACATCGACGCTATATTCCATATAGGCGTCGGTATTTTAGTAGATAACCGACGCAGAATGTGTCCTAGATGACGCCATTTTCTGTGGCGCGAACCCTTTTGGCGTCAGTTTTCTATAAACAACCGACGCCTGTACGTTAAATAGGCATCGGTTAAAAAACCGACGCCGAAGTGTTCAACCTTTAGTGGCGC
The DNA here is from genome assembly GCA_963693085.1 of Alisma plantago-aquatica. Taxonomy (NCBI): domain Eukaryota; kingdom Viridiplantae; phylum Streptophyta; class Magnoliopsida; order Alismatales; family Alismataceae; genus Alisma; species Alisma plantago-aquatica. Next base: position 323,640,563 of record OY856413.1, on the reverse strand, counting down.
CCACATAGGCGTCACTCGGAAACCGACGCCAAAGGGGGTTAAACAACCGATGCTAAAAGGCATTTCTGTAGTAGTGTATGATCAGAAAATACTTGAAATTGCTCCCCATAAAGATAATGATGCCATATCTTAAGAGCATGTACTACAACAACCAACTCTAAGTCATGTGTGGGGTAATTCCTCTCATGATTTTTCAATTGTCGAGAGGCATAAGCTACCACCCTACCATGTTGCATCAAAACACAACTCAAACAAGTACCAGAGGTATCAGTATAAATGTCAAAACCACCACTACCATAAGGAAGGGTAAGCACTGGCGCCGTAGTTAGTCTCTTCTTTAACTCTAGAAAACTATCTTCACACTTTTGTGTCCATATGAACTTAACACCCTTCTTGGTCAGATTAGTCAGTGGAAGGGCTATACTGGAGAAGCTCTCAATAAACCTCCTATAGTAACCAACCATTCCTAGAAAACTCCTGATCTCTGTCACTATCTTAGGCCTGTCCTAGTCCATCACAGATTCAACCTTGGTAGGATCAACAGATATACCCTCTTTAGAAATAACATGTCCTAAGAACATAACTTTGTCTAGCCAGAAATCGCATTTAGAGAATTTTGCATAAAGTTTGTTGTCCCTCAGAATTTGAAGCACCATCCTTAAGTGTTCTTTGTGTTGCTCTTTGTTCGAAGAGAAAACTAGAATTTCGTCTACAAAGACAATCACAAATTGATCAAGATGAGACCGAACACTCGATTCATCAAATCCATGAATGCAGCCTGGGCATTGGTTAACCCAAAAGGCATAGCACAAAATTCATAGTGCCCAAATCTGGTTTGGAAAGCCGTCTTAGGAATGTCTTGTTCAGAGATTCTGAGTTGATGATATCCTGACCTCAAGTCAATCTTTGAGAAAATAGAAGCAGATTGTAGTTGGTCAAACAAATCATCAATACGAGGAAGAGGATATTTGTTTTTCACCGTGACCTGATTCAACAACCTATAATCAAAACAGAGTCGTAAAGATCCGTCCTTCTTCTTCACAAAGAGTACATGAGCTCCCCAAGGGGACACATTGGCTCAGATAAAACCCTTATCCAGAAGTTCTTGCAATTGGTTCTTCAGGTCTAGCAATTCAGCAGGGGCCATTCGGAAAGGTGGTTTGGATATAGGAGCAGTCCCAGGCAAGATATCAATAGAGAAATCAACTTCTCTAGGTGGAGGCAAACTAGGGAGATCTTCAGGAAAAACATCAGCAAAATCCTTCACTATATCCAACTCCTCAAGCTTAGCAATAGGAGAGTCAGTCTTCACTACACTAGCCAGAAAAGCCTTACAACCATTGATCAACATTTTGTGAGCCTTTAAAGCTGAAATCACTTGACGAAGGTCTTTGTGTCTCACACATCTAATGATTATTCTAGGCTTTGAAATAGGCCCTATAAGAACCTTCTTCTCTTTGTAGAGAACGCAAGCATCGTTCTGATCTAACCAATCCATACCCAGGATTAAGTCAAAGTCAATCATCTCGAGGACTACGAGATCAGCCCTGAAACTCTCATTCTCTATTGTCATAGGCACATCGGACACATATCTACTACACTTTTTGTGGGAATCGAAAGGTGTAGATATCACTAGATTATATGCTAGAGGTTTTGTATTTAGATTTAACTTGGTAGCAAAACTTTCAGAGATAAAAGATATACTAGATCCAATATCAAATACAACTGAAGCAGAGTGATTAGAAATATCAAGCATACCTCGCGCACCACCTTGTTAGAAGCATCTACATCTTCTCTGTTGAGAGAGTAGACTCAAGCCTCCGCTTTCTTATCAGTAGGCCCCACTGCGTCCTTCTTCTCAGGACAGTCCCGGACGAAATGACCTTTTTTCCCGCATCTTAGACAAGCACCAGTCTTGAAATAGAATTCTCACCCTGGGTGATTCCTCTGACAGTGTTCACATAACTTCTTTTTCCCATCAGCTTTCTTATCATCATTCTTGAACTTATTCTTAGATGTCCCACCATAAATGCTCTTGTTGTCCCCAGATCTGTCTCTCTTATGTCCAGAATGTCTGTCATTATATTTCCTTTCACTGCCTTGAATCTCTTTGTTGTCCTCCTTCATAATAGAAGTGTGACAAAGTGAGTTTTTATAGTGTTTTCTCTCTCTTAAAATTTTTATTATTATATTTGTTGACCAAATTACCCACATATATTTTCCTCACTCAATAGAACAAATATATGTCACCAATTTCAAATTTATGCAAACCCTAATATGCTATGATGATAAATACATATGTTAATGTATTTAGTATTTGAACACCTCAAATATTCGTTTTTGGACCCCAAATTTATACCATACTTGCATCTTGACATTATTAAGCTACCCCTAAAATTTCATTTCTTTTGGACTAACCAATTAGGAGATATAGAGGAATGAAATCAATGTATATAATAGTTTTTTTTTTGGTTTTGTTGGACCCTGGCCCGGATCCGGATCCGGATCCGTGGAAGAGACGACTGAGTCATCCTCCTCACCCGTTTCTCGTGGAGCACGGCCTACTCAGTAGCGCCATTTTTCAAACCTTCATCTCTCTCTCACCTCTCAATCATATCTCGTAAAATTTAGCTCCTCAGCTCCGGTTTCTCCTCGTCTTTCCAACGAACCAAAGAAATATCCCTACCGATCAGGGATTCAAAAATGCCCAAACGGCGGCGCCATGGAGCCGTTGGCCGATTCAGGGGAGGCAACCCTAGGCCTCGCGATGCCTATTTAAGGGACTCAGTAGCTCCGCGACCCTTCCTTTAGCCGCAAACACCCCTCAATTTCTCGTCATAACTCCCCCTATTCTCCACCCAACTCCATATTCCTCGGCCTGAACCATTGCAACCTGCTCACACCTCAAAGCTTCTCTGTCTAATTGATTCTGCCTGTACCATCCTTGCGCTGAGGCGGAGGCATCCCAACACTCGCGAAAGGGAGTGTTGGTCCAGAGGCTGATACCGACTGGAGCAGTCTGCGGCGTCACCAGACCAGGCTCCGACCACCCCCACGGACCACTGTTGCTGCTGTTTTGAGTTCGGGTACCTGCGCGGGACTCCAGGAAGGACCGCAGATCTTCTCGTGACCATCCGCTAATCAGCATTTAAGGTACCATCGAACTGATCCCTTCTTTGCACTTTTGGTAGCTCATGCTCTGTACCTCCAATCGGTTTGAACCTGTGCTTCACAGAGTTACAATCTTCTGCAAGGCAGCATCACCTCACTCGAAACTTGCGCATACCCTCTCCTTCTTCCCATACCACCCCCTTGCTCACGACACCATTGGAGCAAACGAGTACCAGATCCCCTGTTCAGAACGAACAACTTAAGTCAAGAGAAACCTCAAGTTACTTGGACCAGGCCTGATCGTCACCTCAGCAGTCCACAAATCGTCCGCAAATCCTTGGATCAATCTGAGCCGTAGATCCAGTCGGATCCGGCCATTGATCAAGGTAATTTCCTTTCCTTATTTATCTTAATCTATAGAAAATTGATTTTCTTAGAAAAATTCTAGAAGATGCTACGAATATCAGATTATATCGAACCAATATACTATTTTGATCAGAAAAATATGCTCTATTCATATAAAATATTATTAATACCTGAATCCGTTCCCTATTTCAAAAATAACTGTCTAAGGCCTAAAGGACATCCTTAATCATAATTAATTATTAAAAATGGTTTTCTTGATGATATATGACTTCTAAAATGTTTGTAACCAATAAATGAAACCCTGATTTCAGAATAACTTGAAATACTATACAAAGTTGATAAGTGATCAAAGGATTAGAATAAACCCTAATTTAGCTTTCTCTTTCTACATGAATTTAAAAATATATTTCTTATGTCAAAATTAATATCATTAGATGACAATTAGTGTTTATTAGTAGGTCTGAATACTTAAAATGAACCATGATGTTATGAATAGTTAACATGTTAAGGATTACCCTCCCTTTTTCCTTAATCATCTTAGAAACCCTAATTTCGAGAAAATCTTCTAATTAAATCAATTAATTATTATCTTTAATCCAAATAATTTATAATAGATCAGACCTAATAATAATTGTGAACCTAATCAGAACATGGGGAAAACACTGATCTAAAATATGATAACATAAAAGGAATAATAGCTAAGAACATATCTTAGTCCTGGTCACATGGACCAATAGTAATGTTGTACCCTTGCTTTCTTTGCAGGGTGACTAAATTCCTGTTTGAATCTAGATTTGTGGACTTTTGATTGAACAAGCAGGTACGTGGTTATAAGTATATGACTAGTTTTCCATGGTTGTTAAAAGTATTGTACTTGGATGCAACTACTTTATAAATGTGTTTGGATGAAATACTATAGTGTATTTTCTTTTGCCGACAAAAACTCTAAATATAAGATGAAAGGTTAGATGGATTGTAGCTACATGCACTACCTAATGCTGGATGTATGTGCCTAACATGGATGTATGAAATCTGGCCCATGTTAGATGTATGTACCCCTCTCTTTTCCTTCTCTATGGCCCACATTAGATGTATGTTGAAAAGGTGCTTGAAGTAGTACAATCGCATCAAATGACATGTTAAAAGAAATGTTTACTTGATTATCGCTTTGCTTAAAGAATACGAATTATGCTTATCTCATTTTGATTTCAAAAGTTACTTTTCTTATGCAACCATACTATAGTATCTTTTTCTACCACGTACTCTTTTGACTCGTGTTTTGTTTCCCGTATTTTTTAGGTACAAAGAACTTGTGAAACACTGGAGTAAAAGAGATGATCAAAGTACCTGAACGCATAATAAATGAGCAAGGAGGATATATTAGAATAGATTTCTGTTCTTCTTATCTATTTCATGATAGATGTAGTTTTTCCCTTTCCAGTACTTTGAGGATGATAATATCCTATGTATCTCTATTATCTCTTTAGAACTATTTATATCTCTTCTCTCCATTCGAATAAGTTATGTATGACTTGATTTATATTTAATGAATGATGGTCATTGTGGCTATTAATTGTTGTTTGTGAACTAGATCTTGGCATATCTCTGGGTTTAGTTGACTTCACTAATTTCTTGTATTTTCCCTTTTGACATTTATAAGATATGAGTGCACGCATATCTGTTTATGTCATTATGGAAAGTATATAGAAATTGGGGTCGTCACAGTTGGTATCAGAGCCAAGGTTCACACAACCTAGTCACATGAACCCATTCACTCTATTGTGATTCTAGGGTAGTCCTTGAGTTTGGGATACGAAGGGTTGAGGTGACTAGGATAGCATCTGCCTAAGGTCTGGCTAAAGTCTCCGAGCCACTTTGCTTGGCAATCACGAGGCTACCTATAAGGCAGTGTGAGTCTACCTGGCCGATACTCTAAGTTACCCTACTTTTGGGATTATCCTATTTAGGACCCTCTCACCTCTAGAAAATTCCCTCTTACCTCTTTCTCTAGGATTATTTCCCTCTCATCTCGACTTTGAAATCTCCTTCTCACCTTATAAGGCTAAGAAAATGTCTCTCTATTTAGACAAGTCTTAAGGACTGACTTATAAGGACCACCTTAGGATATCCTCCGCAAATTGTAACATTAAGAACTTTAATAATGAAAAAAAAATATATATGAATGGAAATGATAATTGAAATGATAATCATGATGATGATGATAATAATGAAACTTTTGAGAGATAAACCCTGATTTATTTAAATTAATTTCAGGATGCCTCCAAAAACCAGAAACTCCAGATCCTCTGAGGAATCTCACTCTCACAAAAGGAAGGGCCCTGAAACCTCCGAAAATCCTGATCCTACGGGCCAAGCGAGATGGGAAGAACAGAAGAAGGCTTTTTTTGACTTCATGGAAGCCCTAGTCAACCGAGCCATCCCAGAAACCAGTAACCCTAGGGCCAGAGAAGTAACGGTGATAGATTTCATAAAGTTAAACCCTGATTCCTTCTGGGGGGAAGACCAACCCGAAGTGATGGACAAGGCCGAAGCCTGGCTTCTGTCCATGGAAAACGGATTCCGTACCCTAGGAGTCCCTGAAGAGAAGAAGGTCACCTTTGCAGCCCATATGCTTAAGGGAGGGGCTAGGATTTGGTGGGAGAATTATGGAGGGAATAGGGGAGGAGAGGTGGATGCCATGGGTTGGGAAGCCTTCAAAACCCTATTCACCGACCGTTTCATGCCCATAGCTGAAAGGAAGAGGAAGGAGGTGATGTACATGGAGCTCAAGCAAGGCAAGCTGTCAGTGGCCGACTACACTAGACAGTTCAGGCTTTTGGAGCGCTATGCCCCCATCCGTACGGAAGAGCGTCTCACTGAGCACTTTGTTGACCGTCTTACCACACAGTTAAAAACCCTAGTCATAGCCTCCCGTCCTCGAAACCTGGATGAAGCCCTAGATATGGCCCTTAAGCAGGAGAGAGAGTAGGGTTTGCAGAAGCCACCTAGCATGGGGTACCTGGGGTTAACCACCACTGAAGAGGAGAAGTTCAAGAAGTTCCACCCCGGCCACAATAAAGGATCAGGAAAGGGAGGAGGTTCAGGAAGGAAAGGTCCAAGAAACAACAAGCTGATGGACTATCGCAACAAGTGCAAAACCTGCGGACGAGGACACGATGGACCTTGTCGCTACACCAAGCCCGTCTGCTACAACTGCAAGAAAGAGGGACATTTCCTTGCCAAGTGCCCCAATGCATCTATCCTTGGCAAACCTCCAGTAGGTGCTCCGCCCCCTCAGGGACACCGCAATGCCAGGGTGTTCGCAGTAACAGCAGAGGAGGCTAGGGCAAATCCGAACCAGCTTGTCGAAGGTAACCTTAAATCTTTTTCATATATCTAATATCTTGTTCAATGCCTTCAATTATTTATAATGTAATTATCATGTGTAGGCATTGTTTTCTTGAATGGACATCCTGTTAAAGCATTGTTTGATTCTGGATCCACAAACACATTCATTTCTCGCAATCTAGCCTCAATGTTGCACTTACATATCAGGGACTTGGGATACATTCTGGATGTGTCAACCCCAAGTGGCAAAATATTCACTACATTGCAGAAAACTGATGTTCTCCCTCTAAAATTTGAAAATCATGACATGCCGTTTGAATTTATTCTCTTAACCATGGAAGACTTTGATGTTATTCTTGGCATGGATTGGCTGTACACATATCATGCTTATATTGACTGTAGAAACAAGATGGTAGTTCTCTCTCAACCTCATTCCTCTCCTGTAGTGATCCCCCGGGGAAGCGGATTCTGTAATAATATAATAATTTCCTCTCTTAAAGCTAAAAAGCTCATATCTAAAGGATGTAAAGTCTTCCTCGCATTCGTCTCAGAGACCAGTCCTGACAACGGGTCGGTAGAAAGACTGGAGGTGGTACGTGATTTTCTTGACATATTCCTGGAGGAGCTTCCTGGGCTGCCTCCAAACCGAGACATTGAGTTCTCCATAGATCTCCTTCCTGGAACCACTCCGATTTCTAGGGCACCGTATAGGATGGCACCTGCTGAGCTTATGGAGCTGAAGAAACAATTACAAGAACTTCTTGATAAAGGTTTTATCCGACCTAGCGTTTCCCCTTGGGGTGCACCTGTCCTTTTTGTTAAAAAGAAAGATGGTTCGATGCGAATGTGTATTGACTATCGCATGTTGAACCAAGCTACCATTAAAAACAAGTATCCTCTCCCTCGTATTGACGACCTCTTTGATCAACTTCGTACTGCTAAAGTTTTCTCAAAAATTGATCTCCGTTCTGGCTACCATCAACTGAAGGTCAAAGACTCCGACATTTCTAAAACAGCTTTCCGAACTCGGTATGGACACTATGAGTTTCTAGTGATGCCATTCGGGTTGACCAATGCACCTGGTGTCTTCATGAATCTGATGAACAAAGTCTTCCAGCCCTATCTTGATGATTTTGTGGTTGTCTTCATTGATGATATTCTGATCTTTTCTGATTCTGTGGAGAAGCACCGGGAACACTTGAGGACAGTTCTCGAGATTTTACGAACCCAGAAGTTCTATGGCAAGCTATCTAAATGTGAGTTCTGGATCGATAAAGTCATGTTTTTGGGACACGTCATCTCTGGAGGCACTATTTCTGTTGATCCCGCCAAAGTTTCTGCAGTGCTTGATTGGCAACCTCCTCGCAATCCTTCAGAAATCCGAAGTTTCTTAGGTCTGGCTGGATATTATCGTCGTTTTATTCCGAATTTCTCCAAAGTGGCACTCCCTCTCACTAAGCTTACTCGGAAGGACGAGCATTTCATCTGGTCAGCTGCTTGTGAGTCTAGTTTCCAAGAGCTCAAACAGAAGTTGACATCAGCACCTGTCCTTGTTCTACCCTCTGGTAATGAAGGATTTGTGATATTCACTGATGCTTCCCGGCACGGTCTAGGTTGTGTCCTGCAGCAGAACGGAAAAGTAGTGGCCTTCTCTTCTAGACAGCTAAAACCCAATGAGTTGAATTACCCTACACATGATTTGGAGTTAGCTGCTATCATCCATGCTCTAAAAATCTGGAGGCACTACTTGTACGGAGCAACGTTCGATATCTTCACTGATCATAAAAGCCTCAAGTACATTCTGACGTAGAAAGATTTGAATCTTCGACAATGACGGTGGATTGAGTACCTAAAGGACTACGACTTCACCATTGGCTACCATCCAGGTAAGGCCAATGTGGTTGCAGACGCCCTTAGTAGGAAAAGAGCTGTTTGTGCATCCTTGTCTGTACCCGAATGGAGGAACATGGAGGACTTGGCCAGCTGGAAACCACAATTCCTGGTTGATCGTATGCATGTCAACAACATCTCTATCATATCCAACTTGCATTCTGAACTCCGGGAGGCACAGAAAGTTAGTCCCGAGCTTGCAGAGCTTCTCTCTCTCCTGGCTAAACCTCATACACATCTGTCAGTGGGTCTTGATGGCAGTCTTCGGTACAAGAACCGTATGTGGGTCCCTGAGCAGTCAGCTGTAAAGACAACCATTCTTAGCGAGGCACATGGGTCCAAGTACACAGTTCATCCCGGCACGACCAAGATGTACAAAGACCTACAAAGACAGTTCTGGTGGAGAGGCATGAAGCACGACATTGCAGACTTTGTATCCAGGTGTCTGACATGTCAGCGAATCAAGGCCGAGCATCAAAGACCAGGTGGCCTACTGCAACCCCTCGAGATTCCGGAATGGAAATGGGAACATATCACTATGGATTTTGTAGTGGGATTACCCAGGACCAGGAAGGGGTACGACGCTGCTTGGGTCAACGTGGATCGTCTCACCAAGTCAGCTCATTTTCTACCTGTGAAGACTACTGCGAAAGTTTCTGAGTTGGCCGACCTTTATATTCGGGAGATTGTACGTCTGCATGGGGTTCCAGCGTCCATTGTCTCGGACCGGGACCCGAAGTTCACCTCAAAGCTGTGGAAGCAGGTTCAAGAAGAATTGGGCACTAAACTGAATTTCAGTACAGCTTATCACCCACAGACAGATGGACAGTCAGAACGAACAGTACAGATTCTGGAGGATCTTCTACGAGCTTGTGTGCTTGACTGGGAAGGCTCGTGGGACCATTACCTGCCTTTAGCTGAGTTCACCTATAATAATAGTTATCAGGCAAGTATTGGGATGCCACCATACGAAGCTCTCTATGGACGACCGTGTAGATCTCCGTTACATTGGGACGATGTCGGGGAAAACACCTTGATGAAATCTGAGGAGATGCAGCTGTATGCAGATAAAGTTGCACTGATCCGGCAGAGAATGAAGCGAGCCCAGGATAGGCAGAAATCTTATGCAGATGCTCACCGACGAGAACGACAGTTCAAGGAAGGTGATCACGTATTTCTGAAGATCCGACCAATTCGAGCTTTGGCCAAGAACAAGGGGAAGCTCAGTCCTCGTTATGTGGGACCCTTCGAGATTCTTGAAAAGGTTGGAGAATGTGCCTATCGTCTTGCTTTGCCACCTCAGTATAGTGCCATGCATAATGTTTTTCATGTATCCAATCTGAAGCCCTATGTCAAGGACCCCAGTCACATTCTGAATCATGAGCCTCTTGAGCTGAAAGATGATTTGACATATGCTGAGTCACCAGTTAGGATTCTTGATTTCAAGACAAAGGAGCTTCGCAAAAATCGGCGTATAGATATGGTGAAAGTTCTCTGGAGCCACCATGATCAAACCGATGCTACATGGGAGCTCAAGTCTGAAGTCGAGCGGAAATATCCACATCTCTTTCAGGCTGCTTGAATTTTGAGGGAAAAATTCTTAAAAGGAGGGGAGAATGTGACAAAGTGAGTTTTTATAGTGTTTTCTCTCTCTTAAAATTTTTATTATTATATTTGTTGACCAAATTACCCACATATATTTTCCTCACTCAATAGAACAAATATATGTCACCAATTTCAAATTTATGCAAACCCTAATATGCTATGATGATAAATACATATGTTAATGTATTTAGTATTTGAACACCTCAAATATTCGTTTTTGGACCCCAAATTTATACCATACTTGCATCTTGACATTATTAATCTACCCCTAAAATTTCATTTCTTTTGGACTAACCAATTAGGAGATATAGAGGAATGAAATCAATGTATATAATAGTTTTTTTTTGGTTTTGTTGGACCCTGGCCCGGATCCGGATCCGGATCCGTGGAAGAGACGACTGAGTCATCCTCCTCACCCGTTTCTCGCGGAGCACGGCCTACTCAGTAGCGCCATTTTTCAAACCTTCATCTCTCTCTCACCTCTCAATCATATATCGTAAAATTTAGCTCCTCAGCTCCGGTTTCTCCTTGTCTTTCCAACGAACCAAAGAAATATCCCTACCGATCAGGGATTCAAAAATGCCCAAACGGCGGCGCCATGGAGCCGTTGGCCGATTCAGGGGAGGCAACCCTAGGCCTCGCGATGCCTATTTAAGGGACTCAGTAGCTCCGCGACCCTTCCTTTAGCCGCAAACACCCCTCAATTTCTCGTCATCACTCCCCCTATTCTCCACCCAACTCCATATTCCTCGGCCTGAACCATTGCAACTTGCTCACACCTCAAAGCTTCTCTGTCTAATTGATTCTGCCTGTACCATCCTTGCGCTGAGGCGGAGGCATCCCAACACTCGTGAAAGGGAGTGTTGGTCCAGAGGCTGATACCGACTGGAGCAGTCTGCGGCGTCACCAGACCAGGCTCCGACCACCCCCACGGACCACTGTTGCTGCTGTTTTGAGTTCGGGTACCTGCGCGGGACTCCAGGAAGGACCGCAGATCTTCTCGTGACCATCCGCTAATCAGCATTTGAGGTACCATCGAACTGATCCCTTCTTTGCACTTTTGGTAGCTCATGCTCTGTACCTCCAATCGGTTTGAACCTGTGCTTCACAGAGTCACAATCTTCTGCAAGGCAGCATCACCTCACTCGAAACTTGCGCATACCCTCTCCTTCTTCCCATACCACCCCCTTGCTCACGACACCATTGGAGCAAACGAGTACCAGATCCCCTGTTCAGAACGAACAACTTAAGTCAAGAGCAACCTCAAGTTACTTGGACCAGGCCTGATCGTCACCTCAGCAGTCCAAAAATCGTCCGCAAATCCTTGGATCAATCTGAGCCGTAGATCCAGTCGGATCCGGCCATTGATCAAGGTAATTTCCTTTCCTTATTTATCTTAATCTATAGAAAATTGATTTTCTTAGAAAAATTCTAGAAGATGCTACGAATATCAGATTATATCGAACCAATATACTATTTTGATCAGAAAAATATGCTCTATTCATATAAAATATTATTAATACCTGAATCCGTTCCCTATTTCAAAAATAACTGTCTAAGGCCTAAAGGACATCCTTAATCATAATTAATTATTAAAAATGGTTTTCTTGATGATATATGACTTCTAAAATGTTTGTAACCAATAAATGAAACCCTGATTTCAGAATAACTCGAAATACTATACAAAGTTGATAAGTGATCAAAGGATTAGAATAAACCCTAATTTAGCTTTCTCTTTCTACATGAATTTAAAAATATATTTCTTATGTCAAAATTAATATAATTAGATGACAATTAGTGTTTATTAGTAGGTCTGAATACTTAAAACGAACCATGATGTTATGAATAGTTAACATGTTAAGGATTACCCTCCCTTTTTCCTTAATCATCTTAGAAACCCTAATTTCGAGAAAATCTTCTAATTAAATCAATTAATTATTATCTTTAATCCAAATAATTTATAATAGATCAGACCTAATAATAATTGTGAACCTAATCAGAACATGGGGAAAACACTGATCTAAAATATGATAACATAAAAGGAATAATAGCTAAGAACATATCTTAGTCCTGGTCACATGGACCAATAGTAATGTTGTACCCTTGCTTTCTTTGCAGGGTGACTAAATTCCTGTTTGAATCTAGATTTGTGGACTTTTGATTGAACAAGCAGGTACGTGGTTATAAGTATATGACTAGTTTTCCATGGTTGTTAAAAGTATTGTACTTGGATGCAACTACTTTATAAATGTGTTTGGATGAAATACTATAGTGTATTTTCTTTTGCCGACAAAAACTCTAAATATAAGATGAAAGGTTAGATGGATTGTAGCTACATGCACTACCTAATGCTGGATGTATGTGCCTAACATGGATGTATGAAATCTGGCCCATGTTAGATGTATGTATCCCTCTCTTTTCCTTATCTATGGCCCACATTAGATGTATGTTGAAAAGGTGCTTGAAGTAGTACAATCGCATCAAATGACATGTTAAAAGAAATGTTTACTTGATTATCGCTTTGCTTAAAGAATACGAATTATGCTTATCTCATTTTGATTTCAAAAGTTTCTTTTCTTATGCAACCATACTATAGTATCTTTTTCTACCACGTACTCTTTTGACTCGTGTTTTGTTTCCCGTATTTTTTAGGTACAAAGAACTTGTGAAACACTGGAGTAAAAGAGATGATCAAAGTACCTGAACGCATAATAAATGAGCAAGGAGGATATATTAGAATAGATTTCTGTTCTTCTTATCTATTTCATGATAGATGTAGTTTTTCCCTTTCCAGTACTTTGAGGATGATAACATCCTATGTATCTCTATTATCTCTTTAGAACTATTTATATCTCTTCTCTCCATTCGAATAAGTTATGTATGACTTTATTTATATTTAATGAATGGTGGTCATTGTGGCTATTAATTGTTGTTTGTGAACTAGATCTTGGCATATCTCTGGTTTTAGTTGACTTCACTAATTTCTTGTATTTTCCCTTTTGACATTTATAAGATATGAGTGCACGCATATCTGTTTATGTCATTATGGAAAGTATATAGAAATTGGGGTCGTCACAAGAAGCCATCTCAATATTAGAAGAGAGAGTGTCGCATCTTCTCGAACAAACTTGTGTCCTCAGCTTTGGCCTTAATCCATTAACAAACTTATCTGCCCGTTCCCTCTCAGATTTGCATAAATTTGGATAATAGCGTTCCAGCTTGTGGAAGGAATGAACATAATCCTCCACTGACTGCCCATCTTTTTGCACTAGGTTCACAAACTCCTTCTTCTTCTTGTCTTTCAGGTGGTAAGGAAGATACTTCCCCTCAAACTCAGCAACAAACTACTCCCAAGTGACATTCTGCGCCAGGAAAGTTAATGTCACGGGTGCGAGCCCACCAGTTTTCTATAGCTCCATCTAGAAGGAAGGTACCAAGATCCACCTTGAAGTCTTCAGGACAAGCCAGAGCTCTAAAGCACTTCTCTATCTTACGAAGCCATGCCTCAGCCTTGTCTGGGTCAGAGTCACCCTCGAACTTTGGGGTATCCAACTTCATGAATTTCTCCAAAGCAAGGGCTTGAGTGAGAGCTGGGGCGATAGGGACTTCAGGCACTGGTTGACGATGAGGAGGCATATGTTCATATATGTAAATAATATTTACTAATGGAACTGAATATTAACATTATTAGTTGATAGGGTGATGATTTTTCCTTCGGCTCTTGTTTGCACACTGGAAACCTTGGCTCTAATACCATAAAATGTAACGTCCCAAAAATACAATTGAAAAATACACGCGGAAGCATAAGAAAAATCAGTCCAATTAGGGAGAAAACACTCCCTCAGTACGAGAATCAGTCATAAAAATAATATCTTTACCGGAAAGCAAAATTTACCAAATTAACAAGGTTTCAGAAGAAATAAAAACATAGACCATGCATGGTTCTTTTAGCATAAATAAAAGGACATATGTTCTAAATCTAAAAGAAAGAACAAAATCTCGTATTAAAATAAAATCCATGAGCTGGTTTCCAGTGCTCATAATCTGTGCCAGAAGGATCATCACGCCGATCATCAACCAATATCAACTAGGTACCTGCAGGATCCAGATGCAAGGGAAAAATTCCCAGTCATGTATGCAGCCACAAAAGTAAAAGATACATAAATAGATAGTCTAACAAGTGAATTCATGTAGTATAAGTAGTAGCTAACATCATCGCCATGATAACCAATTTCAGTAATTTTTAACAGTCAAGGAGCAAAATATGCATCAAGATGCATTCAGTAAATCTTGAGTGACAAGGTAACCAAAGGTTGTAGCCATACCATGAGGGTACAGTCAGTAACAGTCACACCACGAGGGTGCAACCAGTCAGTCACACCACGAGGGTACAGTCAGTAACAGTCACACCATGAGGGTGCAGCCAATCAGTCACACCATGAGGGTGTATTCAGTCAGTCACACCATGAGGGTGCAGTCAGCCAGTAATCAGTCAACCAATGGATTTTGTCACCTAGATATTTCAGTCAACCTGAGGCGGGTAAAGCTCCCAAATTTCATTACCCGAGATTGGGCACAGTTACCACCAAGTGGCATATTAGTATCATGGGATGAACGTTAATAGTTGACCCTAAGATAAAGTCCTAAAAGCAGTATACAAAGTGGTTATAATTATTCATATGATCATGCAGTACAAGTAAAATCCATTTTAGTTTTTATTTTATTTGTTATCCCATATTTGCTCACAACAGAGCAACATAGATCAAGAGATGCCTCACCTTTAATGCAACATTTGTTTTCCTGTTTTTTATATAGGAGTTAGAACTATGTATGATCATTTTCACCCTAGGTTCATTACGATTTGGATAAGACAGTTGGTACATAAAAGGTAGTACATATTTTTGAATGAGATAACAAAATCAGCATTTTTATCCACCATTGATCATGATTTAAAACATAGTAATAGAGCCGTAATTTGATAAAATTTGTAACATGTATATAGCCAGTGAGATCATGAAGATTTTTCCATAAATTAAGCCTCACATATGATTCATGTTTTCTGACGGTGGCTATCTTAAAGCAATAGTTTAAAAGACAAGTTTCATTCGATCATGTCCATTAAACAAAGGTGAGACTTTAACAAAATGGATCTTTCTTTGTTTTTAGATTATATTGAACCATGAATGTATAGTAGATTATAAAGACATGAACGCAAATTTTTATATAAACAATAGGTTCTACTATGGCAACATAAATAGTAAGACAGAAAGAATTGGTTCATGGGGTACAGTCAAAGAAAAAGCTTTGGCCATAGATCCGACTGCATACCTTGAAAGAGTGAGCCGAACCGCAAAGTTATTGAGTCATAGAGAAGCCTGAAGCCTAACATAGCCTTCCGGTTGTGCTCTATTTTTTGCATCTTCCCCAAGTTTGTGCCTTCTCCAACCCACGATCACCGTTGTCTATTCCAGCTGGAGAAGCAACCTCGTCTCTTTGTGGTCCTGCGTCTCCTGGAGCGTAGCAGCGAGAGGGCAATAGGGAAAGTTTCGTTTTGTTACAACGGCGGCAGATAAGAGAGATATATATAGATGGATGGGGAGGGCTGTAGGGTTTCCGGTTTGGATAAAGAGGAGTCCAAAGCAATTTGGACTTCTTATCCCAAACAGATTCCAATTCGATGAGGATTTACAAAGGGGGCGGGGGCATGGGCAGGTAGGTTACGAATGGGAAAATAGGATTGGAACAGGAGGGACTGAGTGGCGGTGTGGGCTGGTAGGTTTCGGGTGGTGAAATAGATTTGGAACGTGATGGAAATACAAGTATTGAGAGGGAGCGTCGCGAGGGAAGCCAAAATTTGGAAGTATTTAAAAAAAAATAGTAGGCTTTTATATTATCCTGATGGTGTAGGGAAGGGAATAACTTATTAGATAAAGATAACTACTTCTTGATATACCTCTCAAACTGGGTAAAAAAATACGATCATCCATGGGTCGACCTTTTAGGTCGTGTTTGGGTGATGATTTGCGTCATCTTTTGATATAACCAAAATTCATACTTACCTATTTAATTAGCGGGTTTTATGCATGGCCGACTAGAACCTACGACCAACCCACTTAACTAATTAATTATAATAAAATGAATAAAAATATCTACTACTATTTAATATAAGTATATGATCCATTACTACTTGTTAATTTTTATAAAGTTCTAGTCCGATTTTGAACTTTTCAAACAATACGTATATGCGAGTACAATATTTTCTAATTGCTCTATCAAGTTTAATATGTAGTAGTAATACAAGTTACTAACCATAACTCATCGAGAGTTGTCATATGTTATATATTTGTAATCATAAATTAGAAGACTTTACCCCAAGAAGTGGTATGTGGTTGAATATTTGTAATAAATGAACACTTTTATATTTATTACTGAGAATGTTGGTTGTGTTTCTTTTTGTATTTATAGAGAAGTGCTAGATAATCTTATTTTTTACCATTAGGGTAGCATCTTATGAAGTATTTGTATTAAATATTAATTATCTAGGCATCTGCAAGTCGATCGACAACCCGCTTGATCATATTTTGATTTTTCTTTGGTCTATCCATTTTGAACTGGGTCTTTTTTACCACATCTCTGATACACAAACATGTAACGACCCAACTCAACCCAACATGCCTATTTGACAAGTGTATTGCCTAAGGGAAAGCCTTCAACAAAATTGTAAGAAGTTTCAAAGATTGGGTTATACATAATCACAATTTAAAAGCAAAGTTCCAAATTTGTGAGAACCAGTACTACTTCACATTGAACCAAAGTTAAAATGCAATTAGATCAATTAAAAAGTATCATTTCCTAACCAAGAACATATTGAAAATTTAACACTAGACTTTATTTTTGAGTTATTTTACATAATTTTCAATTTTTGAAAATATTTATTCATAAATCTCAATTAAGATTTATACATGTTTGAATTGCATTGGATTCAAAGTACCAAAATGAAAATATGCTTTATCTTATACCAACTAAATCTTATTTGGGAACCACTTTTAAACCCATTTGAGGACTAACGGATTTGAAATCAATATGAAATACTATTTGGATCAAAATATAGCTATGCATGGTGATGATAATTAATCTAGTCATCCTAGAATCATAAATAGAGGTATTAATATTTTTTAGAATTTTTTTACTATAAAGTAAACTATTGTTCGAATTTCTAATGTATTTGCCTTTTATCGTTAAGGAGTTAAATTTTTTTGAATTAAACCAATAAGGAAAATCAATATAATTACATAAGGACCTTATATAACTTAATTAACTTGCTTTCATCTCTTGTAATGCTAAAAGGTGAATGCAATTTGGGAGTCATGGCAAAACCTCTCCTCCTACCTGGTCATAGATATATGAAGAGAGAGGCACCATTGTCTCCGCAATAAGAGTCTCTTCACCAATGAAAACCTCTAAAACACTCCTCACACCACCTTACTATCGAATGACCTCTCTAGCTAGCTGCCACCTAAACCTCGTAGTTAGTGTGGAACAAAAGAAACAACAGCTTGATGTAATAATTTTGAACCTTCTGAAAACAACAACCACCTTGGCACCACATCTCCTCCTCAGTAAGAGCTCGTCCAAAACCCTAACATATTCTTTTCCTATGTAAGATACTACTACCCTGATGGGGAATCAATAAGACACACATGAGAAGCTTGACTACCTCCAACACATCTTATCCTTCACAATAACCTAGCCTCCTTAACACCCTAAAGACCACTGCATCACCAACTCCAACTATCAACTCCACCGAATACAACCATGGTCGCCTTCTTTCTCCACTCTTCCACCTAATAGACTTTTAAACGACCTATTCAGATCAAGCGTGATTGGTTCCATGTATTAGATGATCATGATTCAAGCTTTAGAGGATCCCTAAGGAAAATATTTTGTTTGTTAAGATCTCTCTACCTTCTCCATCTTGATGCTACTAGCTAATCATGGACATAATAAAAATTCATCTATAAGTCATTCTTTGCCTCATATCATTGGAGAAGTGGAAACCTTCCTCTTGATGCCATTCCCTAACAGTTGCAAGTCCATTATAGTGAGTCGGAGTAGAAAGGTTATGGAGGAAAAGATGAATCATTGAGTATCACGTCCAAACTCATCTCAAAATATATTATTGTTTACATCTTCTCTAGACATGCCCTGATAACTTGTTGATGGGCCACCCATCATCACCATTTGTTATACACCGCGAGACCAAAACCTCACATCTTGTCAAATCATACCCCAATACCTCTTGTTCTAGAAGCCTTGAGGTTTCAGGGAATCAAGAAGAAGCCATCCAACCTGCATCAAGGAACTGGTTAGGAAATTGAGTACTAAATATCTATTAATAAACTAGAAATCATTGGTAAGTTGTTCAAATCATAGATGTTAGTCTTGATCTTTTGTCTAGAAATTTAGATAATGATATATGCATACACGATTAGACAAAAATGGTGATTAGAGTATGCTTAGGATAACATATAACAATGAATACAAGTATCAATTGGTCAAAATGCACAAGTTCAAAGGACTTTATACTGGAATATTAAATAGTAAATTTGATGATAATTGGGATTTTTAAATGATATTACTTAGGTACTTAAAAAATCTACATGATTGTCCTCTCACAACAAGTCCCTAGAAATACATTTGGGAGGAGTCACAACTAATGTCATGACAATGACTTCTCATAGCAACTCCCTAAATATAAATTTGTGAGGAACCAAAGCCCATATCATAACAGTGTGCTCTCACAACAAGTCCCTGAATATACTTTTGGGAGGAGGCAAGGCCCGTATTGTGACAATATCCTCTCACAACAAGTCCCTCAAAATATATTGAGAGGTTCCAAGGCCCATATCATGACAAATGTCATCCATAGAAACTCCATAAAAGTATATTTGAGAGGATTCACGACCCATATCATGATAGTGTCCTCTCAAAACAAGTCCCTGGAAATGTATTCGGGAGGATCCATGGCCCATATCTTGATAATGTCCTCTTATCAAAAGTTCCTAAAAATGCATTTGGATGGAGTGGGGGCCTATATCATGACAATGTCCTCTCATAGCAAGTATCTAAAAATGCTTTTAGGAACCAAGGCCCATAACATGACAATGTCCACGCACAACAAGTCCCCAAAAATGCATTTGGTAGGTGTCAAGTCTCATATCATGACAGTGTCCTCTCATAACAAGTTCTTGGAAATGCTTTGATCAGAGGCATGTATGTATGTATTGTCCTCATAGTTGTTCATAAATGAGACGTGTATGAGTTTGGGGACGATTGAATATACTTTTGAGAGGAGACATGGCCCATATCATGACTATCTCCATGACGCATGTCGTGAGCATGATAGAACATGATACAACAATGTTAAAGCAAGGTGTCACGACTAATGTTACACATAGGCTTCATGACCAACCCACAACACAATGTCTCGACTCACCCTCACAGCATAATGTCATGACCCACCCTCACAACACAATGTCGTGACCGCATCAAACGTAGTGTCATGACCAGACCAAAATGAAGTGTCATGTGCAGAAGAAGAACAGAACATCACAACTGAAATAAGGCCAACCATCACAACCAAAAGAACACCAACTATCTTGACCTCAAACACACATGGTGCACATCTTTCTCAACATAAAACATAAGAGAAATGAGAGTCTAGACCAAAACAAGACTCGACAACCCATCTCATGATAGTGTCATTTCACAACATGTCCCTTCAAATGTATTTGGGAGGTGTCAGGGCCCATTTCAAGACAAATGTTATCTCACATCAAGTTCCTAAAAAGGCATTTGGGAGGTGCCACGATCTATATCTCACAACACAACACTGTGACTATCTCCATGACGCACATCGTGAGCGCGATAGAACATGATACAACAATGTTAAAGTAGGGTGTCACGACCTGTGTTACACATAGGCTTCGCGACCAACCCACAACACAACGTCGCAACCCATCCTCACAACACAATGTGGCAACTGCATCAAATGTAGTATCACGACCAGACCAAAATGAAGTGTCACATCCAGAAGCAGAACGGACCATCATGACTGAAACAAGGACAACCATCACAACCAAAACAACACCAGCTGTCTCGACCTAAAATGCACATGGTGCACGTATTTCTCAACCTAAAACACAAGAGAAACAAGAGTCTTGCCCAAAACAAGACCCAACAACCCATATCATGATAGTGTCCTTTCACAACATGTTCCTTCAAATGCATTTGGGAGGTGTCAGGGCCCATTTCAAGATAAATGTTATCTCACATCAAGTCCCTAAAATGAATTTGGGAGCTGCCACGACCCATATCTCACAACACAACATCACGACTCTCTCCACGACGCACATTGTGACCGCAATAGAACGAGATACAACAACATTAAAGCTAGCCGTCACGACCAGTGCCACAAATAGGCTTCGCGACCATCCCACAACACAACATCATGACCCACCCATACAACACAAAGTCACGAACGCATCAAATGCAATGTCACGACCAGACCAGTATGAAGTGACACGTCTAGAAGCATAACAGACCATCACAACTAAAATAAGGCCAACCATCACAACCAAAACAATACCAACTGTAACGGCCTCAAACGCACATGGTGCACATCTTTCTTGACCCAGAACACAAGAGAAATGACAGTCTGGACTAAAACAAGACCCAAAAACCCATATCATGATAATGTCCTTTCACAACATGTCCCTTCAAATGTATTTGGGAGGTGTCAGGGCCCATTTCAAGACAAATTTTATCTCACATTAAGTCCCTAAAAATGCATTTGGGAGGTGCCATGACCCATATCTCACAACACAACACCGTGACTATCTCCACAACACATGTCATGAGCGCTATAGAATGTGATACAACATCGTTAAAGCAAGGTGTCATGATCGGTGTTACACATAGGCTTCTCAACCAACCCACAACACAACGTCGTGTCCCACCCTCACAGCACAAGGTCACAGCCGCATCAAACGCAGTGTCACAACTAGATCAAAATGAAGTGTCACGTCCAGAAGCAGAACAGACCATCACGACTAAAATAAGGCCATCCATAATAGCCAAAACAAAACCCAAGTCCTAGAAGATACATTTGGGAGGTGTCGTGCATATATGATGATATTGTCATCTCACAGTAAGTCCTTAAAAATACATTTGGAAGGTATCAGGTCCCATATCATGACAACATCCTCTCACAACAAGACCTTGAAAATGCATTTGAGAGGTGTTATGGCCCATATCATGACAAATGTTATCTCACGTCAAGTCCCTAAAAATGCAATTGGGAGGTTTCATGACCCATATCATGATAGTGCCCTTTCACAACATGTCCCTTCCAATGCGTTAAGGAGGATCCATGGCCCATATATTGGCAATGTCCTCTCATAATAAGTCCTTGAAAATGCATTTGGGTGAAGTTTGGGCCAATATCATGACAATGTATTCTCATGCCAAGTCCTTGAAAATACATTTGGGAGGTGCCATCGCACATATGATGACAATGTCATCTCATAGTAAGTCCTTAAAATTGCATTTGGGTGGTGTCAGGTCCCATATTATGACAACGTCCTCTCACAGCAAGACCATGAAAATGCATTTGGGAGGCGTCAGGGCCCATATCATGACAAATGTGGTCTTACATCAAGTCCCTAAAAGTGCATTTGTGAGGTACCATGACCAATATTGTGACAATGTCCTTTCACAACATGTCCCTTAAAATACATTAAGGAGGATACATGACCCATATATTGGTAGTGTCCTCTCATAATAAGTCTCTGTAAATGCATTTCGGTGAAGTTTGGGCACATATCATGACAATGTCCTCTCACGCCAAGTCCTTGAAAATACATTTGGGTGGTGACATCGCACATATGATGACAATGTCATCTCATAGTAAGTCCTTAAAAATGCATTTGAGTGGTGTTAGGTCCCATATCATGACAACGTCCTCTCATAACAAGTCCATAAAAATGCATTTGGGAGGTTTTAGGGCCCATATCATGACAAATGTTATCTCACACCAAGTCCCTACAAATGTATTTGGGAGGTGCCATGACCCATATTGGGATAGTGTTATTTCACAACATGT